>CM069442.1:36983731-37341231 GCA_035610835.1 Ophiura sarsii
CACGCGGACACCACACTGCTGGCGTTTACCGTATCAGGGTTACGCCATTTTTTTCTCGAAAATGTCAAAAAAAAATTACCGTTCTTTTAAAAATAAGAATTATAATCAAATTACAAACACATTTTGTGCGAGAGCAACACACACATTTGGCAAAAATGGCACAATAAAAATCCGTTCGTTATAAATAAATGGACATAGTTAAATAATAAAACTATCACAATTACAGTCGTAAATCTCTGTGGCGTGCGTAGGTTGGCCATGTCGTAGCAATCAGAAATCACGGGTTCGAATTTTCCCATTATTTTTCTATTTTTTAAACTTGATGGTATATTAATGTAACATCATTGTTATGTCAATTTTTATCAATTATAAATGCCGCCCATGCGTTTATAGTTTTCTTTTTATTTATTTATCTATCATAAATGTATCCTTGATTTATTTAACTTTGTCTAAACAATTAAAATGCGTAAACAATTATATTATTGCTCGATATAGAGTGATTTAACTTGAGTTCAGTTTGATAATATGATAGCAAAACTTGTTGTAAAACCATTTTACCAGTGTGTCCAACAATTTCACACTTTGGTAATACATTTAGAGATGTCACTTTTAGCTTGTTATAGCTAGGCTCAATATAAGCAAGTTTGCGACCTCTATAATTTTAGGCTGGTAACACAATCCCACAGTGCATTTCGTTAAAACAGTGTACATTATTTTTCCACGATACGTATCACGTGATAACCACGATCGATTTCGCAAAATATTGCAAAATGGCGCGGTACCCCAGCCCCCCCTAGTTTACTCCGAGAGTAAAAGTTTCCTCCCGGAAGAGAATACAGGCGCAGGAGGTGCCGGACACGAGCCATAAGCACTAAATTATGAATACAACTATTACAAACAACAAAGTGACGACCTATGGTCGTTACAATATGATGACAGACTTGTATGTGACATCGACACGGCCCGGTCCGGTCACACCCCCCAAGCCAAACCCATGTAAGGGACAGCCCGTGTTTTGGGGGTACGCGAAATTCACTCTCACCAAATGATACACTGCAGTACTAGTATCATTGGGATTCAGGGCCAGCCATGTTTAGGATTTATTTATTTTGCTTCGGGTTTAGAGTATGCCTTGATGTAAGGGTGGCTACGCTGTTTTATACCCTTAAAGGTATATTATGTGATCTTTCCAGGGAACGCCCTCAACATCGAAAAAAAAATTGAAAGCAGATTTTCTTGCAGATTTACATTTCTGATCATAAATCATGCATACATTCCAAGTTACAGGGCGATACGATTCTTAATTACTTCAAAATCATGGTTTTAGAGTGAAAATAAACTGTCGGAATCCCGACAGTTTATATTTTTCACTCTAAATTCACTCTAAAACCATGATTTTGAGGTAATTAGGAATCGTATCGCTCTGTAACTTGGAATGTATGTATGATTTATGATCGGAAATGTAAATCTGCAAGAAAATCTACTTTCTAAAAAAAATCATGAATAGAGGGCGCTCTCTGGAAAAGATCACATATTATGCCTTTAATCGTATTATTTTTGGTGTATTAGTATCAAAACAGCCTTACTAAAATTGATTTCTTTATCACATGCTATACATACAAAATAATCATACCACGTATAATCACAAAACTTTAAAAATATATTTGCCTGACATTTTCACCGTTTATATAAACTGCTAAAACATTGTATAATAGAAGAACTCATCCCAACTGAAAGGGGGAAACACATGCTCGCCCCTCTGTATACCTTCGGATATCCTGATTGTGGTTTTATACACAGTTTCAGCTGGGACTCGCTTTTAGTATTCAAATGTCATGAAGCCACACGTTGTTATAAGGATAACGATTATTACACTAAAACAATGCTGATTATTGTCGTAGGAAACAAGGACACTTCACTTGCACATTTTCGTATTGTCCCAAATAGCTCCAACTGATTTGAATGCGACGTCAGCTTCACAAGAAGAATGCCTCGTCAGATAACAAGCTTAGAAAACATCGATTTAAGATAATGAATCCCTAATATTCGAAATGTGTCAGAAATTTATATTGCTTTTATGTCACACAATCCCGTGCATTGTACGTTTAATCGCCAAACAATAGTTCGATGTGACATAGGCAATCTTTTCATTTCAGATATTTCATACGTGTTCACATTCACGTAAAAAGGTATCAGCATCTTGAACGGCACGGCAAGGCTTATGATAAGTTAATAGTTTGTCTTTGGCTTTACTTGGGCCGGTGAATAATTGCCATCACATTTTAAAGACAATTTTATTTTAGAAATAAATGTGATATGTGTGCAATGTCATGATCACAATGTGATACTTGTAAGGAGAATCTTTACGCGTAAGCTTCATAAAGAAACAAATTGTCAACCTCTAAGGGTTGTATATCGAAATCGAAAGGGATTGGCTTTTTGATATTTAAATATGTCTGGGTAAACATGGTAAATGATAAGTGCATATAGTACACAAAATGACAACTTCATTCTTCATGAATATTAATTATGTCTGGGTAAACATGGTAAATGATAAGTGCATATAATATATAGTACACAAAATGACAACTTCATTCTTCATGAATATTAATTATCCATTTTTTACATTTAAAGAGCACGAATTACTCAAATTCAAAAGTTCAACATTAACTGGAGACAGCATGTGACAAATAAATACATGGGCGGGGATCTACCTGTAAAGTCTCGGATATTTGAGCACCCTAACAGGGGCCGTGTGGAAAATTGGGAAGACAGGAGGAGCGAGTCTATTGACCCACTAAAGCGTAACACAGGATTGAAGGTAAGAGAGCTCAGGATAACCATGTTGGAGAGGAAGATTTGGAGAAGCATCGTGGTGCGGGAAAATCACCCGATATCAACCAAGTCAGTCAAAGTAAGTCCAAGTGCATGCAAAAGTAGACCGATGTAAAGCTCCTGGTTTAAATATGAGTTCTTATGTTTCTGTGTAGTTTTGCTTTAAACTTTTTTGCACGAGAAATCCGTTACAATAAAAACCCTTTACTGCATATTTTGACATTTTCGGGGGGGGGGGGGAATGTCTGAATGTACAAAATACAACTATATTGAATAGTTATATTCATTCAATTGTTAAGTCCACATTATTTCCAGTGATATACGAACATTTCTTAGTGACTTAATTACTAATTTGAGATATAAAGCAAAATATCTTCAAATACTTTCTTGTTTCACGTTTTAGGGTGTCCCAGAATGACTTATACCGAGAAAGGTGCATTTATTTAGCCATTAATACATTGTTATCGGTCAAAGTGCTCATGATTTTAACATCTTCATACAGTTTTCTGAGGAATTTTGAATTTTGAAAATCGGACGTTTCTGACAGAAAATATGGACTCTTTTAACATGTTTAAAAAAGGTAAATTCCAAGTTTGACCAATATTACCTTTTTTGAAACTCATAACATAATTGACCATGTATACGGCACAAAGCTCAATTTAAATGATATACAGGTAATTTTCTTTGCCATATTTTGACTTCCACTGCAAAATTAATAAATATCAACTGTTGGTGATGTTTTATGAAGCAGTATTTGAAAGGGACAAGGGAATTGTTCTGCTTGAGTGATTTATATCATACGTTCTTAAGCAAGCGTTTTGAAGTTTGGTGTGAGCTTTATGTAGGAACACTGAAAGTGAAAAACAGGTTTTCACCGATTTTCTATAATGTCATGCCATAAATCGGAACGGATAAAGATATGTTGATGAAGTTAACAGAGCATGTAGGAAACATGTACCTCATTATATACATGTTATATCGCAGGCATTATAGAATTTGACTGCAAAGTTGTTTTCATATTTTTCATATATTTTTAAAACACGATGTAAATCTTTCTGGGACACACTGTATTTAACAATTAAGTCTCGTATATTTCAAACAAGGTATGTCAGGGGTATTACGCCTGTATTATTATACACCTAGCACATAAAGTCCCGGACCAGGTGCTTTGCTTAACTTGCTCATTTAATGTATATCTCAGAATTTTGGTACCGATTATCTATTTTGAATTAGCCAACCTTAAAGCACCTGGTCCGGGACTTTATGTGCTAGGTGTATAAGATACCCGAGTGAAACTTTTCGAATTTGATGTTTTATAGGCATGATGGATATCATGTAGTATATTTAATGATATTTAAATTGTGTGTGACCCTATCAAATTCCCTTTTTTCCATCAAAAGTTATTTTGTGTAAATAATTGAAGAGATAGGCCTATATATTTATATTTCAATCGACGAAAATATGATATACTGTGAATACTATACGCCAGAACAACATGTTCAAAACTCTATCTGCCATTAGCCTATCATTGTGAAACATTATATGGCGACCTTTTTTTCTGTCGCAGTTAATCCTGATTGAAGAAACGTCTAAACTTTAGATAGCAGTGTGTTTGAATTCATTATATTGAACTATTGGATAGGTCAATGACATTAATCATGCATGGTCAAGGAAATTAGTCTGTGCAGTAACTATCCAACCCAAAAAAGATTTTGAGGTCTTCCCACAATGCATTGCGCGAACGCCAACCAACTAAAGCTTTTTCCACACGATGCATTTGTCGAAATGAGTATAAGGTCATAGTATGGTGACATTTACCAGATTTTTGTGTAACTATAATTTGGCTAATACCACTGGGTATCGCTAACATGGGAGTAAAGCAGTCTATTCTAAACTAAGCCTTCTGATTGAAAGGTTTCTTTTGTTCAGATCTGCGCTTGAATAAATTCAGTGAACCATTGACTTCAACAACAAAACAACTACTTTCAAAGAGAAAACCAAGGTCGGGACCAAGGTTTATTAAATATATATCTATTCATCAAATTGTCTGTTCCGCGTTACAAATCTTGGCGTGCTAGCCTTACTCGTTGAGGTTGATAGTGTGACGCGCAACACCATATGCATACAAAAGGAAACCGAGGTTGACCCGTGCATATCAAACACAACATTTATAACCGGAAAATAATGTTGATTTACCATATACGGGTGTCCCTTCTAAGACAAGATTTTCTTTCAAAATGTTTGTAACGCTACTGTCTTGTCTTGTCTTGTTGTATACTGTACAAATCGCCTCTGGAAGTGGCTATCAACGTACAGTCATGCATCGCTGCGCATTAATTTAATTTTAAAAATTTGTTTTTGCTGCCGTTGATCAGTGTTTTAAAAGTGGCCACATTAGGTGCTGTTTTGGTACTGGCTGGTAGGGCGTTCCATGTCAAAATTGTCCGGGGGTACAGTGAGTACCTATAGCAGTCTTTGTTTGGCCTGATGACATTATAATTTAGTTCATGTGATTGGCGAGTAACATGTTTGTTTGACGAATTCTTGGCCAGATGATGCTCGATGTTCGCTGGTGTGATTTGGTGAGTTTCTTTATAGAGTAATATAAGCCGAGCTTTCTCTCTTCTGTCTTGTAATTAAGGTCATCAAGCATGTTGCTGACGCTGCTGGTCCGTCTGTAGTCATTCGTCACAAATCTCGCAGCCCTCCTTTGGACTCTTTCAAGGGTTTCCTGGTGGACTTTCTGGTGAGGATCCCATAATGGACTGCAGTATTCAAGTCTTGGTCTCACAAGAGTTTTGTAGGCAATTTCTTTGGTCCGAGATGAACAGTTCCAAAGGTTCCTTTTTAGCAGTCCTAGAATGCTGTTTGACTTGTTGACAGTTTGGGTGATGTGTGAAGCCCAGGACAGTTTACTTGACAGCTCAACTCCTAGGTATGGGTGTTGATCCACTTTTTTGAGAACGGAACTTCCCATGTGATATTGATGAGGGTTGATGTTTTGCTTGTGGGTCACATGCATGATGAAGCACTTGGTTGTATTAAATTTCATCTGCCAGGTTTTCTCCCAGTTGCAGAGCGAGTTGATATCGTCTTGTAGCTTGTCACAGTCCTGTGGGGTGTTAATGGGTCTGTAGAGAATCAGGTCATCTGCGAAGAGCCTCACGTTTGATGTCACGTTGTCAGGGAGGTCGTTGATATATGCTAAAAACAACAAGGGGCCTAGCACAGTTCCCTGTGGGACTCCGGATGCAACCGGTGAACTAGAAGATGATTGTCCATCAATGATGACTTTTTGCTGGCGAGTGGTGAGGAAACTTTCAATCCATGACTTGGTACTTCTTCGGATGCCAAGATGATCCATTTTTGCAAGGAGGCGCTGATGTGGAACCATGTCAAACGCCTTGCTGAAGTCCATGATGCAGAGATCAGCACGGCCGCGACTGTCAAGTATTTCAGCTAAGTCATTCACTAAACCAGCAAGTTGAGTTTCGCAGGATCTCCCTCTTCTGAATCCATGTTGTCTGTCGCAAAGCAAGTCATACTTTTCAAGGTGACTCATAATGTTGCTGTGAAGTATGTGTTCTAATTGCTTGCAAGCGATGCAGGTTAACGAAACTGGGCGATAATTACTTGGGAGTGACCTGTCCCCTTTCTTGAAGATCGGCGAGACGTTTGCATTTAACCAGTCCCGAGGTAATGAACCTGATGAAATTGATTTCTGATAAATTTTCTGAAGTATAGGTGCTACACTTGGGGCGCATTCCTTTAAGACCCTAGCAGGTACGTTGTCCGGTCCAGATGATTTATTAATCTTGAGATTTTGGAGCAACTTTTCCACCCCTTCTGTGGTGATTTTTAAGTCTGGCATGTCAGGAACAGTACTATTCCCTAAGTCTGGAACAGAGGATAGGTCTTCCTTGGTGAATACTGAACAAAACTGTGTGTTGAGAGCTTCAGCTTTTTCTTGAGCACTGGACACTATTCTCCCATTGGAAGATAAAGGAGAAACTCCAAAGACATCACGACGCAGTGCCTTGACGTAGTTCCAAAAAGGTTTGGTGTTTTCAGATTCAAGAATATCTCCGATACCGCGAACATGATCTCGATGCAGCTTCCTCATCTGTCTGTCATTTTTGCGTCTAAGTTCTTTAAATTTGTCCCAATGTTCGAAGTCACCAGTCTTGCGCGCTTTGTCGTAGAGTTTGCGTTTCTTCCTAATATTTCTTTTCATTGTAGAGTTAATCCAGGGAACATTTGGTTTTGAAGAAGTAATTTTTGATGGTATGTTGGAATCCATCGATTTATGAACAGTGTTTGTAAAGCGGTTCCAGAGTTGATCAATGTCCATTTGCTGGACAGCATTTTCAGTAAGTTCACCATTGAGTACATCAAGATCTTCGGCGATTTTACTAAACTCGGCTTTCTTGTACAGGAACACTTTACGTTTTGGTAGCTTGACAATTTTGGGTTTGATTGAGGCATTTATCACCACCACGTCATGGTCGCTTAAGCCAGGTATTACATCGTAACTGTTGACAAAACCTGGGTTATTTGTGAAACACAGGTCCAATATACTGTTGTCTCTTGTTGGTTTCAAAACTACTTGTTGTAAATTGTTGTCTAAGGCGATGTCCAACATGGCTTTACTGGGTCCAGGATATCGACCACCGGGCTTAAATGAAACAGTCTCCCAGTTTATATCTGGCATGTTAAAGTCTCCCAAAATCCAAACCGAGGCATGCTTGGGAATATTTTCCAGCGAGTTTTCCAGGAGGCGCACATAGTCAGTATCTGTTTTCTGTGATCGGTAGAATGCTCCTATGTATACTGGGGCTATACCACGAACATGGATGCTAATCCACTTTAGCTCACACTTAGCTTGATCAAAATCATGTTCGTCCTGGGCAATAAGATTATTTTTTACTGCTATAAAAACACCCCCACGGCTATCACTCTGGTTGTCTCTATCTTTGCGGAAAACATTGTAATGAGATGGAAAGATCTCGCCAGCGGTGACGTTGCTGTTGAGCCACGATTCTGTACCTACAAATATATCAGGGTCCTCCTCCTGGAGTAGGTACTGGAAACTAGCTAGTTTTGCACGTACACTCTGGCAATTTGCATTCAATATTTTCAGAGAACGAGTCTTGGGTTTTGACTTGCAATATTTAGGTTTGCTTGAACCTACCGGCCCTGTACATTCATTTCTGATAGGGCTAGATGTTGTACTTGGCCTACATGTATCAAAGTTTGAGTCTGATGGTAGGCTGGCAATGGTGTCATTGTCACTCAGGTCGGAGAGAACATCAAAACTATTTTCAGATTTCATCCCATTTAGGTCCACAAAAAATGATGAGTGAAAGTTTGGTATTCCACAGTCAATACATAACCAAGAGTAAGATGGATGTTGGGCATGAACGTTGTACACGTCGTCATTCATTTCCAAACAAAATTTATGAAACCAATTATTACAGTTTTCACATTCAATACATTCCTGTCCCCATCTGGCTGCTGCTTTACAAATTTGACATGGGTATTTAAGCTGCTGGGGTCCGGGATTTGGATTAACATCTCCGGCGAGCATTAACAGAAGAGATAGTTTGGATTTATTGTTCAATCTTCGTAGACGGCTGTTTGTGATATGAATAGAAACATGGAACGAACTCACCGGGCAGTCTTCAAAGTAGGAGATAATTTCATCAATTGGTGCAGTCCAGTGATCCAAATCATAGTGGTCCTCTATCAAGATATTATAGAAATACAAAATGTACTAACGAGCAGCAGTTGTTATAACCCTTCCACATATTTGTTTGTATAAAGCACCCTTTGTCATTGTGTTGTCCGATATGTATCTGTTTTGTCATCTCTTTACGTTGATATAGAAAAAGTATCAACATCCCTTATGACGTTGCATCGTAAATTCGATACTAAACAGAATCTCTAGTATTGCAATATAAACAATTACAATTAAATCATCCTTAATCAATTATGGATTATCCCTTCTATAGGTGTAAATATTGAAATTGGTGCTGATTTTCCATATTCCCTGTAGAGTTGTGCCAAGTATGTCACTTCAATGCATACCCAGATATGTCTTGTTAAGACTGATGTCGTATCTTTGTTGTTTTATGGACAATTTGGTACCAAATTGTGCCAAAAACATTAGTCCAAATGTCTATCTAGCCTCAAAGAAGATTTTAAGGATATCCAACAATGCATTGCGGAAGCACCAGCCAACTAAGGCTTTTTTCACATGATGCATTTGTGGAGCTCTTAAGTTTTAGAAATAAGAAAAAGGAACACTGATAACTTATTTATTCATTGATGAACGCGCAATGAAGCCATGATTGTGTGCATTTGTCTATGGGCACTGAGACAAATTAGAGACCAGAATTAGGGCATTTTGTAAAAATGCAATGCGTTGTGGTGGTGTCTTTAAAATCTTCTTTGTATCAAATCGTCATACCGCGATACATGTGAAAAGTGCACTATAGTGAAACCATATCAATTTCTTAGGGTCACTTAAAAAGCCAGTCCTGATTGCGCTAAAACCAACACTGCATACTGTACTTTGGTATAGGGCTACACTCTGGTTTCCTCACTTCGACAGCGATAACTCTGGCTATATATAACGTACTGATTTTGTACCTCGGTTTTTGAAAAGCTCAAGTATTATTCTTTCAAAATATATATAACTGATATTTTACAAAAATAAAAAACCACCGTTTTTTAATTAATTAAAACATTCCATCCTTATTTTACGTGCGATTTCACACTGTCCTTTCTAAAAATGAGCTCTCACGGAGCCTCTATTTTGGAGGTACAGTTTTCAGCGGCTATATTAGCGGAACTATAATAGCTACCGAATTTGTACCTGCGCAGCAATCAATGACAGGTTCTGCTCTATAATAGATAAAAGATACACCACGATTGGTCAAACTAAACCACCGTTTTTCTCTAAAACCAATCAGGGGATCTGTTTCAAATTTTGGTCACATTTGGTGAAACATCAGTCCCTGCTCAACCCAGTCTAACAGTGCCTGGAACTTCCCACTGTCTTTGTAGGGGCAATGTTACACGGACGATGCCTGTGTATTGCATCGTGCATGGTTATGTAAATGACTTTCTATCAACGATCTTCAAGTACCATGTATTTATTATCCATATAAATACTATATAATCTGAAACACATGAAATTTATCAATGCAATATTTTGTTTTGTTAACACAGAACACTGCTTTCTGTGACTAACACCCCTTTTCGCTATAATGAAGTCGCCAATATTTGTCCAGTTCTTCTCTGTATCGATGAATGGGCTCAATATTGATTTTGTGATAACGACACACAAGCCAATGTGTGTAGTAATAAAAGTAGGTTTTTAAGTGTCCAAAATCAGCCAAACAAATTGATATGATAACTTTAAAATACATGTACGTCTGCCTTGTACGCACGTGCTGCTTGTCACATATCGTGTACGAGATCCTATTTCACTTCATCTCTAAAGTCAAAGTTGAGATTCTACTTCCTTTTCACATGCATAGTTCGCTCAACGGGAACTGATTAGCTAGGGAGTTTAGGAATACGTAGGCAAAGGAGGAGTATAAAAATAATATTTTAACGGTAGAATACGGGTAGAGAGGAGGAATCAAAGTTGCGTTTATTATTTTATAAAAATTACTAAGGTAAAACTCCATATTCTATACAATCAATTTCAAAATCATAAGCAGATGTATTTTTGTGTGAAATAATTATCGGGAGATCATTAACTTAAAGAAGAGACAATATTATTGCAACCCATTACTCGAACTCACACAGTCCGAGTTGCTAATCTCTGTGGCCTTTAGCCATGTTAGCATGTAGACCACACTTCTCATCACTATAACTGCCATTGACTTCGAGTTCGCTCACTCCCACACAGCGAGTGGTAACTTACTTTTAAATCGGTATCGTATAATGAAAGCACGTAATTGCTATCAGCAGTAGATAGCATGGACGAGACAAGGTCGGACTATGTTTATTGTGTAAGGGTGTATTAAGTAACTATAGTAGTAGCGCCTGTAAACGAAAACATGGTAAATAACACACTATATGTGCGAAAGTAAATTAATAAAACATTACCCAACATTATCGACAATATAAAATATATCACTCATGATGAACAAGATGTCCACTCAAAGGAAAAACGTTCTTAGTTACACGATATTAACCTCAAGCGAAGAAAAGGTTTTCATGAATTTCAAGGTATCTAAAACAATTCTAAATAGTTCTTTTCAGAACCAGTTACGATTCGAAAACCCTTTGTTGTTGTTTTCGGAGTCTTCTTTTGGGGTTTTAGTGGTTTTCCCCCTTGTTGTTGTTGTTGTTGTTGTTGTTGTTGTTGTTGTTGTTGTTGTTGTTGTTGTTGTTGTTGTTGTTGTTGTTGTTGTTGTTGTTGTTGTTGTTGTTGTTGTTGTTGTTGTTGTTGTTGTTGTTGTTGTTGTTGTTGTTGTTGTTGTTGTTGTTGTTGTTGTTGTTGTTGTTGTTGTTGTTGTTGTTGTTGTTGTTGTTGTTGTTGTTGTTGTTGTTGTTGTTGTTGTTGTTGTTGTTGTTGTTGTTGTTGTTGTTGTTGTTGTTGTTGTTGTTGTTGTTGTTGTTGTTGTTGTTGTTGTTGTTGTTGTTGTTGTTGTTGTTGTTGTTGTTGTTGTTGTTGTTGTTGTTGTTGTTGTTGTTGTTGCACTAATACGGACATTTTGTGGCAACTTTGATGAGATTATTCACTCAGGACAATTGAAGAAGCTGTACGTTATTCTTGGAACCCCTGTATCAACAATGTTATGATATTACAAGAGAAAAAAGGTGTTTAGACACCGAAGGAGGGATTCTATAAGAGTGTTCTCTGTCAGTGATAATTAACATTACATTTGACATACAATTTCCTACATCTGTATTTCGAATATTTCCTGCAACAAAATCTATATATAACAATGAAGAAAAAAAAGTTATTAAAAATTGGTCAACATGTTACTGATGGTATATCACGCACGCTACGACGACACTGGAACAGAATAACGCTCCGAGCGTACGTAAGCAATGCGTGCCCTATGAACCATGACATTATCCAATGGCTAAAGCATCTAAATGGCGGGTCAAGAAGATGTTAAACATGGCGAGGAGGAGGCGAAGAAGAACATTTTTCATCGCTAGCTGACACTAGAATAATGGTATTATTTACGAGTTTTGATGAGAGCTCAATCATGTTGACGATCAATTTAAATATAAAAGTTAACGATATCGGAGGGATGATTTCCCACGGAGGCGTTATTCGTCGTGTTGTGCAGGCTATAGGAGGATGCGCTGTGTATTCTGTTACACCAACTCTGGCGGCAAAAGGTTCATGCCATCTTTTGTGCCATCTTGGTACGTGTGTAAAAGGATGCGTTAGCACGGACTCGTCATTTACCAGCAAATGCGATGAGTGCAAATGTACATTTGGCTGGAGGGGCAGTGATTGTACCGATTTGGCGCCTATTCATTTCATTGGGATCTTCTGCGGAATATTTGCTCTGATACTAATTTGTATCCTTGGTTGCAATATTTATAGACGTATGCAACGACCGGTCGTCCGTAGGCCCTCTGAAGAATCGCACCAGCTGACACATCCGGGAACACGACCCGAACCCCCGCCACACGATCCATTTGTTCCAGCCTGTTTCGATATAAAACCAACACCGGACCTGTCACCGTGTGACAATCCCCGCATTTCGAATCACATGCAGAGAAAGATCTCAAATTTAGCGACGTTAATGAGATTTGGCAGTGTCGTAGAAGACTCTGATATGGATGAAAGCGACACTCTCTCGGATCAACCATCGTTATATGGTTATCTGCAAGACCAGGATTATAGCGATGATGAATGTTACACACCACCGTGGCTATACACGCCTTCTATGGCGAGAAAATTTGGAAGCATGGATGACGAACAGGATTATCGAAGTTATAGCTTTGATGATGAAGACTTCACACCACCCGGAACGCCATCTAGGATCCCCGAACATGCCGTACCTACTATAATGATATCACATGTTACTTAAAAGATAGAGCAGCTTCGATATTATAAACCGTCTGATGGTGCAGGTATTGGTGAATATTGTGTACTGCAGTCCTGGACCCCAGCGACACAAGAACGTGTGAGCAGCTGGGAATTACGTATTGCCTGCCTTAAATCAACCTGCTTTTTGTTAGTGCTTAACATGGTTTGAATAACGAATACCAGTGCCTTATTGTGTCTAAGAGGTTGTTGATGTCATGGAAGACTTCCCCATACCTCATCCTTACGGACACATTTATAAGCACTCATGTCTCATGGATGCATTGGGGTGCGTGTGCGTTAGATAAAAAGCATATACCTTTCGACTTAAAAGGTGGAGGCATCTATCTGCTCATTGTTCAAAAGGCTTTCAGACATACTGCAGTCTAATAATTTTCGGCAACTGAGGGCGCTGCAATATCAAATTAAAATAAATCAATTTACCTTTGATCTTCATTATCACTGGAAACAGTTGAAATATGTTTTTGTGTATAGAAGCACTCAATAAAACAAAGATAACCGTTTTTTTCAGGGAATTAAATGTAATTTCAAGCTGATATTAATGAAACGCTATACCTTCTATAGAATATGAAGTAAAAAACAGGACAATCTCAAACGCAATGAGTGAGTATAGATGCTTACACCTTTAAGTATTAAAATACTTTTTTCTTGGTGAACTTAACATAACGAGGGTTTGGAACCACAGGGTCTTTTCTATACAATGGCTGCTTTGTGTAGGATTTTTACAAGGGCGCTCTATAGCACATGCAGAAGTGTATTATATACATGTGCGGCAGCTATTACAGATCTGCAGATAGTGACTTTTTACAACACTGGGTATCTAAACAAAAAGATCATATTTTCAAAACCTTTTTTGAGTTACATTTAGTTTTTAACAATTGCTCTGCATATAAACATAAACAACTCCATAACATATATCAACTATATGGCAGCTATAGAGATAGGGCCTTGTGATAAGCCGTAATGGGCCCAGCAGACTCCACAACGCTCCAACGCTGAGCGAAACGTTGACCACCGTTGACCAATCAGGCGCCGTCATTGTGTTGTGGTGGAGCTACTAAGCATGTGTGCGAGCGAAAGAGTTCGAGCGTTGTGGAATCTGCTCAGCCCTTAAGCCTTCAATAAGATTCGTACCATACATTTTGTGAGAAAGGTGTAAATATTTGATTGAGAAATGCACACAAAACTTGAGAAAAAACCTCACTTTTAAAGATTTTTACCATGTTGAAATTCCAGAAAAATTGTGATTTAACGTAGAATAGATAGTAGATAATAAGTGCTTCAGAAAAGTGTGATCCTGTAAGTGACTATAAGACGAGCTGTTCAAATTCTTTTCTCTATTTGGTAGGCCTTCGGTAGGCCTATAGTCAAACATTTCAAACCGAATTTATCTATAACTGACCATAAAGGGGGGTAGTCAAATAGCGTCATCAAGACTACTGATTGAATTCAATTAAAATACTCCAGACGTCGCAGGTACTTTACAGGAACAAAGGACCCTAGTTCTAACCTCTAACCCTTATATTCATGTTCTCTAAGTAGCAGCAGTGAGCTATTTTATTGTCTCATCAGAGATGTACCAAAAGACAACAACCAAACACCTAGCTACCACTTAACTCTATAGTATATTTCATCAGAGTTAAAATGGCTACATAATATAATGTAACTGTACCATTGGGTCGGTGTAACACCGAGAATTCGGAAGGGTTAGAGACACAATAATGTTCCCTGACTGTTTTGCTCATGGAGAATTTTTAAAAAATCATGATAAATTTGCCAATCAAAAAGTCAAATTGTTCAATGATAATTCAATAACTAGTTCAAGGTACATCCCGGTATAGGTAAATGTGCAATGAACTGAGCTCTGTTATATATACATGTAATAGGTTATCCAGCCATGCGCAACGGAGTATACAAAGGGAAATCGCACCCCATTACGCTACAAGGCCCGCTTAGCAGCGCTATAAATTGTTGCCCTAAAAACCGGCACCAAATTTAAATATTCGCCTTCCATCAAAGCTGGTTGCTATATGACATAATTCTCGTGTGCAACCAACCGGCTGTATTGCAACGCACGCACATTGAGTAGTTTAAACGCATAAGCGTGGATGTAATTTGCAACATAATGGAAACTCACCCATGTATTAGCAAGCAGTACCGCTCGAATTTAAATATACAACCAGGCAGGCAATCCTCTCGTAGTAATTGATAACAATAGGTTTACCAGACCGAATTGATAGAGCTCCTAAGCGGGCAATTTATGTCATGCGGCCTTATTTTACATTCAATTGTGAAGCAGTATATATGGCGTCCTATTAATTGCATGAACCGTGTTACCAAATTGGTCTACATAAACCTATTTCATGAAACAGGTGTGTCTTCTGCCTGAAAATCTTAAACACCGTTATTTTTATTCCCGATAAGATGACAGCTCCTTCGATGGATCATCATCATCATCGTCGTCCTTGGACGGAACAATGGAAGCAACTTATAGTTGCTTCCATCGTTCTTTCTTTGGCTATTTGTTTACTCCATTGGTGCGCCACGCCTAGTGGAGGTATGTAGAAAAGGAATACATATTATGTGTGTGTGTACAGATACAGACCCGGGATGATCCTCTACTCTTTACGAAGGAGTCTGACCTTTTGAACGTGCTCGGGGATAGCTCTTCCGGATGCACGGGACCACCATTTCTACGTGACTTTCGAACCACGAGGCAATTGAGACTAAGTACTTTGCCCAAGGATACAAACATGTTGGCTGTAGCGGGGCTAGAACTCACAACCTTTGTATTGTGAGACCTGCATGCTATCCACTAGACCACACATGCTATAACGTGATGGTGTAAAATTGTGATTATATAAGAGAGCTTCTGCCATATCGTTGGCAGAAACAAAATAGATATTTGATATGGATTGTTTATCTATCACTCAAATGCTGCGTTTGAAAATGTGTGCAATAATGTTTTATATTATGATAACAGATAAAAGCACCAAATATTGCCTTGTCAATCATTGTACCAAAGATGAAATTGCAATCAGCTTTTCAATAACTACTTTAATAGCTTGAAACTGTGAATCTTGTACCATCTGAATACCATATTGTGATTTTGTTGTTGTTGATAAAACCTCTGTTTTTATGTGATGAATATGTTAGAACTTTAAAGGTATATTATGTGATCTTTCCAGGGAACGCCCTCAACATCGAAAAAAAAATTAAAAGTAGATTTTCTTGCAGATTTACATTTCTGATCATAAATCGTACATACATTCCAAGTTACAGGGCGATACGATTCTTAATTACTTCAAAATCATGATTTTAGAGTGAAAATAAACTGTCGGATTATCCGACAGTTTATATTTTTCACTCTAAATTCACTCTAAAACCACGATTTTGAAGTTATTAGAAATCGTATCGCTCTGTAACTTGGAATGTATGTATGATTTATGATCAGAAATGTAAATCTGCAAGAAAATCTACTTTCTAAAAAAAATAATGAATAGAGGGCGCTCTCTGGAAAAGATCACATACTATGCCTTTAAACTTGATTTCTCTCGCTCCAGTTGTATCGAGTAAGGTACAGGATTGTGTATCAAACCTTTTTCATCATGCCTTATGGTCATTAGTTATGATGGTCTATTACCAATTTATGTGTACCAAAATGACACAAGTGTTGGGTAAAACCTCTTCACAACACCGGTTGTGTAAAGTGTTACACATAATTGGGTCAAAATAGGGAACATGGTCGTTTGGGGGGTAAACATTTACCCAACGATATTGTAGTTTTAAACTTGGTTGGGTAACATTTAGCTATTTCATGCATGGGTAAAATGTTCACTATGTGTTGTGTAAGACTCTACACAACCACTGTTGTGTTCATTTTTACCCAACAATCTTACACTTTCATGGTGTCAAATCATGTTTTACCCAATTACGGGGACTTTTCTACACTCCCAGAGTGTAAAACTCGGAATTCAATAGTAAACTATGGCATGTGTAATTTTTTTTTTTTACGAAATCGATGTTTAGCACAATATTGGGTAAAAAACTACACATTTCATTTGTACCCAGCAAAATTTGACACTCATTGTTATGCGTGTACGAACATTATCTACACTCGGCAAAAGAAGTTCTTGGACACTTAAATTAAATTAATATTTAATAGAATATATATAATTATATATATGATTATATATATATAATTGTATATCAAAATAAGCAGAAAGTAATCCTCTAACAGCTTAACATGGAATTTAGACATGATCACTCATGCATTGCAGATCCCATTCACTTGACAATGGCAAGATGATTGCAAAAAATTGGATAATCCCTCCATTCAAATGACTGTAAATGCTCATTTCTTGCAATTTCCTTTTACGCACCTTACCATTGCTTAATGAATGTGCTCAGCCATGCATGAATGCGTACATCTTAATTTCATACAGACATGATAGAGAATTATTGTCTGCTTATTTTGACATGCAATTGTTTAATTTATATTAAATATTTATGTGAAATATTTGAACTTCAATGAGTGTCCAGGAACTTCTTTTGACGAGTGTATATCTCTCCATGCCCCTTTATAAGTGAGAGATCATTGATCACATACACAGCAACAAAGGTTGTTTAAAAAGTTTTGAAGCATTTGTGTTGTTCAAGTATCCTGTTTAAACCAACTTGTTAGTAAACAGTTGTTATAAACATGTTTTAAGCAAGTACCCTACTTGAACAATACCGCTTAAAAGTTTTTAACAGCGTTTTTAGAGTGAAGAAAGTGTTATGAGATATTTCGGGGGTTTTAATGGTATTTTGTTAAGCACCTTTACAATGTTTACGACACTATGAATGTTTACATGTATCTTAAAAAAATAAAGTGTGGTGACTTCAAGTTTGGAAAACGTGGTGTGAATTTCAATAAAACAACTTTTTCGGAAAACTAATTGAGTAATGTTTTTTTTTAATGTTTAACAATTGACGTATGAAAGGCGATCTTTGCTATCGTTTATCTATATATATTTAAGTTGATAATTACAGCGTTTATTTACAATGATTATTTCATCTTCAAATGCAGCAGACGACGGTGATGATGGTCACGAATGGAAAATTATTTCATTCTAAAACCGCTGGAGTTGGATAATCAACTCCAGTGTCAGTATCATTTTCTGAATTTTATCCGTCGTTATGATCACATAACCTCGTAATACGCATAATTTTTGAATATTCGTAAACGAGCCCATGACCGGTATCGTCTGAAAAGTATTTAAATCCAATCATAGGCGAAAATCACCCCGGGGATGGCCTATGTAATCACCCCCCCCCCCCCCCCCCATGTTATGCATAATAAAGTACTCCCCGTAATAGAAATGTATAATTTAGTACAAATTAAGCTAATTTCAGGCTTCGCGCGCATTTTTCACCCCAAATCTTCATGATCTTTGAATCGAATTGGGGTGTTAGGCAATTGGAGCCTCTCAATTTTTGTTTCTCCGAATTGAAGGAGATCAAATATTTGATCAACGATTCCGCAATTTGCAATTTTATCCGTAGTTGTTATAACAATAGGTACACACACATCCCCGTCAGACTTTTGCCCAAGGGGGGGGGGGGGGGGGGGGGGGGGGGGGGGGGGGGGGGGGGGGGGGCGTCTTCACCTAAAATCTTCGTAAAAGGTTGCCCCAATTTTTTTCCAAGTCAGTCACCTCGTGAATTTCACGTAAGTGGTGGGGGGGGGGGGGGCGTTAAGTCAAAAAAATTCGCACGTCAACATTTTTCGCACGGACACAAAATTTCGCAGTCCAAAAAGCACTGTAGTCAATGTTTTATGAGTAGTTTTACTATCATTGATATTTGAAACTAAGAAAAAAGCAATTTTTACCTTAAAAAAAAGAAGGAAAAAAAAGGGGGCGATCGCCACCGTCGCCCCCCCCACCCCCCATCTGACGGGCCTGGCACAGAACACTATTTTAGACATTAGATAAATACATGGTTGTCCGAGCACACAGCTTCAGACCGGTTGCTACAAGCTCCCCATATGTATGGAGACTTCCACTCAGTGGCGTAGCTATGTTTTTCATATTGGAAGCAAGAAATATAACTGAACAGACACGACGAAAAAAATGCGTGCATAGCGCGCGAAAAATTGCTGTTTTACACTATATTGTTGGCGATGATAGAGGCACAATTGGCAAGCTTCTTCTATCGAAAAACATACATTTTGGTGGTCCCATGCGCGGTTAGCGCGCGATCTTGCGGTCATAATTCCTTGATTCCCCTCGTCAAATGAACCGACATTGCCAATCTCAGCCGACACGACAGTCAATATTTATTTTTTATTTTTTTATTTTTTTTGGGGGGGGGGGGGGGGGGGTATACAATATTCAAAAATCGCCAGTTTGAAAAATGTATTAATTGTATGGGCCTGAATCTAATGGTTTATATTAGAAACATTACATCCCTCACTTATTTAAGTAAAAAAGACGGTTGAAATTCCGATATATATGGAATTTTTCAATGTTGGCCTACACTGAGTAAAAAATGGGGTTTAACGTAATACTGACAAAAATGACACTCATTAAGTGTCGAAAGACACCTCTTCGGGGTGTCATTTTCTCCATTTCGATAGCTCTTGAGAATTCAGTATACTGACACCTTTATGGCGTAACTATACAAGTTTTGAGAATGCAAAGGTTTCAAAAATACTACACGCGGCTGAACCTTTTCCGTGAACTTTTCCTAGTGATTGAGCTTTTCCACCCCAAATTGGCCGGAGCCCGGGGTTAGATCTACGGTTGATTAGCGCATTACAAGAAGTTGTATCACTTGCCATGCAGCACATAGGCCTACTCAATAGGAATTTGTCCACGATTTTGGTGGACAAATCCAAAGCGATCGGACGCATGCGTAGAAAATAAATGGTGTCCCCTCGACTCTCCAGAGGGCCTTTTCGATATTCAGACGATGACGGACATAGGTTCGTGTGACGAATATTCTAGGTGAAATTCGATGTGGGAACGCTCGGACTGTAGGGAACGATGATCTTTCTGACGTCAACAGCGCCCGGGCATCGTTCGGGGACCGTTTGATTATCACTCAGGTCGTGTCAGTATGAAATTAGGTAAAACACTCCGACATAACATTGAAATCAACGGAGATTCAAAGATTACGGCCGTTCGTGTTCACTATGGTCTGGTACTTTTCATTTTCGACTTCACAAATGACGTATATTCATTGATATGATTATTCATTGTATATTCATGAACGTCGACGCGTTCGATGAATTGAACAATACAGTGACCGGGGGTTGATTACAAAAGTTGAACTAAATTATTTCATCCTAAAACTGCTGGATTTAGGCCTATACTGCTTAGTTAATTCTTTTGGAAAAGCCCTTAGAAATTAGCTGTTCCTGTCCAAAGAAAATATGCCAAAAACAGCCAATTGTTTAATGGCAATTTTTTAATGTTCATCTTGAATTCTGAAGTAAATTAATTAAAATTAAACAAATCTAACATGACATTGTGTTATAGAGATGAGAAATGAACGGCATCTTCGAATTGGGGTCTTGGGCTATTGGAGCATTTCAAATTTCCTTTTTTGTTTCTGCGAATTGAAGGAGGTAACCGTAAAATATTTGATCCACATTCCGCAATTTTATCCGTAGTTGTTAAAATTCAAAGGTCCTTGAATAAATCCCCTGTGCTACCCGGGGGGGGGGGGGGGGGGGGGGGGGGGGGGGGGGGGGGGGGGGGGGGGGGGGGGGGGGGGGGGGGGGGGGGGGAGATTGCATCTTTATATTCTGCAACCAGCGGTATCAGACGGGTAATGCCTCAATCAGAATTGAGATGACCACTACACTATAGCTTTTCAGGCTGCTACCATCCATCAGGGATAGTAGCTCAGCAATCCATCAGGGGTATAACTCACTATGCTGCTAGGGGTAGATAGCTATGAATTCTCCTTTTATAGTCAGGGTGTATTCGCTCATTGCGCGGATCCGCCATTTGCGAGATATGAGGAGTCTCGAACTGCATGATATCGCATTGAATAGGACTATTCCATAACATTATATAACTAGTTCGACCAGGTTCGACTCTCGGAGGACCGTGCAAAGAGCAAATAGGTATTCATCTTAAATGATTTACTGGGTACATAACCAGTGGCGGCGCTTGTTCTGCCCCCCCCCCCCTCCCTTTCCCCCAATTTGTTTTCAATTGAGTTAAAATTAGACAAAATTTGACAATTTTAGCATAAAAAGACATTCTTGAACAAACCAGGTTGTTTAAAACTTTTAAACAAGATATTTATTGTGTGTATACAGTGTTTTAAATCTGGCATTTGTGTACCTAGTCCACCATCATCTGGTAAGACTGGCATAGCTACATTGCTAGCTACATTCTAATCAGTCTGATTCTAACAGATCCATGGTATAGCGCCATCAGACGGTTCCTTTCAGCATTTGCGGTATTTAAAAGAATTCACGCCTGTCCAGTCACACGGTTGTTGTGAGAATCATTTAGGACAGTGATATACCGTTATATCCCTTGCTCTCATTTTGACGAAAATAAATTGAGGGTTACCCTCGTATCCTAGGGTATACAATATTAATAGGGTAAGTTACCCTATTAGTATTAATATTTTATACCCCAGGATAAGAAAGCCGTCAAAGTCCGAGGGTAGGGGGTGGTTGCCACCTTACAATATTTAAAAATCGCCAGTTTGAAGAATATCACAATGTCATGTTGCTATTTTTTAATTTTAATTAATTTACTTCAGAATTCAAGATGAACATTAAAAATTGCCATTATTGTTATTTCTACTAAAGGAAACCCAGGAAAACTTGATTAAAACAATGTTTTAATATGTTGGAATACCACCATGTAAAATGCTGGTTGCGGCTCTACCAGCATTTTTGAATTGATGTTTTGTTGTACAATATGGGCTTATTTTCCTTAATCCTTATAGTTATACTAAGTTCATAGGCCTACATGTAATACAATTGTAAAAATATACAAATCCCAGTTTTTATCATATAGTTTTGTAATTGAGGGCGCTGCCTCCACCACATCTTTTAATGCCACTTTAATTGTATGGTCACGATCGAATCTCTTATGGTATTAGAAACATCATTTCCCTCGCTTATGAGCAAAAAGCGGGTGAAATTCCGATATTTGGAACTATTTTGGCGAAATGTCAATTTTAGCCTACTATTTCACAGTACAAACATGGGCTTCATGCAGGCGCGGCGCTACAGGGGGAAATTGCCCCCCCCCCCCTATGATTTGCAACAAAAATAGAGAAAAAGAAAAGAAAAAGAAAAAAGAAAAAAGAAACTATTGAACGGATTGCAAGTGTAAAATGTGTTCTTAAACTGTTCAGAAAACCGTTACTATGTGTAAGGCATATGTGTTTATTGGCGCAACCAGAGGGGGAGGCGATGGGAGCGATAGCTCCCATTGATGGGTTGTTAACCTGGACAAATCCATGATCAATCCCATACGCTGGCATACCGTACCAACCTAATTAAAACCTTCTCACCGGGCGTACACTCCCCGTTCCTTAGCATGCTTAGTATTACACCATAATCTGAGCAACTTTGCAAATTAATCCCTGTAGTACTTTCAGGGGGTCTAGGGCCTAGACCCAGCTGAGGGGGTCATTCTGACCACACAAAAATTAATGTCTAAAAGAGGGGGTCAATCTTGAAATCATAATGTGCTCCCAGACTATGTATTGAGCGACAATTATCCGGATCATTATAAATTGTTGTGGACCAGGAGCATAACTCTGGGTAAAATTATTAATTTTCACTGATTGATTGGTTGTTTGGTCAAAGGTCACGCGACTTCACTAATTAATTGCTGTGCAGCCAGAACGACGATCAAATTAGAGCTGTTATTTTTGCATTGCACTGTTAAATTCAAGACCTCGGCAATGTTCAGACTGGTGTGAATGTCGTTTATTAATAGTATAGCGATATCTAGAAGATAAGATGAGGTAAAACTGTAGCCGTTTGTCTCGTGAAGAAGTGGTGTTGTGTTGGAGTAGTATCCGTAAAATATCTGTTCAGTTTCAACTTCAGAGAAATCATTCAAGCAGGCCTAGGGTGCTAATATTTAGTGTGGCAAGAAAAATGCCTGAGCTCAGGTACGTGTATCGATTGAGTTTTCAGTGCATGAAATTATGCTTGCTGATGCATGATCTCGAGATTTTGAATATGAGGTGTCTGTTACTGCAGATCAGATTTCTCATGGTAAATGGTTATAAACTTAACTAGTCACTAAAAATAAAAAGCCTAAAAAAGGGTAAGTCGGCGTCAGAGAAGTTCTGCACTTTTTTCTGTGACAACTGCGTACAGCGTAAACACGGAAGTGCATTGTAGAATAGCGCCACAACACTAACACTACACTTACACTTAAGATTTGATGGGTAAACAATTATAGGCGTAAGCCTTTTAGATCCCCATATCCATTTTTGGACCAATATTTGTCTAGATGATTCTTGAATTGGTTTGTAGTTTTTGCGTTGACAACTGATGGAGGGAGCTTGTTCCATACATCCACGACACGCTGTGAGAAGAAGTGCTTTCGTAATTCTAATCCTTTCGTCAGTTGTTTTTTGAAGAGTTTGAAGTTGTGCCCTCTTGTTCCGGTGTTGTGGGAAATGGTAAAAAGCTCTTCTGGGTTGATGTCTTCTAGGCCGTTCAGGATTTTAAAGACTTCGATTAAGTCTCCTCTTTTTCTCCTTACTTCCAACGGATATAGCTTAAGGATTCTCAACCGCTCTCCATATGGCTTGTTTCTCACTCTCTTGACCAGTTTTGTGGCTCTTCTCTGAACTTTCTCGAGCGTTTTTATGTCTCCAATCTGATATGGGTTCCAGGCTTGAATACAGTACTCTAGGTGCGGACGGATGTATGCCTTGTACAAAATTGAAAAACTGTCGCTGTCGATGTATTTGAATGACCTCTTTATAATCCCCAGACTGCTCATTGCTTTTGCTGCTGCCTTTGATGATTGCAGAGATGGTTTATAGCTGCTTGAGATGATTATACCCAGGTCTTTTTCTTCATCCGTTTTCGGTATGACTTGATCTCCCAGGTGGTAATCTCTCCTGCTGTTTGTTGGGCCCATATGCATGCTTTTGCATTTGGTAGCATTAAAACGAAGGAGCCAGGTGTCCGACCATTGTTGTAAACGGTTTAGGTCTTGTTGGATAGTTTCCTCTCCCCTGTTGTTGTTTTTGTCAATTCTGTGGTAGATTTTAGTGTCATCAGCAAACATCTTGGTGGTGGATGAAACGATGTCGGGTAGGTCATTAATGTAAATGACAAATAGGATGGGACCTAGGACTGATCCTTGTGGAACACCGCTTCTCACATCTGCCCATTCAGATCGTGCGCTTCTCACCCCAACATGTTGTTTTCTCTGACCAAGGAAACTCCTCACCCATTCCAGTATTTTACCTGAGATGCCATATGCCTCTAGTTTCGATAGAAGCCTTTTGTGTGAGGCACCGTATCGAAGGCTTTGGAATAGTCCAGATACAGGATGTCCATGTTGAAACCCTCATCTAGGCTGTTGGTTACATCTTCTAGAGTGGAGAGTAGGTTTGTCATGCATTATCTGCCTTTGATGAACCCGTGTTGTTCTTTGGAGAGAAGGTTGTAACACTAGTAACAGCGTTATCTTTGAGCAGTTCGACGCGACGCGGTATCTGTTATCCGATTGGCCGCGATGATATATCTATGCTCAATTGCTCATTAACTATATCGCGTGCGTTGGCGGTTTTAAAAAGTGCTGTAGTTCTCTGACGACGATTATAGTCACAGTAACATGTCAGATAGATGTAACATGACCAAATTGTTCGTTCATACTTGTGTCGTTGCACATTGACCGACGTTGCGTCGACAGACGAAAGTTGACATTGCTTCAAGTTCGATTTGCAAGGACATGAGGATGAACGGACCTTAAACTCAATATTAAGATTAAAAATCAGTAGTTTGATAATGTCCAGTGTTAGGGGTCGTCCATAATTTTCGCCATTTTCAGTTACGTACAAAGGGTACGTAAGAGGGGGGAGGGGGTCGAAATATACCCCAACCGTACGTAACTTAAATGGCGATCTTGAGAGGCGGGATTTTATTTTTAAAGTACAAAATAAAATAAAATTTCGCCATTTATTGCGTACGTAACTCGAGGGGGGGAGGGGGTAAAAAGTTACGTACGCTCTGTACGTAAGTGAAAATGGCGATAATTTTGGACGACCCCTTACTGACAGATCAGAAGATTCGGTAATTTGCAGGTACTAGATCTACCAGGACTTGGTAAATGGTTGGCTGCCATGCTGCACCTAGTGACCTGTATCATCAAAAACTTAAATTTAAACACAATTAGGTGCGTGTTATAAATCGAATTGTTGATTGAGATTGAGAATTAGGCCTATTTTATTTATTAGAATTAGGGCCTAGGGACAGTGGCAGCACTACAGGGGGGCAAGGGGGGGGGGGGGATTTTCCCAAAAAAATATTTTGTTTCCCCCCACTTTGCCCCCCCCAAAAAAAAAACACAACAACAAACAAGAAGAACAAAAACTTTTTAACTGTGCCTTTTGATCTCAGATCCTCTAAACCGGTGATTGTAATACCATTCATGGCATGAGAGGTGTGATCATCTGGTCTTATGTGCACAAAACTTCTTCTTTTTTAAAATAAAAGTAGGTGATTTCCATGTTTCATGAACTACATGGTGTTCCCATCAGATTGATCTTAACATATGTTTTGGTTGTCGTATGAAATTTGCCGTGCAAAAACTTATTAACCGTGCCTTTTGATCTCAGATCCTCTAAACCTGTGATTGTAATACCATTCATGGCATGAGAGGTGTGATCATCTGGTCTTATGTGAACCATAGATCACTATTTGACTATATGTTGTATACTAGACCTGACAACCAATACTGCTGATGCCTTATGCTGTGTTTGAGAAGCATAAGAATGAATGACTGTGTAAACAAATACAATGTTTTAAAATGTGAACATTTGCATATCTCACAAATCAGAAATTTATTAAATGGAAAATATTATCTGCAATTTAGATGGCATTGATCTCAAAGCATTTAACAGTAAAAATGTTGGGCAGAGGGCAGCATGATTCTGTGCATTTCGCATTGTAGTTGTTGATGTCACTTACTAATTTTGGTTTACTTGCACCTGATTATTTTTGTAACAAATCCACAATTTCAATATTTGCAATTATTTTCATTTTGTGTTTTTCTTTTTGTTTGGATACTTGCATTTTTTAACTAATTAGTTTTGACCCGCAAACCATGATCTCTGATGCTTTTTAGGATCTGGGGCTTAATTGGGTCTTAACTTACGCTCCTACTTCTCATCCTTTGAAGTACAGTGTAGGAATGATTTGATCATTTTAGATCACTCTGATTTGCTCGCACAATGTGCATGTGGTGCTAGGGCAGGAGACAGGTGGTGGAACTTGTATACAAATGTTGATATGTATAATTATGTAGAGGTAGAAAAAAAAAATGAGATTGTGTTTTTTCCACCACGCTTATTGATATGCTCAGGCATACATTGCATACAACGAATACAATTTCCCTTCAGCGCTTTCCTAATTGTCCATTTTTCCCTGCTCGAGTATGAACTTTCATAATGGACCTTTTTGTAAGTGTTTTTCGTGTGACCAGGTTTTGTAACATTTACAGATATTTCCATGTTATTTCTTATTTTTCCAACATCAATAATTGGTTAATTTGAGCCCCATCAGCATCTTAACTACCATGCAACCAACATTTATAGCAATTTTCTTGAGCTGTTTGAACTGTATTTAGGCAACTGAAGCTAGCTGATACCAACTACACATGTTATGTATGGTCTATTCAACATCTGTACACTTCAGATTCAGATGCAACCTCTGTGCAAATTGTGGACTTTTCACCTAGTGATGGAAGACATTTCTGTAAAGCAACAGTTGGGGTAGGACCATGGGATTGAGGGCTTTCCCCGTTTGATACAGCCCAGGAATAGCACAGTTGGTCAACTGATGTAACAGCCGACCCAATAGATTTCTTGAACTTGCCCCAGAACCTGACCTGGTCAGAATAATAATTGAATCTTATCATTAGTAATTAAAACATCCTGGGAAGGAGAATATTAACAAGTCTCATAGGAAAAGCAAGTGGAAGAGGTCTTCCAACTAGGAATACGAAACCATTGAAACATGAGTAATATATCATGGATTTGTTCAACATACATTTTCAACCAATGTACATTACTGTAAAAGTAGTAATTTTTGTGCAATTAATTTGTCGCTGTTTTGTGTGTTTTTAATTTCACGATTTGTAGCTTCATCACCAGGGCTGGAAAAAGAGGGCAAAACGGCAAGCTCCTTGCCGGGAAATATTGCCATCTCGCGGGAAATCCCCCCCAAAAAACAAACCCAAAACCAAAGAGCATCAATTGGACCTTAATTTTCCAAGAAGCTCAAGCTTCAGAGGGGGGTAGCCACCCTCAGACACCCCTCCGTCGCTAAAGCAGCGGGAAATCCAACTTTGTCGATTTTCCCTTGCCAGGAAACTTTGCATTTTTTCCAGCCCTGTTCATCACACAGACCTATACGCTAAAGAAATATTTGTGTGTGTATTATATTTGCGTAAAAAGCGCAAAAATGTCCACTTTAACGCTTTGTAATGGCTATTAGTTTTACCATTATATACAAAACAGATTTTTCAGAAACCTTTCCCAACTTTCAAAGTCTATCTCAAGGATTACTGAACCAATACTACATGTAGGCATGTTTGTACTTATTTCAATTCATTTCTCATGGTGATTCCAAATGGTAATGAAATTCAATAATGTTGAAATTTTTGAAACATTTTGTGAAATTTTGGAATGTCGTCTGCATCCGCCTTCTGCGAGGAAAGTGTTAACATTATTTTTTTGTGTCTAGGGTTTGTGTTTGCACCTGGAATGTGGCCACCCTGGATCCGCCAACAGAGTTATTACAGGACATGATATGGATTCATACAGCACAAGCTCCAGACCTTTATGCTATTGGCCTACAAGAAGTCAGTTCAAAACCTCACGAGTTTGTACAGAGTGCCTTTGTTACTGATCCATGGACGGAACAGATCTCAAGAATTGTGTGCGCCAGGGGTTATGTACTAGTAAGTATTCTGTTGATCAAAATATGTGTAATCTTATTTATAGGTATGTATCATTGAAGCCAAGATCAATCTGCACAATGACAATTTGCACGGGGGATACTTAGTGAATAGGGTCCCATTTTTCACCCTCTGGTAAATGAATGACTCTTTTCATAGCCATTTTTGGTAAATTTATGGGACTGAATCAGGCTTCTCGTTACATTGCGTTTTCGCGTCTGGGGACGCAATATTTTTGCTAAAAACGCAGTACATTTTAAGCTGGACTCTTTATTGCGTCCAGGTGGACGCAATAATTTTTAATCGTGTGTCAAGATAATTTTGCACGTGTAAGCTTACAAGTATCAGTTTTCGTGACAATCCGAATCAAAGTATTGATTGATAGGGATAGGTTAATTACAGGTAACATTTGAAAGTCATGACGGGTGTTGATGAGCCAGGCTCATCAGGGATTTTTGACTTGGACCCCATAATTTCTTCTCGGACCCCATAATTTTGAGAATTGGTAGATTATGGGGTCCAGTGGACCCCATAATATTTTTACCTAACGAGAAGCCTGGTCTGAATTCCTTAAATTTGCTATTTTTCACAGAAATGTTAGCAAAATCTGTCATATATGTAGGATAATTAATTAAATTATGGGATTTGGGTAAATATATGGGTCCATTTCTCCTCGAAAATGGTTAAATGTTTGGGTCAATCTTCATTTTGCTGGCATCACATCCCTACCAACAAATTATATGAGTTGAGTACCACCCCCACCCTGGATTTTCAGAGGACAGGGGGAAAATGAAAATGTTCAAAACCTACTCATCAAGTTCTTTCATTTGTGCCTAAAATTCAGAGTTTTATGCTTTTTTTAAGGTTTTGCTATTAATTATGCAGTTACTCATGGCCAGAAGGTAACTCATCAAGTTCTTTCATTTGTGCCTAAAATTCAGAGTTTTATGCGTTTTGTAATGTTTTGCTATTAATTATGCAGTTACTCATGGCCAGAAGGTAAAACTTAATATGAGTCGCTTTGCATTATTCATTGACATATATAAGGCCAAATTAAATTAATTGTTTGTCTCAAAGCTCCCGCGCGTGTTAGTTTATTGATGCGCATTAGAAAAACAAAAATCTGAAAAAAATCCCAAAATTTCACTGATTTTTCAGATTTTCATTGATCACATCATCTTAAATACAAAAGTTCACTTTTACAAGGATTTCAATATTTTATATTTAAAAAAAAAAAAAAAAAACCGGAAAAAAACCGCATTCCGCATTAGTTTTACAACAGGAGAGGAGCTTTGAGACAAACAATTAATTTAATTTGGCCTAAATTAAAATTATTTGGATTCTGTAAAACAACTTATATCATGGCAACTTAATTTAGCGAATTAGCATTTAGTGAACCTTTGGCGGCAAGTTAATTTCACTAATTTGTATCATCTTCCTATATAATTATAACCCTTATAAATAATATAATTGGCGGCAATTTTAATTAGCAAATTGGATCTCCTAGCGAAATTGGCGAAATTAGCTAAATTAAATTGCTAGCGAAATTAAGTTGTTTTACAGTAATCTGTAATATATTCACTTCAATTGGTTTCCAGACAATTTTCATTATGTTAGCCATAATGGTATCTTGCTACCTGAGGATTAGCAAAATC
The DNA here is from genome assembly GCA_035610835.1 of Ophiura sarsii. Lineage (NCBI taxonomy): Eukaryota > Metazoa > Echinodermata > Ophiuroidea > Amphilepidida > Ophiuridae > Ophiura > Ophiura sarsii. The sequence goes on from CM069442.1 coordinate 37,013,488, forward strand.
AGTCTTCGGGATTTTCCAGAATTTTAACAATTCTGAGAAAATATCAGAAATCTTTTGTGTTCTATAATTTTATAAAAACATTTTTATTTTGACATCACTGATAGTTAAAAGGGGTGGAGGGGCTTTAAAATAAATATGACAATTGAACTTTGGAACAGGTGTCTCACTTTTACCAGAATTAATAACAAAGATTTGATTCATCTGAAGTTGTGTCATAGGGTGAATTCATACAGTAAATGTGTATGTGAGAATCAGAGAAAAGAGGGAGGGAGAAAATCGGCAGCAGCCTGTAATGTTATTGCAACTTGTTTGATGAATAGCGATATTGAGAGAGTTGGTTAAGCCCTAGTCAAAGACACCTCTCAGAATTACCTGTCTAGCGCCAAGCATCGGGAGGCCGAGCGGAGCGAGACATCTTTGCGCAAATAGCTATTCTACGGTGTTAGCAGTATGTGTCGCTCAAACACCGTCGTCATCGTAACACACGATTAGCTCCGCCTAATTCTATTGACAACAAAGTTTAAAGATAGCACTTGATGATGTCTCCCGATATATTATGACATCATTATCAACCAATCAGCAAGCGCGATGTTCCCGTAATCTTCCGTAAAACAATACAAAACATAACACAATGTTTGCAGAAAGGTGTTGTATTATACTATTTTTAAAGAGGGCGCTCACACTTGTGTTAAGGTGCTCACACACCACAACAATGTACTAAACTGCTCACAAAAAGTATCGAAACACTTAGAAATGATCCAATATATAACGGCTCGAAAAGGTATGCATTAATCGAAGCAAATAACCAAGTGCATAATTTTGTTCTGCGTATTTTGACACCTCAATCGTTGAGATACGATGTTGCGGGGCAGAGTTATTGTCATTTCAATGATCGTGGGTCCACTTTCCAAAGTGACACTCATCCCTATTGAAAATCACGAATTTGATCATTCTAAACAGTAATGCAAACCTCTTTCTATAGGATGATTGTCACTTTTGAAACTGGACCCATGACCATCGAAATGACAATAACTCCGCTCCGCAACATCGTATCTCATCGATCGAGGTGCCAAAATACGCAGAACAATATTATACACTTGGTTATTTGCTTCGATTAATGCATACCCTTTCGAGCCGTTATATATTGGATCATTTCTAAGTGTTTCGATACTTTTTGTGAGCAGTTTAGATGAAAGGCTAGTTAAGCCCTGGCATCAGGTACAGAGGTGTCTATTCTTCCAGAAACCTTAATTATTCCCCAGCACTACAGATGCTACAGCTACCGCCCAACCGAGCAATAAATCAAACATTTGAACATATAATTAAAATTGTCTGTTAACTTCAAATTGGTCGGGTAACTTACAATGGCACACAATTTCACACAAATAATCAAATACCGTACTATACCAAGTTTTAGATGTATTTGTTTCAGTACAGTACATTTGCATGTAATTCCTTTGTTTCTTTACTCTCAAAACCAAATGAAATGCAAAAACATATCAATTCGAGTATCAGTCAAGTTCTCATTTAATATAAAAATCATTATATTATTGTAAAACGTTTTTTAATTTCTCTTTTTAATAGAATATGAAATTAAAAAAATAAGGAAATATCAAACAGGAAACATGACAAATTTGAGCTGCTGAAAATTATCACAATATTTGTAGGGGGTAAAAAAATGAAAACTTTTTTTGTAGTGATCATAGAAAAATGATCGAAACAGTTCTGTAAACAGCACAGTTTTAGCTTTCTTTATACGATATAAATATAAATATCTCCAATATGAAAAATCCCACCATGTGGAAGGTTTTCACAGATCGCATCACATATTAATTTCCTTGTTTGAAGCCTCTAATGGATGCGTGTGTCGTGACATCAGTTATGCTGATGTACATGTAATGTATACATTAATCAAAAGAGAGTAGGGTGGTACATAAAATTCATAATAGACATTTTACTGAGCTTATTTTTTAACTCTTGTAAAATTGTAACCAGCAAAACAATTCCTTTTCTTCTTTTTTCCAGTTGTTTTCCCCATAATGTAAAACACTATGCCATTTTCTCATTTATATTCATGGGGAAAATAAGTGTGGGAAAAAATGAAAAAAGAAGGGATACAATTTCAATGTTGGTTTAAACAGACTGTACTACTGTCTGACACACCCTGTAAACAGTTAAACAGTACACTTTGATTTTCATGGGGACAGTTTTTAATTTGGAGAATTGGCAATATTTCACCTGTTATGATGAGGCATTACTCAAATTTAGATCCACCTGCCATGTTAAAGTATACTATCAAATATTGATTTTGACAGTCATTTGATATTACATAAAGTAGTAAGTAAGGAAAGTAACCCAATACATTGAGACAATGCAGTGAGACATTGTGAAATGATGCAACGCTTTTATTAAATCCGACTCCAGTCTGAGGCTATCATCTCAAATGGCAGATCCGAGCAAAGAGCCAATAGAGCAGAAATGGTAATATCTTGAATTAAAATTTGTAACAAAATTTCATAAAATGGAAGTGTAAGATCTCTGAATCCAGTAATGTTTAATAACCAATTCCATAACCTTTTTACTAGATTTACATTACAATTATTACCAACTATATGTGGGTGGTAAATACAATAAACGCTCTATACAAGCATACAGTGTACATACAATACTGTCAAACACTATAATTTTGTGGATACTTCCTTATTTCACGAATTTAAATATAATTTCGCAAATTTAAATTTACTGCGATTTTAGCGGGCATTTAATTTCGTGAATCTGGACATTTTACTGTTACTTTCACTGCAAAATTGGCATTTTTGCCGGTATTTAATTTTGCGAATCCACATTTTGCGAATCCACATTATTCGAAAAATCAAATCCCTTGCAAAATTAAGTGGTTTTACAGTATAGCAATGTGTTGAAAGCTTTATAATTGAAGCATACTCAAAATGTAGATTGCAATTGTATTTGTGTTGAGTATAATACATTGGCACTCTTTATTGCTGTGCAGTACACCGTTTCACGGGGAAAATGATTGATTTTTCCAATTCCAATTTATTATGCCATTTTATGTTGGCATTAATCATGCTAATGTATAGCTTGTAGACGGTCATGGACTGTTTAATAGCTGATAATGTACTGATAGAAGACATTGAAAATTTGGTTTCGCTTTCATATCCTTATCATCAATTGAAATTAAAAATGGCAATGCAGTGTAAAACGTGATCAATCTAATGCCATTTTATGTTGGCATTAATCAAGCTAATGGGGTACATTGTATAGTTTGTAGACACTCATGGACTGTTAGCTAATATGTACTGATAGTATACATTGAAAATTTTGTTTGACTTTCACATCCTTAATTGAAATTAAATATGGCAATGCAGTGTAAAACTTGATCAATCTAAAATGTACAGAGTAAGAGGTATTCTGGTTCCCTGCACCCTGGATCCCTGGGCAACTCATCCATAAGTGGTGCAGGTATTATAGGCAAATCCATTACTTGCGAGAATCGAATCTACACCACATTACGTTGTCGCTCTGTATATCATAACTGGAAATAACAATCAACACAAGTTGTAGTTAAGGTGATGCATCGAATACCAAATGCATTGTCGCGCTGTCATGGCTACGGCGCAATGGGGAGCGTGCTATACCATGAGTGTGGAATCCGACGCTATCGTGGGCGCAGACACAGTGTATTTGGTGCCAATGGTGCGAATTTGTTATTATTCTAAGCGTGACGCTGGCATTGACCGAATTCATTTGTGGATTATGTTTAATTAATCATCTCATGCATATGCATGACTTTTATGCCAGCAATTCAATGTGATGACATGGTCTGCTTCGCTTCTGCATCTATGGATGAGTTGTGTGGAGCCAGTTTAAGTTAGTTCTGATAGAAATAGGCACTACAATAATGGAGATTATTGTTTAGCTTCCAAATGATAAGTTAAAATAAAACAACTATATAGTCATAACGAAAAATATTGTACAAAGTATCTTCTGTGAAGTAGGCTTCAGGCTCAGTTTAGTCTGACTGACCCTTAATTTGTCGATTTTTTGTTGTTGCAATATATAGAATTTTAAAACCAAAATGAAAAAAAATTCCAACCATTCCATCATCACCAACTCGTGTGAAAGAACCATTACATACATGATAATAATCAATTATGAATTAGGGGAAAGCATGTCTCATGGCTATTGTGTTTTAATGCCAGAACAGTTTCATACATGGCTTAAAGGTAGAAGATCACATTTTCGTAACACAGAATTATTTCAAACATACGGAGATTTTCATATCATATGAAAGCTCGTATTTTTCTCATCATATTACTGAAATTTGACGGCCTAAATCGGTATAATTACGGAGAAATCGATGAAATAACGTCGAATTACCGCGAAAGGTGGTAACCACCAATATCGTTTGTGTACAACTCAATGGGTACATTTCACGGCATCTTTTGCGTCTAAAATAAGAATTATTAGAGTTATGCAATAATGCAACTCAAACTTTGGAATACGACTTTTTTAAGGATGACCTTTCATGTAGAATAGTAAACTTCAAGTTTAAAATCGGAACATCTACCTTTAAAATCAGAACATCTACCTTTAAAATCAGCTGAAATTCCTGATGTATCTTCCCAGGGGTTTATTATATTGTTCCTTTCAGTATAAATTTATCAACTAACAATCTGATATGTTTTGCCTTGATTTGAACACAGGTAGATTCCATCCGTCTTCAGGGTATAGTGCACCTATTGTATGCCCGTATGCTGCATCTACCATTCCTAAGAAATATCCAGACAGACTTCACAAGAACGGGGATGGGTGGGACATGGGTAAGTTCAGATACACAGTGAAAAACCTGAACCTGACATGTAAACAAATAGTCAAAAAGTAAAGATAAAAAACACCCTGAAATGCTTTGGGCATTACCAAATATTTATTTCTTTTCTCATCAACCCAAAAAAGTTATGCACATTTCGCAATATTTGATTTTACAAAACTAGCTCCCGGTCAATGAAAATAGCTCCCAGTTCACCCCAAATCCCTGTGAACCGGGAGCTACTTTTTTTCAAAAGTAGCTCCCGGTCAAAATCTTGTTATTTTTCTCCTTGCATGAGACAAGCATTTAAATAAGTACAAGCATGCATAGTATTGGTTCAATAATCCTTGAGATATAAGAAAGTTGGGAAGGTTTCTGAACAATCTGTTTTGTATGGTAAAACTAATAGCCGCGTAGAAAGTGTTAAATGAACTATGAAACCTCCAATTGCTGCCCCGAGCTATTGGCAAAAGGAAGGACAATGCAAAATTATATTCACAAAATAAAACCATTTATTGGTTTAAAATGTTGTATTTATGCATATTTTGGGCAAATGTGTAAACAACAGCTAAATGATAGCTGGTGGGACATTTATGTATGCAGTTTTAGATATTTTGAGTATATGAAAAATAAGAAAAATTGATTATGTTAGGTGAAGTATTACACACATTTTGTTATAATATATCTTTCATTTCAGTAAACTGGCAATTTCCAGCTCCTCATAAATCCTTTAACATGCATATGTGTCAATTCAAAAAATTGTTCATTAAATCCATATGCTCTTCCAAAATTAACAATTGTCTCACCGATGTCCTGCGTTTGCAAAATTATGTATAAAACTGCACAGGGATTGCGTTGCCCTTTACATGTGGAGATATGGTCATTGGCCTCAACTTGCAATTATTTATAAACTGACAGACAGTTAATTCCAAGGTTCTCATAGCCCCACATACTTGCTTTACCAATTATGATACAGTACCAAACAACTACTATAGTTCAGTCTGTTCTAAATTGGCGAACGTAAAACAGCATGAGAATGTGGGCATGCAAAACGTCAAATGGTCCAACATGGTGCATTACGAACTGTGTGTGTGACGCTGCATATGCCAAATAATCTGCATACGCTTGTATTACTTTAACGCACAGAGAGATAAAAATGAGTATTTCTCGCCAATTTGGAACTGATTTAACTATAGCTACATAACCGTCTTCCGATATTGCCATATCTAATTTTAGAGCATACTGATTTTTCTATTAAGTTATTGTAGTAACTATATGGGCAAAGCAATCACATCTCATCTTATGTCATCTATATTCTGTTTCCAACAAAGTTGTGAGGTGATGTCTCAGTATTCTTTCAATTGATCTTAACACTTTCCACGCGGCAGGCGTCTGCAGACAACATTCCAAAATTTCACCAAATGTTTCATAAATGTCGCAATTATTGAATTTTATTACCAAATTTGGAATCACCATGAGAAATCTATTGAAATAAGTACAAACATACCTTGTATTGGTTCAGTAATCTTTGAGATTAGCTTTGAAAGTTGGGAAAGGTTTCTGAAAAATCTGTTTTGTATATGGTAAAACAATGGAAAGTGTTAACATTAATTTTGTAGCATGCACACAACTCCAATGTGATATGGTTCCTATACCTGCCGCGCCGTGCAACGTTGCAATCAAAGTTTGCAAAAATCCTATAGAAAATGACTGATGTCACCCCAACTCTCGGGTACACAGAGTATCATAAAAATATTAGCGAATCAATTCTTTATACTCCCATGTGCTGCATCCTTTTCTATCCAATAATAACACCTGTAGTGAATTCTTTCCATTAGGACTGTATGATCAATATGTAATAAACATATCACTTATCTCACATACACTTTATGATTCCTTACCAGGGTAACAAAGGAGGAGTGAGCATCCGTATGGATTGCTATGGACGCAGTCTATGTCTAGTCAACGTCCACATGGCAGCCCATGCTGATCAATGGGAGTTAAGAGACAAGGAATATCACATGATCACTGCAACTCAGGAGTTCTCGGACACAGATACGGAAAGGATATTAGACCATGAGTAGGTATTAGTACCAGCACCGCATCCCTAAAAAATCCCCTCAAAACACTACACTTCCATGATCTCGTGGTGTGATCTGGCCGGCTATCATATGCTGAGGAAAATCTTAAGATTTTTCAAAGCAGACTCCATGTGGCGATCTGGTAAGTGCGGGACTCCTACATAACATAGGCGACCCAGGTTTGATTCCAAGGGCCAGCGCGGCCGGACTCCCCCTCCCCCCTGATTTTACTCGTTTTTTCTCCACTAATTGTACCCATTTTTTTTCCCTGATAAAATAGTTTTAAAAAATGGGACGGGGCTTTCAACACATCTTGACTAAGAAAGATCTTACCACTAAAATTTAGATAAAGAGGAAAGAGAGTTTATAAAAGTGAAGGGCTCTCAAGGAAGAACCTGCATTATCATGTGAAAAACAATTAGGAAGTATATACTAACAATATGAAACCAGATCCAACTAAAACAGTGTAGAGAATCACAATTAGGATACTCGAAGGTAAACAGAGGAAGTAGTTTAAAATCTATTTTCTCAAGGAAATAACGCATACTAGGAATTGGTCAATGAACTTATAGTGTGATTAGCTCGTGAATATTTATGAGGAAATTAATTAACTCGGGTTCTTCTTGTGGTGCTGCAAGTAGTGGTGGTTGAGGAAGTGCTGTGATATCTTGTATCCCCCTCCCCTCCCCCCTTTCCCCCAGGTTGGCAAGCTTAATGTATTTTTTGGGAGAGGGGTGGTTACTATATTTTCCTTTTTTTCTTCTCTTCCCCTAACTGTATGCAATAATCAAAAATGATTTACAAAGTGTTCAATACTGCTGATGAAACCCCCTTGGGTTAATGTAATTTAGATATACAAATATAGTTACCATTCATAGTCAGGCTACTAATATCTTCTCAGTACAGGGTGTCCCCCCAAAAAACCGTGTATGTGTTTACCCAACTTATTGACCATGAAGTTCTAAAATTTGGTGTATCATTAGACATATTGAGAGACTATAAATGCTTGGCTTTCAGATGCAGTTTATTTCATCTGATTTAGTTTTGTCAATCCTGATATACGATCAATTAACTAAAGCTACCTAAAATCGACGTTGTGCCACTTTTACAGAAAGAATACTTAAAAGCGTCAAACCAATACTAACTTGTTCTTCCAATGGGCACCCTGTATACATATAGAAACTAGCCAAGAGGCACCTTTATAATTGGAAATATATACAGTAATGATGTTGGTATAAAAGCACCTGCTTTCATGTTACCTTTAGTCCCATGGGCTGAATTGTCACTTTCTAATAGCCATATTTCCTGCAAATGAAATACAAATAGATTTGAAATATACAGCTGCATTTTTATATTTCTAAAGTCTGTTCATTAGATTTGCCATTCAAAAACAATTGTGTGAGTACTGTAAGGGTAAAAATCAATTTGAAAATTTCTGGATTGTCCTCCAAATTTATTAATTTCTTTATAATTTATATTGGGGAATTTGTGTGACTATAAATATCACCATTTCTGTGCAATTCAAGACCTATAAAAAGATTTTTTTTAAAAAGCATTTGGAATATATTTGTTGTATGTTCAGATTGATTACAAAAAGTAGCTGTGATAAGTATTTTGAAATTGCTTAATGGTTAATCAAATACATAGGTGGTTGAGTCTAGGGAAATATTAATAAATACAAAGACAAAATTACATTCACTTAAAGGTGTATGTACCGATCACTTGTTTTTGGCTATGATATATTTTTCACATCAAGATATTTTGATATCAGAAGAATCCCCATAATTTTCTCATTAGTCTGTAAAATCTTAGGGACCAGAAATGTTCCATTTAGAAATTATAGGCTAAAATGTGTTGAATAACTGCCAAAGGTGGTTAACCTCCAGCCAGTTTGTGTACTACTCAATGGGCACATTTTTTGTGACCTTGTGTTTCTAAAATAAGAACCATTAGAGTTATGCAACTCAAACTTTGGAATGTCACAAATTTAAGGATGACCTTCCATGTAAAATAGAAAACATGAAGTTGAAAATTGGGCCCGAAATCAGAACATCTACCTTTAAAACCTTTTATAAAAATGGTATGTTTTAATCATATCTGATGATATATTTGTATATAATTTTAGGCTTTGATTATTGCAACTCTATGGATCAAAAACAAATCAAATTCATATTTAATATTTATATTATCAATTTTTGTAATAAAATATCCATCGGCATGATAACTTGTATTGATGGCAATTTTTTTATTTTATTTATTTATTCACGGTATAAAAAATAGCCAGCAGGTAGCATAAGCTGAAAGAGCTGGCTTTACAATGCACAACAGCTTAATACAATAAAAAATATATATAAAAAAAATACAGGCATAAAAATATTGCAACGAAATACAGACATCAGCAAAATACACTCGTCAAAAGAAGTTCCTGGACACTCATTGAAGTTCAAATATTTCACATAAATATTTAATATAAATTAAACAATTGCATGTCAAAATAAGCAGACAATAATTCTCTATCATGTCTGTATGAAATTAAGATGTACGCATTCATGCATGGCTGAGCACATTCATTAAGCAATGGTAAGGTGCGTAAAAGGAAATTGCAAGAAATGAGCATTTACAGTCATTTGAATGGAGGGATTATCCAATTTTTTGCAATCTTCTTGCCATTGTCAAGTGAATGGGATCTGCCATGCATGGTGTTCATGTCTAAATTCCATGTTAAGCTGTTAGAGGATTACTTTCTGCTTATTTTGATATACAATTATATATATATAATTATATATATTCTATTAAATATTAATTTAATTTAAGTGTCCAAGAACTTCTTTTGCCGAGTGTATATTAATCATCCAAAACGCCATTGAGCTTATTTATGATGTAAGGGATGGTGGATTTTTGGTATTTATTGGTATTGCACAAGGGTTGGGGAAATATGTTGCTGCGCCGGAGGTTGTGGTTAATGAATTTCTTCTCTGGGAGAAGGTGACAATGTCTTTCAGAGTTGAGGACCTGCTGACCAAACTTCAAAACTAATCCTTCACTGTGATCAGCAAGACTGGAAATGTTGAGTTTGTGAAGCGCAGACTTGTAGTTTATAGTTGTTACCAAGAATTATTATATAAATAAAGTGGTATTTAAGTTTGTATTGGATTCCATTTTGTGGATAGTTTTGGTTAACACTTTCCACGCGGCTATTGGTTTTACTATATTGGCTTTACTATATTATACAAAACAGATTTTTCAAAAAACTTTCAAATTCTATCTTAAGAATTACTGAACCAATACTAGGCATGTGTACTTAATTTAATACATTTCTCATGGTGATTCCAAATATGGTGATGAAATTCAATAATAAATATTTGTGACGACTGCCTTGTGGAAATTGTTAATATATACTTTTGGGAATAATTGCAGAGCAATCCATAGCTTGTGAGGTCACCTCCACCCCTTCGTCAGCAGAGCGGTTTATCAACTCTAGAAATGTGTGCATAAGAGAGGGAGGCCATTGAAATCAAAGACACACGAGCCATAATTAAACACTGGAGACGACCTATCTACTATTTGTGATTATCTGCTGTCAAGTGCATGCCCAAGATAGTCACATGACCCGGGAGGCTTAAACAACAACTTCGTTGACAAAGGGGTTGAGATGACTCTGCCTTTTGCATGCTCTACAATGATTCCAAAAAAGGCGTACTATTGCATATATTGAAAAAGTAATTATTAACCCTAACACTCTTGAGTACTACAAATTACTACGATGCGGTGTGCTTGTGTCACCCGGCTCGGCAGTGTTTCGATGAAATAATGGTATATACAGGGCGGAATATACTCCGCCATGTATGGTGGTCCCCCGTGGCCTAGCGGTAGATCGTCTGCCTCTGAACCCAGAGGTCCAGGGTTCGAGCCCCGGGGGAGTGGAGGCACCTTTTCCCCTTGCTATTTGGCCGCAAAAAAAAAAAAAAACTTTGGCAAAGGTGCCTCAGGGGATAGGGTTAATTTTTTATTTCTATTTCTTTTTGCATTCAATCTATTTTCGCAGCTATGTTTTATGGTTTGGTGACATGAACTACAGAATCGATGACATGTCAGCCGAGGTAGTCAAATACCACTGTTCCCCGGACAAACTACACATCCTCAAGAAAAAAGACCAACTCATGCTGTCAATGAGCGAGAAGAGATGTTTTGAGGGATTCACAGAAGGCAACATAGAGTTTATGCCAACCTACAAATACGATCCACAGACCAATATTTATGATACAAGGTAGATATAGTAATTAGGGTGATAGAAGGGTAAAGACGGCTTCTATAGTTTAATCAGTTCCAAATTGGCAAGAAATATTTTGATTTTATCTCTCCAAGTGCAAAAGTAAGCCAAGCGTAAATGGCCACACGCACACAGTTTTGACCACACGGCACGTATCGCACATATGATGCACAGTGCGCTTGTTGCCTTCATGCACGCCCATGTCCTTCTGTTTTCATTGGCTGCTGTAAGGAGGCGTCGCCAATTTGGAACTGATCAAACTATAGATAGTGGTGCATTGCCAGACAAGGTAATTAGGCTGTTAGTGTTAGAGGTATGGCACAATCTTTGTGTTTCAAAATGACAAATATTGTTTTCTTATTGAGCTCGCTGTTTAAAAAAGAAATCACGCTGCAGGAACATCACTATCTTGGGAGAACAAACAGATTTGAGTGATATTGTCAAACCATGAAAATAGACTAATGCTCGATTTATACTAGCCGGTCGCTGGTCACAACAGGTCGCGGCACTTAGTACTTGCTAGCTCGAAGTATCTCGGTGCGACCTTAGGTTGCCATAGGTCACATCGAGCTACTATATCGCCGGTAGTCACACATATTTTCAGGTCTTTTTTTGGCCGCGCAGACGGCAAACTGGATGATGGCCGCTGATTTGTTATGCTAATTTCGACGCAAAATAACCTCCCCCATTGGTTGAAAAAGTATGGCGTTCATTACGTCATGAGCGACCGCTCGTTCAAGTTGAAATAGAGTCAACTGGCCACAACCGGTCGTTTCCAGTCAAGCGATCTCTTGATCGATGTATCGGGGAGTCGCAGCAGGTCACTGTTATCAAAGAAGGCTTTTGATTTATGACGTAAAACTCGTCATAGGATCAACCTGGATCGCGAAGCGACGTTAGTATGTCATCAGCGTAAGCCTCATCATGCCGAATGTATCTTTTGCAATTTACCAACCAAAATATACAGGTAACATAACATGCAAAATATATATCCCTCAGTAATTTTGTGTTGTTTTTGTTCCTTTTTTCAGTGAAAAGCAGAGGCCTCCTGCATGGACGGACAGAATTCTATGGCGTGTCAATCCTGAACATAACAACAACTCAAAAGACTATTCCGTTAAACAGTGCTCTTATAAGGCCCACAATGATGTGTTATGGAGTGATCATAAACCAGTCAGTGCAGAGTTTGATGTTCAGGTACGATGTACGCTAATGAGATGTTCCGTTCCTATTCCATTTCCTATTTGCTGTTATCAAATGCGATTATGTAATTTCAGTCTATTAAAATTCCACGAGACGGTGACATCACTATGTCATTCATTGATCGCAGTTAATAAATGCACGCGCTCTTCCAAGGTGCTGGCGTATACACACCCACACCCCCCCCCCCCCCACCCACATTAAGAAGGGTAGAAATACATACTTGTGTGTAAATGTTGCAACTGTGTATAGTGGTCTCGCTGTCCAAGAGAGTAAAATAGACTCTAGCTTGAATTCCTTCCTGCACCTGCAGTAATTTCATTTAAAAGGGATATATGTAAATGTAATAGGCAAGAATTATTACATAGCTAATATGGTAGATGCCAATCCAGTTATAAACTCGTCATAGTTATTGTTAGTCATTGTTTCAACTTTTGCATCAATATCTGTTGTCGTCGAACGGTGCCTTTATGATGGAAAAGAAGCATTCTTTCACTGCATTTTCAAAGGAGTAGTATACATCAATGGGATAAAAGTCAAAAGAGCTCTTATCTGTTTGTTTTTTCTTTTTCTATCAACATAAATCACCCCCCACATGATATTAAGTTTTAAATTCTGGTCAGAAAAAGTGGCTCAGTGTGCCGATCTAGTTTCATCATACATCATCTTCGCAGATGACACAAACTTCTCTCATACCCAGATTACCACAAACTCCAAAATATCACTAACAACATGCTGTCTAAACTATCTAAGTGGTTCAAAGCTAATAAATTGTCCCTGAATATTAAAAAGACTAACTTCATGACATTTTCACGCGGCAAACACAATACTAACATTATCGTAAACTATTTACATTATCGTAAACTTGTAAACTCGTAATATTGTCAGTCCATATATAATATATTTCTGCATCTACAAATCCTCAGGTTTGCATGGAGGACGCAGAAGCGTTGGTGAACTTTGACCCCATAGAGAGCTGGAGGAAGGGGGAAAATGCCAATATCATCTACACCGTGGGAAGGGATACCAAGACAAGCACATGGGATTGGATTGGACTCTTTAAGGTATGGGTACATATTTGACCATCTTGGCAATTTTGAAACTCTTGCAGCCCTGAAGTTGTTTCTGATCTTTGATCAGTCCATTTGTATCTAACCAAAGTAGTTTTCAGTGGATGATAAACTTGCGGGTCAATTCAAACTAGAATAAATCCTTCATGTGTTTACTATTTAAAAAGATGGTGCTAAATTTGAAGATTGAAAAAATACAGCTTAACGTGTACACTGATTGGTTTGAAGAGTTGCCATGATGCTGTGACCTGTATCTGGAGGTGGATCTAAAAAAAAGAGGCTGGAGATTTATCAATGGATTTGGTGCTAGTTAGACTACCAGAGGACACATGGGTCTGACCTCCTAACCACATTTGATCTAATTCCAGGTTGGTTTTAAGAGTGTAGCCAAGGATGCTGTCACCTAAATCTAGTCCGTATCAGGAGGTGAATCTAAAGGAATTTCTTGATGTGTTACCAAGTTGAATGCTATTTATCTACCAGAAGATACATGGGTTTAACCCCTCCACATGTGATCTAATTCTAGGTTGGTTTTATAGAGTGAAGCCTAGGATGCCATCACCTACATCAGGTCCATATCAGGAGGTGAATCTAAGGGAGTCTCTATATGTGTCACCAAGTTTAATGCTAGTTATCTACAGTAAGGCACATGGGTTTAACCCCCTTCCACATTTGATCTAATTCCAGGTTGGTTTTAAGAGTGTAGCCAAGGATGCCGTCACCTACATCTGGTCCGTATCAGGAGGTGAATCTAAAGGAGATTCTGGGTGTGTCACCAAGTTTAATGCCAGTTATCTACCAGAAGATACATGCACCAAGTATGTGTTATGTTACTATAGCAAAGTGATGAGCTGTGTGCTAGGTGTCAGCAATGTATTTAGAGTAAGTATTCGAGGGTTTGGAGCCTCAAGGCCCTATCTACAATGGTCTATCTCAAAACTTTGTTTGCCGACAACATGTCCTTTTTTAAGTGACTGGTCACAAGTATGATCTCTTTTTGTTTAGATACAGTGATATGAAAAGGCCCTATCTGTAATAGCTGCCATATGTTATACACCTCTGGTGCTATATGATGCACCCTTGTCAAAATTCAATTTAACATGGCAGGGTCAATATATTTGGTGAAATATAAAGAAAATAATAGAAACAAATATGCTTCTTCAAATCATATCTTGTGATTCAATTTCAGATCAGAATATAGACCTGATTCATGTAAATTCTGGATTTTATTTACTCATATATTATATGGGATATGGGTAATGAAGGGACACATTCAATTTCAGGTTAGAAAATAAAATTATGTATTATATTTTAACTCATGAATGTATTCTGAACAATTTTGTGATACATATTTTCCAACACTTATATGTTGTTTCATGCATTTTGTAGGTATTCTATCTAGGCTCGTGGGCGTCACACTATTATTGATTCAGCATACTTGGATACTTATTGTTGGCAGTTGATGTACTTACTCATTCAGTTGAGAAGGGATGGGTATTGCTTTCAATATCACGGTTAGGCTAAATTTAAAAAAATCTTTTGTCTCAAAGCTCTTCAGTTTTTCAAAACCTAATGCGGAATGCGTTTTTTTTTTTTTTTTTAAATTCTTTTTTTCTTCTTTTAAATATAAAATGTTGAAATCCTTGTAAAAGTGACCTTTTGTATTTAAAATGATGTGATCAATGAAAATCTGTGAAATTTTGGGATTTTGGTTTTTTTTGGAAAAAAAAAAGTATTTTGTTTTTTTTCCAACATTTTTTCCCCCTTCTAATCAATAAACTAACGCGCGCGGGAGCTTTGAGACAAATTTAAATTTAGCCTTATTTAACACAAATAATATGGTATTTATTTCATACCTCTTATTTGAATCCTTTATAGATATTACCGTCACAAGAAGAAGAAGATAAAATTAAACTCAGTTCATCGGATCAACTAGATAAACCATTGGAGGCTGTTACAGGAGTCATGTAGGATGATGGCCTGTAGTACCGTATAGGTGAGACCTGCCAGTCGGAATATTAATCGTACTATATCTTGTATGAAATGCTGCTAAGATAGAGGAATTACATGTGTACGTGGTCCATTCCATCGAAATAAGATTAAGTTATTTTTGGTCCTTGTAAGATATTTACCAATATATGTTTTATTTTCATTGAAATGCCACTTATTCTTGCTCTTTACAAACGATATATGCCTTAAATATTGCCAAGACAGAATGAATGTGTATTGGCTGTACTCCATCCAACTTCATCAGGAATACATCACCATACCTTATATGAAAATGCTGTGCAGACACTAGATCTATATAATGATTGAATGTGAATATGTTCTACTCTTGTCAAATCCGCAAATAAGTCTCATTTTGTCCTTCCGAGAAGTAGCTGATAGAAGTTATTTCACAATTGAAATGCCTCTTATTCTTGCTCTGTACAACAATTTACCTTAAATCCTGCTAAGAATGAATGATTGAATGTATATTTGCTGGGCTCAATCACAATCCAGGAATAATTCAGGTATGGCAGTTGATCACCATACCTTATATGAAATGCTGTGCAGACACTAGGTCTATAATGATTGAATGTGAATATGTTCTACTCTTGTCAAATCCACAAATAAGTCTCATTTTGTCCTTCCGAGAAGTAGCTGATATACAAATATTTAATGATCATGAGGGAAATGGTGCAAACTATTGGACCCGAGGTGACTGGAGGCCGTGGGCCTACTATTTTCCCGAGACCGGAGGTCGAGGGAAAATAGTAGGCCCACGGCCTCCAGTCACCGAGGGGCCAATAGTTTGCACCATTTCCCGAATAAAGATCATTAAATATTTGTTTTATATAACGCATGAAAATATTTCTGTCATTTTATACATTTTCATCAACCACAAGTGACTGATAGTGATAGTGATACGGTGTACTCACCTAATTTAGCAGAGTTTAGCTTCCCATCATTTCGAAATCATTTCCCCAAGTTCATAAAACAATCCAAAACAAATTGATTCCTCGTCAAAAAGTCTTTATCGTGTAATTATTCCACGCGAAACAGTTCAAGTTCAAATAATTCAACTGGCAAATAATGTAGTCCTTACTACTAGGCTAGGCCCAGCGGTGGGTCAAGCCAAGCTGCTGGACCTAGCCCTAGTAGTAGTAGGCCTAGGTTTATAATCAGTCCGAACACGAAATGTAGGCTTTTAAATAGCGAAAATGTCGACACAAGTAATTCAAATCCTAATTGATCCATTCTATCTAGAAAATTTACACAAAACTGTACTTTAAATACATGTATACAGTGCAACCGGGAGCACAGCTGCAGACGACGCGTTTTGTTTACTTTCTCACACCGTCTCGTCTCTCACGAAATGAAGGAAGGGATGGGCGCGGTGTGGGGCGTGGGCGAGTCGGGGGAAAAGTGGGCGACTGCCAGGTCCAAAAGCTCCCATCAAAATGTACTATTGACCGCCAGGTCCAAAAGCTCCCATCAAAATGTACTATTGACCGCTTGACCCGTTATTTGGGTGAAAAGGTGAAACTATTTTATGTCACGTGATGCAGTTTCCACCAATAAAATGACAGGAATATTTTCATGCGTTATATAATAGAAGTTATTTCACAATTGAAATGCCTCCTATTCTTGCTCTTTACAACAATTTACCTTAAATGCTGCTAAGAATGAATGATTGAATGTATATTTGCTGGGCTCAATCACAATCCAGGAATAATTCATGTATGGCAGTTGATCACCAATACCTTATATGAAATGCTGTGCAGACACTAGGTCTATAATGATTGAATGTGAATATGTTCTACTCTTGTCAAATCATTATATTAAATCCGCAAATAAGTTGCATTTTGTCCTTCCGAGATGTAGCTGATAGAAGTTATTTCACCATGAAATGCCTCCTATTCTTGCTCTTTACAACAATTTACCTTACAGGATGCCAAGAAGGAATAATTGAATGTATCTGTGCTGTACTCAATCACAATCCAGGAAAAGTCACATTATGGCAGTTGATCACTATACCTTATATGAAATGCTGTGCAGACAGAGTGATTGGATGTAAAGTGCTCAACAAAAGAAAGTCATACACTTTGTTTAGGTCCTTTAGAGTACTTTCCGATTATGTTTTAACCAAATAGACTAAATAGATATTTGGATGAATCTTTCCGGCACAATTTGATACCAAAGTTGCTACCTAACAACAAAGATAAACCATGATTAGCACCATTTAAAGAAAATTAGTCACTTTTCAAAAGTCACATTTTCAACGCACGCAAGCCGCGAGAAAATGCTGTGCGTGGCACTTGAATGGCCGGTAATGAAATGGATATTGATCACACACTGCAACTGCGTTGGGTCCTGCCTGAGCAAGCGGGCTATTTGATTATGAACAGGTAACATGTGGTCTTTTCTTCCCGCGTAGTGTATTGAAAATGTGACTTTTGAAAAGTGACTAATTTTCTTCAAATGGTGCTAATCATGGTTTATCTTTGTTGTTAGGTGACAACTTTGGTATCAAATTGTGCCGGAAAGATTCATCCAAATGTCTATCTAGTCTGTTTGGTCAAAAAATAATCGGAAGTTACTCTAAAGGACCTAAACAAAGTGTATGACTTTCTTTTGTTGAGCACTTTATATCTGCTCTATTCCATCAAAACACAGAATAAGTCACATTGGGTTATTCTGAAATATTGCTGATAGAAGATATATATTTTCATTGAAATGCCACAACTTCTTGCTCTTTACACAATGATCCTAAATGCTGCTGAGACAGAATGATTGAGTGTGTATGTCACCTATTCTATCAAAACCTGGAATACGTCACATTTGTTCCTTCTGAAATATAGATCATATAAGTTATATTACCATTAAAATGCCACTAATTCTTGCTCTTTACACAATTTTATTACGCACAAATCAGTCTATGTGTGCACTTCCGCAGCCCTACTGACAATATCATCTCAAATGCATTTGTTCCTGATTTCATGGCAGAAGCATGTTTTTTTGTTTTTCATTGTTTGCATAGAAATACATACTGTGTGTATATACACAATATACCACTTTGTGTTTACATTTACAGTCGCAATATTTGTTGGCAAAATATTAGTTTGGGTAGCTCAACTTCCGTTTAAACTCGCAATGTGTTCTGAACTTATAATGGTTTCAATTAAACCCAAAGACAGGACAGAAAAAAGATTTCAATTTACCAACATGCCAAATTGTTTACACTGAAATAAGCATGGGAATTCAAAGGTGCCAAAATACAGTGTCTACTCATCAGCACATTTAGTCATAGGCAAAACATTTTTTTTGTACAAGGCTGACATTCTTCTTTGATCACACAGTATGACTCATTGGTTGTCATTTTAAATCAGTACCAAAAATCTGGAATATTAATAAACAAAAACCAAGTTTTGCAACCAATAAGGTTTATCGCGAATCGAAAAAAAAGCCATTGATTATCCTTTTCTGTTGCATTGTGGGATCACAAAAGTGCAAAATCTGCCCCGTCCTGGATCCCACAATGCATCAGAAAAGGATAATAATCAATGGATTTTTTCCGATTGGCGATAAGGCTTATTGATATTGCAATGAACCCCACAACGATAAGGCTTATTGATATTGCAATGAACCCCACAACAAATCCCACTTTGTTGCTTGAAGTTCTCCATGTCTGCACCTGTTGTATACAATTGATGATACTTCTACTATAATGATGCCTCTGCTAGAGTTGTTGTACAGTGTGAAATGAATGTTGAAATTACTATGCACTTTCAGAATACTGACTTAGTCTAGCAAACTCATTGGGCAATCAATAATAGTAATCTTAACTTTGTCTGTTTCCTCTCTTGCAGCAAGGCCTTTTTCTTTTACACTACCATTTAATTTCCACAAACTTTGCACCTGCCTTTCTGTGTGCCTTATTTTTCTCTTCAATGGCCTGGTTTGATCAGTAACATGGCTGACATTATTCCTCAGACCACACAGTAAATACAACTCATCATTTGTCATTTTGAATCAGTGCAATGTCTTGAATACAAGTAAATCATATAAAAAACAGCAACATCTTTGGACAATAAATAGTATTTGCAACTTGTTCCTTTGTTTTCTCTCTTGCATTTAACTTTAAATTTCTAATCTTGAAATCTCGTTGCATTTCCACAAGCTTTTACAAAAGTCTATACATCAGCTTTTTTGCCTTATCTTTCAATTTTGGTCTCATATATGTTGATATTTGCATCAACTCTCTTCTGCTTGTGGGTAGAATTGATGTCTGGGATTGTTGTACATCAAAATCCTATGGTCCGGAAGACCTGGCTTTTACTTCCCATTTAATTTTTGATAAATTTCTCTTTTATCTGTGTATTGCTAGACTGTAATATAGGGTGAAATCGGCTATCTTCGCCCTAGCTGCGTCTATGATTGGTGTTTAGACACATACACTCTAAAATGTGAACGAAAGTACCACAATCGTGAAGTTAGGGGCTCGTTTTTTTTCCATAAATGATTATGAGTGGCTTAGAGAGGCAATAAAATCCCTAGGTTGGTGACAAATAGCCATTTCATGGATTCAATTCTGACGGGTATCTTCGCTCGTTTTCGGGTAATTTCGTTACGAAGAAAGAAGGAGGCCCTCTTTCGTCTCATTAACGAAAGCTCAGGTCGGGTTAAATCGTGACTTGCTTTAAACGAAATAACCAAAGTTTAATATCAAAGACTAGCAAACAAATGTATTGATATAACATTTAATAAAGCATCTTATTCATATGTAAACTTTAATTCAAAATCTACCTGCAGATTTGGGAAAAGATTGTTTTCTGTTTCTAGTATAGCGAACTTACCCGCACAATTGTCATGAATGGCTATAAACTCCCGAAACTAGCAACGCAAACATGCACCGTTTTGCATGTTAAACGTGTGTCGGGTAAGTTCGCTCACAAAAAGGTGTTTTAAAAAATTGCTACAGCCGAAAATTGGCTAACTTTTATTTGATAAATAACTTTGGCATAATTTAATAAGTGTTCATGTTACAATGACAACTCAATGAAGTTACATTTCATTGAACTCGGAAAATCTAGATATCACAAAAGATAATACCTTTCCAACTTTATTTGTAAGGAGGAAATCGTGGGACCGAATTGCTCCCTTTTCCAATCTGTCTTTTACCAGTGATAACGTTTTGTGTAACCAGTGAGACATTTTCGAACCTGGTGCTCTTCTTTGTACAACCTGTTTTTGATGTTATCAAAATTCAGTAAAACCGTAATTTATCGTTTTTAAAGCCCAGTTAATTAGTTCACATGTTCAGATTACATAAAAACTACCCAACCAAAGATTATACACAATATTACAATAAATATTCAACAAACTAGAATAAAACTCTCAAATTTATGGTTGATGTAAACCCATTATTTTTGGACAAAGTTTTGTAACTATAATTCTGCAGCCGCTGATCCACACCACATACAAGTTTACATTTTTAGAACGTCATTGACGAGCCAAACACATTGGTAATGTTAGATTTTGGAGGTAAACCCCCAGTTTTGGAGAAAATTATTAAATACATTGTATGACAATAAAATCTAGATTCCAAAAATCGAGGGAAAAAAATAATAACCAACTAATTTAAATTAGGCTTTCCAAGAAAACTATGTTTTTTGACGATTTTCTCAAAAACCAGGGTTTTACGACAACATCTGATGTCATCGATGTGTTTGGCTCGTCACTGCCGGTCTGAAAATGTCTTATGTATAATACTTTAATATGGTTTAGATCAGCAGTTGCAGAGTTATAGCCGAAAAATTCTGTCCAAAAATAATAATAATAATAATAATAATAATGTACTTAATATAGCGCCTAACACCAGAAAAGGCCTCTAAGAGCTTATTTTTAACACAGTAAAATCTTAGAAATTACAACTAAAAAGCCTAAAAATGTACCATAGTAAATATGTACCATATTAAACAATGACCAATAATAAAACATTTATAAAAAGATATTGCATACATATTATGATTGCATACAAATATAAGTGATAAAACACCATTATATAAAACAAGGTCCATTGTACTGATATAAATCTAAAAACACCAACAATTTAAAAGCACAGGATTAAAAAGTCCAACACGCACAGCTGTAATGAAATTGACACTGTTTAAATCATTAAACAAATAAGAAAAGCACCCTTAGATATACAGGGGAGTGGGACGTTTCAGAACCCCCCCCCCCCCCCCACCCCGCTAATGGCCGCCATGGAGAAGAAGACACAAGACTATCCCCCGAAACATGTAAAAAAAAATTGGAACATTAAAAAATGTAAAAAAATTTGGGAAAAAATAAAAACAAATTCACCCCGAAAACTTATAGGAAATAAACTCGCCTCAACAAATTGGGGGGGGGGGGGGGGGGGGGGGGAAACAACCCTTACCCAAACTTCCTACTCCCCTGGGTATCTAATGGTGCATTTCTAAGAGTTGTACCACAATACATTATAATTTGTAAACTACAAAATGTGCTTTTACCCAAAACAGATTTATTAAAAAATGATTACATTAGAAATAAAAAATACAATATTAGATCTGCAGGATGCCTCTTGACGAATGTAAATTTGTGTTGTGTGACATGCAAACTGACCTTAGTTTGCAGGTAAAAATCATTATACACTGTAAGAACGCAGGTTAAAATTTCAACAAACACGGATTACTATTTGAACACACAATGTCGGTTTAAACATTGACAAGTTTAAAGATTTCAAAACATAAACAAGTTTAAACATTTCACCAGCTTTTAAGATGTTTTAAATTCTTGGTTAAAATGTTATACAATTGTGTTTATCATTGGTAATCGGCGTTAGTTAAAAATTCTAACCAAAATATTCTAAATAAAAATACATTTAATTGTTTTTTCAAATGCAAGAATAAAAATCGTTAAACATCAAAACTGGTTAAAAAAATAACCAAAACAATGCATCTATAATAATTTAGATGGCTACTCAATTGTTTTTCGTTAAGTTATTTTCCTCTTAACAAGGTTTACAGAGGAGTCATTTCTTTCAGCAACTTCACAAGATGATGGCTAATTACATAGCTGTTTAACACAATATGAACATGCCTTTGCCCATGGCATGTATTTAGGAGTAGTAAAAACACAATTTCAGGTATTTTGAGTCCTTTTTCTCATGGCACAACATGTTTCATCTGGGTCATTTTCTCATGACACAGCTGTTTGAAAACACACAATAACACAGCATGAACATGCCTTTGCTCATGGCATGTATTTGGGAGTAGTTAATACACAATTTCAGATCTTTTGAGACCTTTTTCTCATGGCACAACATGTTTCATCTGGGTCATTTTCTCATGACACAGCTGTTTGAAAACACACAATAACACAATTAGAAATGCCTTTGCTCATGGCATGTATTTGGGAGTAGTTAATACACAATTTCAGATTTTTGAGTCCTTTTTCTCATGGCACAACATGTTTCATCTGGGTCATTTTCACATGACAAAGCTGTTTAAAAACAAAATCACACAACATAAACATGCCTTTGCTTATGGCAAGTATAAAACAATATCAGATTTTTTGAGTCCTTTTTCTCATGGCACAACATATTTCATCTGGGTCATTTTCTCATGACATAGCTGTTTAAAAACTAAACAAAACAAAAAACACCTGGCTCATTTTAGTCTTTTTTAAGGCACAAGGGATGGTTGAAGAGATTTGATGAAGTGTGCCTACTTCTTTTTGCTATGTTTTGTTGTGGCTTTAGATGCTTTCTTACGCGTTGGCCTACTTGTAGTTTTGGGTGCTTTTGCTTTTTTTTGCACGTTTTGTTTTGCTACGGCCTTTGGGTTTCTACTCTTACGTGTTTTACTTTGCTTTACATCTGTTTTGTTTTTTGCATTCTCGGCTCGTTTGAGTGCCTTGGCACGTATTGACTCCTGGTGGTCTTTTTCATCAGATATTTTCTTCCTCTTTTCTTCCATGACTTGATCAGATGTCAACACACGACAGAATGGATTTGTGTTTCTTCTTTTACGTTTAGAAGGATTTGTGTCAATCGTTGGTAAAACAAAAACATCAGCCAGATAATCTTCGTTTGTACAGCTTGTGTCATTCAAAACACTCTCGGACAGTGACGGGTTGAGGGATCCACTCTCAACACTTTCCTCTTTTACGTTAGAGGTGTTAGCTGGTGAATATAGACTATGTTCATTGTTAAAATCAGTTACGAGACTCGGAAGACTATGACTAAGGAGGTTGTTTTCAGACACAGCTCTGCTTTTGTTGTTTTCTTGGTATGGATTGGCAGGAGGAACATAATCCATGAACACTGGATCAGTAGCCAGGTTATGAGCAATAAGTTCAAACATCTGTTCCACATTCATGCTACCATCGGAACTTACAGAAGGCAATTCATCACTGGTACTCAGTGTCTGGAGCAAAGATTCATTCCGATTCTCCAGGCCTAAATCACTCTGTGATAACGTTATAGTACAAGGAGCACCACCACTGCTTATCAGGGAGTTTTCTACCGTTGACACTGCATGAGGAGCTGCGGTGCTTGAAGAAAGTTGGAGTGGTGTGTTCAAGTTCTGGGTTGGTGAAGCTGATGGATTTGTAGATTCTTGGCATGGTTCAGATAGAACTGGAGTTAACAAAATACCTGATGATGACGGTATATCAGAGTCTGTATTCACAGGTAAGATCACTGGAAAACTGATGCCTCTGTCCTGTGTTTCAGCTTCTGACACATGGTCTTGTAAACCAGATCCCGGCTCTGTAGAACTTGGTGCAGTTGACACTGTACAAGGAGTGGGAGTGCTTGAATATCTCGGGAGTGGTGTGCTCAAGTACTGGGTTGGTGAAGTTGTACATTCTGTGTGTGGTTTATGCACAATTGGAGGTGACAAGATACCTGATGGTGACGGTATTTCAGAGTCTGTATTCTCAGGTAAGATCACTGGCAGACTGATGCCTCTGTTATGTGTGTCAGCTTCTGACACAGGACCACGGGCTTGTAAACCAGGTTTATTGCCCACAGTTGTGTTGTTTACGCTCGCGCTCTCCTCCCTATCGTATTGCTGACTAGGACTTGGTGCAGTTGACACTGTACAGGGGGTGGAGCTGCTTGGGGGTGCTGTAAGTGGTCTATTTAGACCCTGAGCTGGAGATAAGCACTTGTCTTTCAGAATGTCTTTCAGAGTTAACCTTCGAAATGGACTTATTCCTATTCGGATAAATCCATTTTGGATTGTGCCTCTATTTGCAGTAGACATTTCCCAGGCCTTCTGAAATACACGAGCAAAACTTGCCTTTGTTACAAATTGGCCATGATTACTTCGACAGTAATCTTCGTTCACTTTGTCCCACTTTGATTTAAGTGACTTAAAGAAAGAGACGTCTAATGGCTGTAACACGTGCGTGGTATTAGGGGGTAGACACAGAAGGACTACGTTGTGTTTCTTTGCAACTTCAAGTACATACAAAGACTCATGTGACGTGTGGCCGTCGAGTAGCAAAATTACCTTTACGTCCTGTGATGATCGGATGTGTTTGTTAATATATGGAACGAACTGATGTTCAAACCACTGCTCAAATATGATTGAGTTGATCCACCCGCTCTTACTGAATCTAACCATCCAACCCTCGGGGGCTCCTTCGACCAGGAATCTATTAATTCGGACTCCCTTGTATATAACTAATGGAGGCATCATTTTCCCAGCTGCACTTGCACAACCCATAACGGTTATGTTTGTTTTATCCCCACTGTTTAGGGACCATATATTTCGGGCATGCTTACTTGCCACTACCTTCCTTGGCCTAAAATCTAGGGGCACACCTGTTTCATCACAATTCCATATCATATCATGATCTCTACTTTGGTTATTTTCTGTGACAATCGGCTCTATTGTGTCATAAAAATGTTTAAGTACAGCCTCATTTGTCATCTTGGCGCGAGATTTTGATAATTTTTCAGGTGTCCGTAGACTTAATTCTGGGTGCCTACGCATGAAGTTGTAATACCAGTCTTTGCCGGCTTTTTGGTTATTTAGCCATCTTTCGGCATGGGGGCTCCTAGTTGGGTCTCTGTGTATAATCATATACGCCATTTCTTTAACTTGATCCCTACTCTTACCTACACCTAGCTCTGCTACTTGTATAAGATAGTCTTTAAGCTTGGTTTCCTCTTCCACTGTCAATACAGTGCTTGCCCCAGGCTTCGCCTCAATGTCTATCTTACCACAAATTCTGTCTCTCAATGTAGAGTATGGTATTTGATAAACCTGAGAGGCTTTTCTTATGGAAATTGATCCAGATTGTATTTGTGATATGACTGCTGGTAATTTGGACCTGTCATATTTCAAATACTGTGTCTTGTTTTTAACGTTTTGAGGCATCCTGCAGAATCTAAAAGTATCTAACTACATACAAAAAAACGTTAAGTTACATACTACATACAATACACGTTAAGTTGCATAAAAGCAATTAAGTGACCCTTTAATTTAATAACTAGGTTTATGAACTTTCGGCACCTTCCAGCTCATCTATCTCTTCGAAGTCTGCATATTCAAAGGTTTCTACAACATCCAAAAACATTTGTCTCAGAACAAATATATCTACGAGACCAAGTTTGTACAAATGACTGGCAGCCAGGAGACAATTCAATGTGCCTTCAATGTTGACCTGGTACAATGTATCAATTTCTTCTGTATCTGATCCTAATTGGCTGTCGTCATCTTCATCTGAAGAGCAGTCATTTTCTGAAGAGGGGGGGTCTTTATCTGGATTATATTGTTCTGGGTCAACCTTGTGCTCAACCTGGTCTTCATCAGCTCCAGCCTGAGGTTTCTCTTTGACCAACATCGGGCGTTTTGAAGTTGTATGTAAGCAGATATCTAATATGAGTAAATAATACCCCAAAAACGGTTTTATTTATTATACTTTTATATGGAGTTAATTCTTTATTTTTTTTAAATCTTTTTTTTCTTCGGTAGATTCACTTCTCCACCCTTGAAAAATGAAATTACAAGATTATTTTTAAAAATTGGATTTACACGAAACCAAAATTGTAGGCAAATCGTGTCCATCGTCGTCTGGACAAAACCACACGCACTTATCGGGTATATTCGCTATACCAATCAGTATCCGGCGGGTAACTTCGCTCTTCTTCGCGTTTTCTTGTGCTTTGGTGCTTTGTGCATGCTTTTGGTATAGCGATCTTACCCGATTCTATGAAAGTGCAACTTGTCATTAGTTTGCTATGTATTTGTACACGTGAGCGATTCTACCCGACTGTATATGTTATCTACGGTCTCATACAACTTTTCAAACTTGTAACTTTAAAGTGCCATATTTTCATAAACCTGGAATAATATTTTAAAGATACGACAACATAAATAATCTAAGACAAATTCACAGTGCTCTGTGACATTATTGTTTGGTACTTTTAAATGGAAAGGATGTTTTTGTGCACTTACCGATGACACGATGACTCGATACGTGTTTCAACAGCCAGCAATACGATAGGAAGGAGAGAACAAACGTAAACAATGGAATTATGGGAAATAAATCAGCGAGCGATTCAAGCCGATAGGGCGAAGATAGCCGATTTCACCCTATTTTAAGTGGTCTGTCTCCTTATTTGTCTATTGTCCTCAGGCACCCATTATTTTCCTATCTCTTATATTAGTTTTGTTCATCCAGGAGCCGCCTTATGATCTCTCAACTCTTTTCCAATATGATTCCAATACATTTGAACCACCCTTTTTGGAGGTTGAAATGGTGTCATTTTGAGGGTGCTGACATCACCCCCCCCCCCCTCCCCAACTTGTGGGATACAAATACACTTTGGTTACTGTTTAATGTTGATGTTTAATGTTATGGAGTCATAACATCATAATCAATCATGACTCGCATATTGGTTTGAAATTGTGGCCTGTATATGATACAAGATTTATTTTGATTTGGACAAGTCATTTTTTGGACTTAACTTTTCAAAAGTGGTTTGTGACATAATGTTGCATTGTGCCCCAGTGCCAATTTTGAATTTCCTTGTTATTGAGCCATCTAGCCTCAAGCCTTAGATCTTTATATGTGCCAAACATTTTCGTTACCTTTATGCTGAGATTTTTTTTCCAGTCCGCCAACAAAGAAATATTCTTGATCACTTCTCTCTGGGCTTGAACATTCACTATTGTCACCACTGTCATCACTGTCACCGTGCTCCCGTGTCGTCACTTGGTGCTGCTGGTGAGGTCTTTGCTGCCTTTCACTCCTACTTCTGTGTCTGAATCTCCGTCTGGACCGTCATTCTCTGCCTGGTTCTCTGTTGGAACTTGTCCGTTGCTGGGTGGCTGTCATTGTGAATGTGATGGCTGTCCAAGACCTTTATTTGGTCTCGATGTAGTTTCTAATTCCACAACGAGTACACACATGTCCATAAGTAGGGCATTGTCGTCGTCAGTGTCGTTGTCCACACTTGCTGTATGAATACTCACGGTCATGGCCGCGGCGACTTAAAACAATTTTCTACAAACTTATCATCTTTTAAGCTCTGAAGATGTACACATGGGACTTCGGACAATTTACAGAGTTCAATTGCCTTTTCTAGAGTAAGTTGATCTCTCCGTAACATGTGCGTCCTCACTGTGTTGTTGCTGATGCCAACCACTATCCTATCACGGATGAAGTCCTCTAACAGCACTCCATACGCACAGTTCTTTGCGATTGTCCGCAGTTCAGTAATATAAGTGTCAATCGTTTCCCCTGGTTGTTGTATTCGCATATTAAACTTATGCCTCTCCATCGTGATGTTTTTCTTGTTGATGAAGAAGTCCCCGAATTTATTGAGGAGTTTGCTGTCGTCCTCCTTATCTTCGCCTTCAGCAAATACAAATGTGTCCAAGAGTGAATCCACATCTTCACCAATTACTGTCATCAGTGCTGAGCTATGAACTATCTTTGGCTGTTCAGATAACTTAATCGCAGTGGAATACAAATCCCAACGTCTTTTCCAACGGCGCCAAGCATCGGCTTTGTTACACGAATCCAAGTTCAATGGTTCGGGTTGTTTGATTACAGATTCCATCGTTTATAGTGTCCAGTTTAATTTGACACCATGTTTTTTAAGTTGATGTTTAATGTTATAGAGGCGTAACATCATTATCAGTCACGACACTCTTCCTAGTGATGATTGTGTTTGCATGGGCTACCAGTGTTACATGGCCTGCACAGTACACACATATAATGGGGGTCATCTTTCTTGACCAACACTTCTTGCACGTCGCCCTCTTTGTGGAGGAATCCATAGACTGCTCTTGTTAAAAGTGACTAGTGTAGTGAATTAGCTCAGTCAACAGATTACCATACCTTTATAATGATTGTTAATTTGCTAAGATTCTCAAATAGACCCGGTTGTAATGATGCAATAGTGTTTGTACATGTAGTGACAATAAAGACAATGTCCCTAATCCATGAAACAAGCTCAGAAGATGTTTGTGTTCTTGTAATGCTTATTCTCTCCGACTTGAAAGCATGTATTCACCAATGAGTGCTATTGCAGATTGATTAGGAGGACGGGAATTACCTTTATAATCTTCATCTTCCTTAGACAATTTGCCCAATCTATGAAACAAGTGGACAACTAAGACTCATCAACATCTTGCTTGCTCTATCTATAAATGATCCATCAGTCTTTGATCCTTTTTGCAAATGTGTGTGTTGTTTGGTTTTGAATGGATCAAACAGACTGCGCACAGATTATTGTTCTATGTGCATACAATAAATCAAGGAGTGTTACAGTATGTACAATTACTCTTTGCTAATTGAAGCAGATATGCTTTTAAAGGGTTTCTTTCCTCAATTCACATCCAAGTATTTCAAACCTCATGCTGTAGGAGGACCACAGATAATTTGTCCATACTTACCACAAGTTACTCTTAAAACAGATTTAAGGAGTTTCTTTCCTCTACTCACATGCATCCAATGTGTCTTCAGATCCTGTATTGTAGGGACGACCTTCTTGAAGCAGATTTCTTTTAAAGGGTTTCTTTCCTCTACTAACATCTAACGTGTCTTCAGCTACTGAATTGTAGGGAGTACTACAGATGGTTTGTCCCTACCTTCCACATGATGGAAATCAATCTTTGCTGTTGCCTGCCCATAGACAGTTTGCCTATTGGTTAAAATAAGTAGACGTATGGTTCTGTATCTATAACGATTGTCAATCTCTGCTCCTACTTGCTTGCAATAATATTTGTGTGGTGTGATTTTTGAAAGGCACCACATGGAACGGTCCCCGGTGTGAATCTCCTTGGTTGTAAATTATTTTCATTTTCTCAGGCATACTAACAGTGGGGGCAGGAGGAAGAGTGTGTAATTTTTGGAGGGTAAACATCCTCATGGAATGCCAGACGAGCCATCTCAATTTCCTGGTGGCTCTCCACCTTCTTTACTTCTATCAAGTATGAGACTCGCATCTCTTTCAGTAAACCTACAGGGATCCCGGGGGTATGTCTCATCCGTAATACTGGGGTTATTGTAAGAGCTGGGACTATCAACACCAATTTCTATATCTTCGGATTCGTGGCTAGGAAATGATGCCATGCTATTGCTAGAAACAGTGTCAACAGGACCAGAATGAGTAGCAACAGGCTTTTGCCCTGAGCCTTTACCTTTTGGCATGATAACCTATACACAAAATCTTGATATATATATGATATAGATAGAAAAGATTGCCAGAAAATCTAAAATTGCTTGTTTTGTTGCCTTAGGGTACCTTCCATCTTATCCATTCCTGATGCCGTGCTGTCTGCATGTTGATGCACTTGAGGAGTCTTTGTGGTGATTTCCTCACATGATGCGTGTCTTTAAGCAGCCTCCGTACCTCGGCCATCACCTGACGATACGGCACAGTGTGTGCCCGCATAGTCGCCAACAGATCTTGTAGCATGTCGTCTTGCAGGCCCTTGAGCAGCTGGTGGGTCAGTTTAAAATCTCGATCAGGGAAGTTGGCTTTCAACACTGTTATGCAATAATAAACCTTTACTATTTGAATATGCATGATATACAGTTCATGCAGCCAAACTGTGCACTGGTACACCTGCATGATATAATGTGGCATAAATAGCATTTTACATATTGTAAACACTTTGAGAGTTCACACGGATTGCCTTTCCATTAGTAGGCTTTTAAAAGGAAGTACTGGAGGTGGGCATGTCAGATCTTCCCTGTCATCTTGGGTGCAATATTCCCAGATACTCCTGTACAAATAATTCTGTCTCTGATAGCTCAGACCAGGTGGTGAAAAGGGGATAGGGAGCTCTGATGGAGATGGTGGGAGAAGGGAGGGATTCTTCAGTAGCTGCATAGATTGTTCCTGGCTGTCAGCATATTCCTTGAAGAAAACACCGGTTAAATAGTTTGTTTTGATTGCTAAGAACTTTTCAAACATCAGTTAACATCATAACATTATATTTTCTTACCTCACGTGAT
The DNA here is from genome assembly GCA_035610835.1 of Ophiura sarsii. Taxonomy (NCBI): domain Eukaryota; kingdom Metazoa; phylum Echinodermata; class Ophiuroidea; order Amphilepidida; family Ophiuridae; genus Ophiura; species Ophiura sarsii. Next base: position 37,044,433 of record CM069442.1, read on the forward strand.
GCAGAGCCTTGATACCATGGAGTGGTTTGAAGTAGTCGCTGAAGAAAGTCTGCCAATTATAGGTCGGCACGTGTACATCGCCACTTCCAACAAGTTGCGGTATATTCACTACACTCAAAGTTCAAGATCGGCATGCCGTCTCTATGTCTTGTAGTGCTGAGATGTGAGATTTTCTGTACCTTTGTTTGAAGAGGCCAAAGCACCAGTCCGGGGAGAATTTAGTGTGGCCAGCTACGAGGAAATACATCTGAATTTCTTTATGCAAATCAAAAATGCATCTCCATGCCAAATACCACATGACAAACTTATTATTATTTTGACCACTACAGTTGTCACAGTTGAGTTGAGCAATTTCTTCTCCCAAACATTAGTTAGCAAAATAAAAATGAAGGTATGACAGTACAGAATTTGACCCCTTCTCGTCAATGAAGAAGTTGACCTAGTACTTAGTCCTTCACAATGCACGCCAAATATGCCACATTTACGAGGCGTCAGGAAGTAGAGGGGTCCTGGCTGGTCTGGATCATGAGGGAAATGCACCTGTAGTGAAATAAACAGTAACACAAATTAATAATTAGTAAAAAAGAATGAATAAACCAGGTCAGTATAGCAAAGGGTTGATTATTTCTTGCTGATTAAAACCATGATACACATTGTACCAACCTGGTTCAGTTCCGTTCAGTTCAATGCTTCTTTATACAAACGCCATACACAGGATTTTGTAGCAGAAGATGGGAGAAGCCGTACACGTGGGTCAAAAGTCTTGACCCCAGAATGTCCTCAACCGCAAAAGCAGACTTGTTGTTCGCACGGCCGCCTGTCAACAGAGTACCAATCAAATCCTTATGTGCACCAGGATTGAGTCCTTCTGTCGCTTCTGCGCGACGATATTATATACACCAAGAATTTTCCCCCATTGGGCATTTATCATGTTTGGGTGATTCATCCGTTGCTATTGCATGTATGATATAATGTGGCATAAATCGCATTTGACATATTGTCAACACTATGAGAGTTTGCACGGATTGCCTTTTCATAGTAGGCGGTCAGTTTTGTAATAACCTTTTCGGTAAATTTACACTGACCATGGCCACGAAAAACAAAGCCTTTTTTTCAGTTAATACCTTGCGTATCCTTTTTGATACATGATTGACACATTCTCCCTTGTCAATAGGAAATTGCTCCCCAGATGTGTTCTCTTTACACAAGAAATCATACAATTTAGTGTCACCGTCAGAAAGCATTATGGTATATCGTAGTTTTGAGTTGTCCACACTTTGCCCCCACAGAGTTGAACCAGCGACAAGTTCCATACCTGTTGAAGGGCTGTCAACCTCCAACAGACCTCTCGGTTTTCTCTGAAAGTCTTTAGTTATACATCCACGTAAGGCAATTAACCGTTCGCTTATATTCCCAATTTGAATGGCAGACATTCGTACTCCAAGCAATCTACCTTTTCCTCTCATCCAGATTTGTATTAGTTTCCTCATTACCCCTTAACAACTTTGATGCATGTAATTTACAGGGAATGTATTTATCATATTGATGGGTAGCTGAACCAAAGGTGGTTCTCCATGGTGGTGTCCTTCATTTGTCTGATTGCGGAAAGATTCATCAGTTCTTTTTTCTAGCCCCAGTACTTGCTGATAAGTAATTCTTCGTTGTACATAATCACCTGTTTGGCAACATTTATCACATCCATGGTATCCTGAATAAAGCTTATACATTTTACAAACGCTTTAGCGGGTGCGTCACAAACGATGCATTTAATGCGTACCTGGATTTGTTTCCCATCAATAGTTATTCCATCATCAAGAAGCCTTTTCAGATCTTGTATAGTGTCCAAAAGAAAGTCTAAATTACTTGGCTTTAAAGACCTGTACGTTAATGCAACCGGGAAAACATGAACTGACGTTTTGCTGTCACAGTGTTCTCCCGTCCAGTTATGACGGCTGCACCGTCGCTTCCAAACATAACAAGCTTTACTTATCTACTCTTCCTTTTTCATTCCCGTATATTTTGTTGCATGGTGTTCCGTATTGCAGCAAAGCACGTCCCACACTTTCTACTGCCAGTAACTTTGCATGGATTTTCCCCTCTGTTGTAAATCGTGCATAAACTATCTCATCTTCGGTTACACTTGCATCCGTTGTGCCATCAGATATCAGGGGGATGAAATCAGCGCCTTCTGCAAATATCTCATTGTCGTGCTTTACTTGGAACAGTGCAAGTATAGGGCCCTGTCTTCCCGTTCTTTGACTTCTGCTTGCACACCATTGAAACATCCTTACATGTTTCTGACATTATCGTAGCACTGTCCTCTACAGTGGGTAATGTCTAACTGGGGAAAGCGCAGTAACACATCCAAAATGATCTTAAAAAGTGTTTCTGCAGTTGTGGAGCTTGTATTGTATAACCCAAGGCACACTTCAAATGGCTCTAGTTCCTTCACATATCGAATGCAAATTGATACTTGCTCTGGTGTGCTACAATTAGTTGTTTCATCCACAATAAGAGCGTACCACTGAGAATCTATAATGTCTTGCAGTATGTTATTGATGACTTTGCGTGCCATAAGCTCGATCATTTCTTCTGAATGTCATGTGACATCCAATGCCTCTTTCTTATCCCGTCTCTTTGGATCCACTTCTGTAAGGCGGGCGAGTCTTTTGCCAGCAATCTCAATAGCTCCTTGAAATTTCCTTTGCATTCATCATGGCCTCGTATTCATAGTCATTGACGAGTCAAGAATCGCAAGGCGTCAATGATGGCCAACAAGGCAGATATCGCTTCCTCTTGGTCCTTGTGGTGAAATGGGCTCATTGCGCCTCAGTTAGGTTGCGAGCTTGTGCCTGGTCTGCCAAGCTGCTGGGTGAAAAGGAGGGGAATCCAGCGCCTTAAGCTTAGTACCACGCATACGACCCATAGCGCCTACAAAATGTTTTTAGATCAGACTAATTTAAGAGTTTTATCTGCAAAAATGATCTAGGTACACTCCACACCACGGAATGGAGGGACTAATTGGCGTTCTGAGTTGCCCCTTCGCAGAAAACGTTCCAGCAAGTCTGGGTTTGATAGCCTATCATATACATGCTCAATTGCATGAGCAACTTCCTCGTCAACGGAGTACCAATCAAATCCTTATGTGCACCAGGATTGGGTTATTCCGTTTCTGAGCGACGATATATACACTAAGAATTTTCCCCACTGGGCGTTTATGATGTTTGGGTGATTCATCATTTCATTGCATGTATGATATAATGTGGCATTAATCGCATTTGACATAATGTCAACACTTTGAGAGTTTCATAGTAGGCGGTCAGTTTTGTATAACCTTTTCGGTAAATTTACCATGACCATGGCCACCAAGGACAAAGCCTTTTATTCAGTTAATTAAAATTAAATAAAACAAATTGGTAACAACCATGATATGGATTTTGTCAAGAACTTGGATACCTAATAAAGGAAAATCACAAGGATGAATTGGTAAGAGCCTGAATGAGTGCCGATTCAATATCGGCTTTGGCCATAAATACGCCTTTTCCCGCCCGATTGACCAAGCTGACTGCATCATCGAAGCTTGCATAGTGCACTTTGCAAGCATCTTTATCGATACCGTCATTAATAGACTCCCCATGAGGATAAGATAAGTGCTGTATTAGTCTAAACTTGCCTTTCTCTGCTTTTGGAACTGAACCTACTGGTGATATAATCAAATCATTAAATGTTTTTTTATCAAAAGGACCGGCAACCCTACCTAATTTAATTTCCTAATCAAGTTTTGCGGTGACTGAATCTGGATCGTCACGCGCTGATTTTAAGTTAGGAGCATCCCGAGAACCTGAGTATTCTAACTTAAACCCATTACAAAACCCATCCCTAAATTTTTGGGAAGCATATGAATTGGGATATTTAGACAACCAAGGTAAAATCCTATCAGTCTTAATGGGAGATGGATAAATACAACAAATTGAGGTTACAAACTGAGGTTAGAGAACTCATTGTTTGGGCGGGTGGATTAACGGGGGCTAGGTTTCTAAGCCCAGATGAATTTGTAACATTAAAGACATCTATCTCACCGCTCTGCTCGCCAAAAAAAGAAGAAAATCCCATCTGAGGTCGGAACACAGAAGAACTGGCTGCCGAATTCGACGGTCTTCCCACTACGCCCGCATCACCTCTTTGGAAACCATTTCCCGCGTTCTGGCCGTCATGGTGAAAATTTGATGCGATTTCACCGCTGTCACGAACAACTTCTCCAACTTCTCCAACCGCCTGACTTTGTCGTTGATTCTGTTCATAGTTTTCCTTGCTGATCACTAGATCGCCCGTCAGAGATTGACAAAACACCGCCGCCATTATCGGATTGCTGTGGTCGTGCAAGTTCCACCTGTATTTCTGGTTCTCGATCATTACGATCACGAACTGGAGCTACCGCCTCTGCTGATCGTTGTAAGTTCGCCGCTGGAACCTTCGTAACTTGGGGAGAATTTCGGCGAGAATTTTGCCGAGAATTTTGGCAGGAATTTGGGCCAGGATTAGGATTAACTAACGAACTTGCCCCTCCTCCCGACGTTGATGGCTGATTGCTGCTAGATGCCTAGCCTGTGATCTAGTCTCTCGTGAAGGTAACCCTGCAGAGGTAGCTGAACGCTTGAATTTCCGGATGCATTTGCTTAAGTTTTGCTGCCACGGCGTTCTCCTGTCCAGTCATGACGGCTGCACCGTCGCTTCCAAACCCTACAAGCTTACTTATCCACTCTTCCTCTTTCATTCCCATATATTTTGTGGCATGGTTTTCCGTATTGCAGCAAAGATGCCATCCGCATCAGCACGTTCCACCCTTTCTACTGCCAGCAACTTTGCATGGATATTCCCCTCTGTTGCAAATCGTGCATAAACTATCTCATCTTCGGTTACACTTGCATTCGTTGTGCCGTCAGATATCAGGGAGATGAAATCAGCAAAGTCTTCTGCAAATATCTCCATGTCGTTTTACTGTGCCGCTTCGGCAATGTAGTGGGTGAAAGTTTGGGCCTGGCGATCATTTCTATAGGAGTTACCCACGTCTATACCTTTCACTTTGTCCATGTCACAAATCCACACAATCAATGAATAGGCGTCCTTTTTTGGCCAAAGCATGCGCTGTGCGAAATTGATATTCCAGGCGCTTGAGATTCTCCTCATTCAATCTTGTTAACATTCGGTCTACTGGTAGCGACCTGGGGTTTTCTTTATTGCGTTTTTTAAGGTTTTCTATACGGACAACATCTTTATGATCAGAGTTTTCTTTTTCGTGCTGTCTCACTGCGCTTGCTTTAAAGACCTCTCGGTTTTCTCTGAAAGTCTTTACATCCACGTAAGGCAATTAACTGGTTGCTTATATTCCCAAATTGAATGGCAGACATTCGTACTCCAAGCAATCTACCTTTTCCTCTCATCCAGATTTGTAGTAGTTTTCTCATTACTCCTAAACAACTTTGATGCATGTAATCTACAGGGAATGTCTTTATCATATTGATGGGTAGCTGAATCAAAGGTGGTTCTCCATGGTGGTGTCCTTCATTTGTCTGATTGCGGAAAGATTCATCAGACTTTTTTTCTAGCCCCAGTACTTGCTGATAACTAATTCTTCGTTGTACATAATCACCTGTTAGGCAACATTTATCACATCCATGGTATCCTGAATAAAGCTTTATACATTTTACAAACAGAAAATACTGGGAAATACTTTGTTTTTGACAGGAAATATGCCTGGTCAAAAGCCTTCTGTATACCGATGTCATGCAATGCTTTGCAGCAATTTGCTTGAAAGTGGCGAAAACATTGCAGACCTACAGCACCTTTAAAATCATCCTGAAATGCTGAAATCAATACCTTTTCACCATCAGTGATGAAGCCTCTTGCATTAACTGCACCCTTGCATTTGGTTACAACAGTTGAAGACAGTACTTTATAAGTTTGGTAATCTTTCCTGTGATGTACTAAGGTAGGTCCTAGGAACACTGGATATTGGCCAGTTCTTCTTGATTTTACCAAGAGATCATTGTACACAATGGGTGTTACTTCATATGCTCCCAAGTTAAATGTGGGATCAATGCTGAATGGTCGGCTAAGGAGTTCTGATGTTGTGAAGCGTACCATATCGGCGCACATGATGTCTGTTCCAAGTACCCATGTGTCTGTAGGGTAGTCTATGCGGGTCATGACAATATCCCTTTTGCTATCGCGTGCATACATGAGCATGTCATTGACTGGGTCTACCCGTTTTGTTGTTTTTGACTTTATGCTATATACTTGTTGACGATGTCTTGGTATATCGCTTGGTCCAGCTGCACAAGCACCACCACCACTGTCTCGTAATTCCTTGTACACACTACCTGTATGCTTCACTTTTACCATCTCTTTAATTGCATCAAGTGAACTCTTTTTTGTTGGGAAAAAAGGTTTCTTTTGTCTGCTATTTCCATGTTGCTTGACAACCAAATTTACACAAGAAATCATACAATTTAGTGTTGCTGTCAGAAAGCATTATGGTATATCGTAGTTTTGAGTTGTCCACACTTTGCCTCCACAGAGTTGAACCAGCGACAAGTTCCATACCTGTTGAAGGGCTGTCAACCTCCAACAGACCTCTCGGTTTTCTCTGAAAGTCTTTAATTATACATACACGTAAGGCAATTTTAAACAATTTTAAAGCAAACGGCAATTTTAAACAATTTTAAAGCAAACGGTTAACCGTTTGCTTATATTCCTAATTTGAATGGCAGACACTCGTACTCCAAGCAATCTACCTTTTCCTCTCATCCAGATTTGTATTAGTTTCCTCATTACCCCTAAACAACTTTGATGCATGTAATCTACAGGGAATGTTTTTATCATATTGATGGGTAGCTGAATCAAAGGTGTTTCTCCATGGTGGTGTCCTTCATTTGTCTGATTGCGGAAAGATTAATCAGTTCTTTTTTCTAGCCCCAGTACTTGCTGAAAGGTAATTCTTCGTTGTACATAATGGCAACATTAAACACATCCATGATATCCTGAATAAAGCTTTATACATATTACAAACGCTTTAGCGGGTACGTCACACACGATGCATTTAATGCGTACCTGGATTTGTTTCCAATCAACAGTTATTCCATCATCAAGAAGCCTTTTCAGATCTTGTATAGTGTCCAAAAGAAAGTCTAAATTACTTGGCTTTGAAGACTCGTATTTTAATGCAACCGGGAAAATATAAACTGGTGACACATAAGTAATGGTTTGTATCTCTCGTACTCCTTTTTGTATTCTTCACTTGACTTTTCTAAATTGGTTTGCTTAGGACCTCATAGTCAATGATAAGACCGGTAGCAAAGTCTATACTGAATTCTATTCCATAAAGTGATTTAGCGGACTGTTGTGGTAGAATTTGTATAGGCCTGTCCGAAGTGTCTTGAGTTTTTTATGTAAGGGTTCTTCCTTGATTGTACCCTTGTATACTAGCTCTAATCTGTACGCATAACAATGGACGGCTTGAATTTGTGGACGCATTTGCTTAAAATTTGCTGCCACTGCGTTCTCCCGTCCAGTCATGACGGCCGCACCGTCGCTTCCAAACCCAACAAACTTACTTATCCACTCTTCCTCTTTCATTCCCGTATATTTTGTTGCATGGTTTTCCGTATTGCAGCAAAGATGCCATCCGCATCAGCACGTTCCACACTTTCTACTGCCAGCAACTTTGCATGGATTTTCCCCTCTGTTGCAAATCGTGCATAAACTATCTCATCTTCAGGTACACTTGCATCAGTGGTGCCGTCAGGGAGATAACATCAGCGCCTTCTGCAAATATCTCCATGTCATTTTTTGATTGGAACAGTGCAAGTATAGGGCCCTGTCTTCCCGTTCTTTGACTTTCGCTCGCACACTATTGAAACATCCTGACATATTTCTGGCGCCATCATAGCACTGTCCTCTATACTGTGTAATGTCTAACTGGAAGTGAAGCAACACATCCAAAATTATCTTAAAAAGTGTTTCTGCAGTTGTGGAGCTTGTATTGTATAACCCAAGGCACACTTCAAATGGCTCTAGTTCCTTCACATATCAAATGCAAATTGATACTTGCTCTGATGTGCTGCAATCAGTGGTTTCATCTATTATAAGAGCGTACCATTGCGAGTCTTTGATGTCTTGCAGTATGTTATTGATGACTTTGCGTGCCATAAGCTCGATCATTTCTTCTGAATGTCATGTGACATCCAATGCCTCTTTCTGGTCCCATCTCTTTGAATCCACTTCCGTAAGGCAGGTGATTCTTTTCCCAACAATCGCAACAGCTCTTTGAAGTTTCCCTTGTGTTCTTCATGGCCTCGTATTGATAGACCTTGACGAGTCAAGAACCGCAAGGCGTCGATGATAGCCATCAAGGCAGATCTGGCTTCCTCTTGGTCCTTATGGTGAAATGTGCTCATAGATGTTACGACGTTTTGCGTTGCCAAACACTGTACAGCAAGTTTGTGGTATTTTGAGTGCTCATGAGATATATCAACAGCTAACGTCGGCGATTGCTGAGAACAAACAGAAGGTGATATTATCGACGTACTCACAGGCGGTGTCGTATCAGCATGATCAGTCCGTACGGGCGGTGTAGGAGATGTATCAACAGCCAACGTCGGCGATTGCTGAGAACAATCAGAAGGTGATATTATCGACGTATTCACAGGCGGTGTCATATCAGCATGATCAGTCGGTACGGGCGGTGTAGGAGATATATCAACAGCTAACGTCGGCGATTGCTGAGAACAAACAGAAGGTGATATTATCGACGTACTCACAGGCTGTGTTGTATCAGCATGATCAGTCGGTACGGGCGGTGTAGGAGATGTATCAACAGCCAACGTCGGCGATTGCTGAGAACAATCAGAAGGTGATATTATCAACGTATTCACAGGCGGTGTCATATCAGCATGATCAGTCGGTACGGGCGGTGTAGGAGATGTATCAACAGCTAACGTCGGCGATTGCTGAGAACAAACAGAAGGTGATATTATCGACGTACTCACAGGCTGTGTTGTATCAGCATGATCAGTCGGTACGGGCGGTGTAGGAGATGTATCAACAGCCAACGTCGGCGATTGCTGAGAACAATCAGAAGGTGATATTATCGACGTATTCACAGGCGGTGTCTTGCAGCATGTTATTAATGACATTGTGTGCCATTATCTCTATTATTTCATTTTGAATATCATGTAACATCCAATGCCTCTTTCTTATCCCGTCTCTTTGGAGCCACTTCTGTAAGGCGGGTGAGTCTTTTGCCAGCAATCTCATTAGCTCCTTGAAATTTCCAGTGCGTTCTTCATGGCCTCTTATTGATAGTCATTGACGAGTCAAGAATCGCAAGGCATCAGTGATAGGCAGCAAGGCAGATCTCACTTCCTCTTGGTCCTTGTGGTGAAATGTGCTCATAGCGCCTCGGTTAGGTTGCGAGCTTGAGTCCGTATCTGCCGAGCTGCTCGGCAAAGAGTATTCTTTTCTGGCTCTGCTGAGGCTGAATCTGTATCTGTCTCCGAAAGTCTTTTAGTTATACATTCACGTAAGGCAATTAACCGTTCACTTATATTCCCAATTTGAATGGCAGACATTCATACTCCAAGCAATCTACCTTTTCCTCTCATCCAGATTTGTATTAGTTTCCTCATTACCCCTAAACAACTTGGATGCATGTAATCTACAGGGAATGTCGTTATCATATTGATGGGTAGCTGAATCAAAGGTGTTTCTCCATGGTGGTGTCCTTCATTTGTCTGATTGCAGAAAGATTCATCATTTCTTTTTCTAGCCCCAGTACTTGCTGATAGGTAATTCTTCGTTGTACATAATCACCTGTTTGGCAACATTTATCACATCCATGATATCCTGAATAAAGCTTTATACATTTTACAAACGCTTTAGTGGGTGCGTCACACAAAATGCATTTAACGCGTACCTGGATTTGTTTCCCATCAACAGTTATTCCATCATCAAGAAGCTTTTTCAGATCTTGTATAGTGTCCAAAAGAAAGTCTTACATGGCTTTAAAGACCTGTACGTTATTGCAACCGGGAAAACATGAACTGACGTTTTGCTTTTCTTTAAGCCATTCCATTTTAAAACTCCTGTTTTTATCTCCACATTTATGAAGGGGGAACCAGTAGTTGTCGTCTGGCTTGAAGATCTGGTTCATAGCATCAAATTTCTCTTCATCCTTCGTCCAGTTTCTATTGATAAAATTTGCAATGTCGTATTCTTCAACGTCAGAAGTAGAATGTATCACAGCAGACGACGCAGAAACGGTGTTTGTAGGTATCACGGCAGACGATGCAGAAACAATGTCTGTAGGTATCTTTTGACCTAAAGAGGGCGCCATTCAAGGGACAGCTATCAACCCAGTGACCGCATGGCCGCCTCGAAAAAAAGGTCTACTGACATTCGATGGTACCCCGAACCGTGCATGTATTACAATCATGCACTCTAATTACGATGTTGCAATATGAATTACCCCCGCGAATTTACACTTGCCGCCAATCATTGCTCTGACTTCATGTCGAGACGATATCATTAATGAAAAGGGGTGTACATTTAAATGTTTAAAGGATTGTCCAACTTACCACATCGCAACGCAGTGTGACTCGTCTACAAACAGCCCACAAATTCTTGTTCTATTCTCCATCACCAACTTTCTCCCCCTGTCACCCATTATCATCTCCGGGCTAGCAAGAACTACCTTGGTTGAAATCAGTTTAGATTCGGTTTCATCTCCGCCAAGATAATATACGTCAAGTCCACGGCCTTCCATTGACAATTGCTGATCCTTCATAAGGGAACGGAGGTGAGAGATGACTATGGCCATGGAGTTAGTAACGCTCTTCATCTCGTCGATACAAATGGGTGCCGTTTGATAAATTAGCGATTTACCATAACCAGTTGGAAGACTGACGAAGACATCTTTCTCATTCAGAAAATGCGTCAAGGCTTCCGTTTGAGATTCTCTGAGTTTGACATGCAGACGTTGACCTACATGCGATAATGCTTCCTTTGTTGTTGCCATCATGATCCTCTTCGCCAAACCTCAAACTCTTTTATACCGTAATTTGACCTACATCGAACTCTATAAATATAAATAGATCTACGCCAGTGACCTTTTCTCACAGTATCGATAATACAGCTCATAAATATTCAAAAGATAATGAATGATTAGAAAAATCACCACTGATTGGTGCAACTGGGACCCCACACGTCTTTTAGCCTCATTACGTATGCATCCAAGTTTTGGATAAGCGCTAGTGTAAAAGTATTCAAAGGTCAACGAGGTCAATCCAATGCAAGACGACCTTTTTTCCCGGGGTGAGATCAGAGGATGGGGAGCGGTCCATGGGGAGTGAGCCCTCTATCGGTACATGTTCATAGAGTGACAAAGAAAAGGAAAAAGGTATATAAAAGTAGACTAGCCGATACATTGCATCCCACATTGCAAAGACCCACTCCCCAGAAATTTAATTCTGAGGGCAACTCCTTGCCTCCTCAATCAACGTGTCTGAAGGTTGTCTGGTAGTTTTGCATGTGTTCAAAATATCCCATATTTTGTCTAAATGTGCAAATAGTTTTAATTTTCCTTTAACATCGGCTGTAAATTTGAATTAGCCAATATGAATTTCTTCCATCATATTTTCCAACATTTCGAAACATGAGGTTCTATCTGGTTCTGAGGGATTCCGTCCGCAACCTTTCTTTTTCGCATTGTGGAAATTATCTTCCCTTTCCAAGGCATCAGTAAGTAGATTTTGCAGTTTATCCTAAACCCTCTAAAACAAATGAAGGATATCGATACAAACTCTATCAATAAGTATGCACGGAAAGATTGGATCACGGAGACAGCAGTAATAATTTCGTCAATACTGCGGCGTTCACAATTCAAAGATGTATCAAAAAAGTAGATTTGACCATTTTGCATTTTATACAAGGGTAATTTGAATTGGCATGGGCCAAACCTAAGACACTCAAAAGAAATTTGTATCAAAAAAGTAGATTTGACCATTTTGCATTTTATACAAGGGTAATTTGAATTGGCATTGGCCAAACCTAAGACACTCAAAAGAAATTTGTAATCCCAAATCTCGTTGTACACCAGGCTCTTCACCGGGTGTTTTATTGAAGGGCAATATCGTATTTGCTGTTTGCATTATTTTGCTAATACCATAAAATGTTGGGAGATCAGATATTGAGGTTAGTGCTTTATACGCAGCGTCAGATATATTGAATGGATCTTTTATCAGAATCGCTAATTCTAAACGTTTTAATACATCATTATCGATGGGCGCTTTACCTGTGTCATCTATAACAGGTATTGTACTGAAATGTTTATGTTTGTTCTTAACAAGTATTGTAAGTTACTTCATAATCTTACAGAGAAAAGTACTCAAGGTAATTCTACAGTAATTCTACATCTTGGGTACCTATGGGATAATCCGGAATTCTATATATGGTGACATTTGTAACCAAGTCTACAACTCATTTGGAATTGGGTGGGAGTAGTCGAGCGTACTCTAAGAGGTCTTGTTGAGAGAAAGTGTGCAAAAATGAAATGAGATCGGCGCCATCTCTGATCAAATATTGAGCTGTGAAGACTCGGGTGTTTTAGGATGAATAATGATATCTAAGTTCACCAGTTTCGTTATTTCTGAACACAAACCCAAAGGCAGCGCTGATCTTGAAAGCCGTCTTTTGTTCTTCAAATACTGAATGAACCAAGTTTATAAACTGTATAATACCTAAATCATTGTTTACCTCTCTGATGTGGCAACTGAATGTGGCAGTTATGTGATGTGCAATCATTCCCCACATTTAAACCCTTAATTTTGTCTAGTTGTCGCATCGTAATGAAATTTATGTAAGGCTTCTGGTGCTTGGCAATCATGTGGGCGTTCCGGAACTTAATTGCCAGTTGTTCCCGGCGTTGCTCATCCAATTTGGTCAGCATTCTGGTGTTTGGCAATCACATGGGCATTCCTCTAAGTCCTTTACTTTTCTTCTGCTGACTTTTCTCATGAATCTTAAACTTTTCAACTATATTGCGAGCAAATGAAAAGAGTCGTATCTGAATATAAAAGTCTGCTATTAATTGTAATAAAATCAAACTTGTGTGTTCTGATATTTCTGTATGGGCACAAAAAAACTGTCCATTTATCAATGATCCCCTTGTCTCTTAGTGCTGCTTCTGCCACTCCAATTCTGAGGTCTGCTGACTGCATATCGGCAGTCTGTCTGCGAAATGGCTATTGATAATTTCTTCCAATCGACGAAAAAAGAGATAGGCCTTATCGTTGACCATGATCAAACCACCATGGCTTTGAGCTTGGACCCATGTACGTGTATAGTTTAACAGTGTGTCCTTGCTGCTGCCTTTTTTCATGTTCTCCAACACTTGTCTCATGGCTGGATGGATTCTCGGCTTGTTTTAATATTTTGCATGGAATGTTGAATACTATGTAACCAGCAGCTGATAGCGCAAAGCGTTTTCTTGTTTTACTGTATGCTGTGGTTAGGGATGATCAGATGCTGCAATTACTACAGCTTCATGTCGCATCACTAAGAATTCAAAAAAGTACCCTTGAAAATATTTGTATGAATATATGGGGCACAGTCGGCAGTTTTGAGAATCCTTGAAAAAAATTCTCCATCTGGTTATGAAAAGAACTTGCTGGTGAAATGCTCTGAGGCAAGCCTCACTTCTTGCTGGGCATAAGAAGTGCTTGTCCGCAGCTTTTACAACGGGCCACATGAGCTGCAGAATCAAAAGAAACTTAGCTAAAAAAGCTGAAAAGAGAATTTCCTTGCATCTGACAGAAAACGCCTTTACTGCTGGCGACTTCTCAAACGATGATTCATTAACAAAAGGGTCATCGTTGACAGTCTCTTCCAATATGGCAGGCCCATCTTGAATTGCTGTCTCTAATACATACGTCGACTTCAGCCGTGGAATAGCTGGAAAAAGACTTAAAATTAAATTACAAAATGGCTAAATGGGGAATTAAAAAAAGACCGAACAGTGAAACAATATTAAAGTGTAAGTAATATTTCATTTTATTTTCATAATAATCGCCACGACGCCAGTAATCATATATTTTGGTGCTTGAGAATGTCTGAATAAACCAACTTGGTATTGTATCATCAGATGCAAAAGTGCAGCTTAAATTTCTTTTTTATCCATGGGTAATGATATCTTATTCTGAAGTAAAGTATGACACAATGATAAAAGTAGGGCCATATTTTATGAATAGATCCAAATGTATGTAAAAGTAACAAGTCATAATTTCTGTTACGTCGGTCGGGGAGAAGTCCAAGAAGTTCTAGTTCTTTGGCTTTGTTGGCCTCTCTTAGGGTTTCCAATTCAATTTGGGATCTTATTAATTGGTCGTGTTTATTCTTTTCAGCTAGCATGTCTAGCTGAACTTTGGTCTTGTCATAACTTTCGTGTTCCAACAATCTGAGTCTGTCTTCAAGGTATTTGATTCTGTTTATCTTTTTCGTCAGTAGAGGTGGTCTGAAACATGGAATTGCTTTTGTTCTCATGTTCACTGTCAGATGCATTTTCATGAAAGTCAATGTGGTCATCATGGTCAATGTAACCCGAACTATGATCGTGTGCCATAATGTATCAGAATATCGTATTACCTGTATAGTCTTAATATCTTAGTTGAAGAGTCTGAATCTGAATATCTTAATGTCTGAATATCTCAATATCCGAATATCTTAATGTCGAAATATCTTAATATCTGAATAACTTAATTAATTGTTTGGAGCAATATCTATCTTAATTTTTTGACGAAATGTCTCTCTTTATATCAATAATCTCTATCTTATTGCTTGGTGCAATACATGTTTTAATTTGGACGAAATGTCACTCTTTATATCTTTAATCTTTATTTTATTGCTTGGCACAATACATAATTTAATTTGGACGAATGTCTCTCTTTATATCTTTAATCTTTATTTTATTGCTGGGCACAATGCATATTCTAATTTTATTTGTTTATACATAAATTTTGAATGTCTGAATGTTAATTATGTGAATCTCAATATTAGACAATCCGAATTATCAAAGTTTATCTGAAAATAACTGGAATTTAAATGTCACATTTAAATAGCACCATATGTTCTATAATTACATACATGTATGGACACTTACCCGCTGCAATTGCTTGGGTTCAGCTAAATTCTCCTTTGCACAGTTGACTTATATCTTGAACACATCCAATCAAAAAATGTTTTTAAACATTACAAATCCTGTTGAAAACACAATGTTGTCGCCAATCCTCTAGCGTTTTTGTTGCTACCATGTGAAGATGGGTTACGTTCCGAGCGGTATAAGAACTAGTCATTACACACTATAAGTGTATAATCAGGCACTGGTAGTAGGCCTACCTACGTTAGTATTTTATCTTTATTTAACTATAGTCATTTCGATGGCTTTTCAAATCTTTCTCTTAGGTTAGAGAGCCCTAAGGGTGGTCTCTCTAACTTGTTGTTCTCATGTGATGAATTCATAACTATAAGTCCTCTATATCTAGTTGGAGAAGAAGCACTCCAACTAACACAAAAATGGACTTGGTGTCAGTCAGTGACCAGAGATGAACTAACTTCTAGCCAATCACGGCAGTGATAATATGTTACATCACTGACATAGAGGGCAGGGGTCCTTCAAAAATATCATTGAATTAGAAATGTAAATAAGGGGATTTATCTGGGATAAGTAAATCGTCCCAGGCCTCTTTACATATGTACAATAAAATGTCATTACAATGGGCGTTGTTTTGTTAAAGTTAAAAGCTTCTTTAAAATTAGCCCACCACCAGAGATGTTTGTTAAGGCTCAAGAAGGCTTAAAAAGTGTGGGAAAGTGAAAAACACTTTGTAGCCTCTTTATGTCACACCCAGCATCTGGAGATATGTACTTCCTGATGTGCAAATCGTGCCCAATCTGCTGAAATACACGAATGATGTTTAGATATGAATTTGGATTGCAGAAGACCGAATCTCTGGGCACCACAGGAACTGGTTTTGATGGATGATCTGGTGCTTGGAGATATATACTTCCTGATGTGCAAATTGTGCCAAATCCGCTGAAATACAAGAAGGATGGTAAGATATGAATTTGGATTGCAGAAGACCGTATCTCTGGGCACCACAGGAACTGGTTTTGATGGATGATCTGGTGCTTGGCGATATATACTTCCTGATGTGCAAATCGTGCCCAATCTGCTGAAATACACGAAGGATGGTAAGATATGAATTTGGATTGCAGAAGACCGTATCTCTGGGCACCACAGGAACTGGTTTTGATGGATGATCTGGTGCTTGCCGATATATACTTCCTGATGTGCAAATTATGCTTAATCTGCTGAAATACACGAAGGATGGTAAGATATGAATTCGGATTGCAGAAGACCGTATCTCTGGGCACCACAGGAACCAGTTTTGATGGATGATGGTGTGGTTTTTATGTGACTATGAGGGATGATGCACTGGCAAATTGAAGGGTTGACAATGAACTTGTACCGTCTTTTCGAAGTTTGTGTCGCACTGTCCGGAGCTTTTTCCGCTTTGGTTGATCTGGTTCATCGAGTTCGTTATGATCAGGGAGCACTTGTAATGGCTGACCTCCACAGTCAGTGCACTTTTGCTTCCTCTTGACATATTCCTTTCTGCATAATGGGGAGATTTTACCGTATACCTGCATGTGTCGTTGGTGTCGGACTTGGTCATCAACATTCGAAACATTCAGCTCATGGCACACCTTGTAGAGTCGTTCTCCAATGATCTTCGTTAATTTTGCTTGGTGAATCTGTTTGTTATTTAAAGAACAAAATGTTTGTACATGTAAATTATTAGCATATGTAAAAGATCACTAACCCAACTGCAATGGTGGGGACAATATATACTGTACTGGATCATTAATTAATTTTTACCAGCCGCAAAACAAATTCTGCTACAGCAAAGGTATATGAATAACTTAAATTTGATATTAGGTTATCAACATCAATGAATAGCCTTTAAAACTTAATATAGATTGGGAACATAGTGCTAACAGTGGCGGCACCAGCATCATAATTGTTTTGGAGGGTATCCCCCCCTTCCGTGGTGCCGCCACTACGGTATTATTAATTTATAATTAATTATAGAAAGAGAGTTGATCACATGGTACAGATTCATTTATCGTCTCACAATTGTAACAATTTAATACTATAAATGCTATATATATAAGTGTGCTATGAAGTACCATCATGGATCTATAATTTAACAACGCTACAGTCATACAATTGCAACATCTTATCTATTTTGAAGATGATCTAGTTTTTCTTGGAGAGACAGTCAGCGATTTTCTCTCTGACGGTTTATTTTCATTTCTGAGCGAAGCGTGGACATGATTTGGGTTAGGTATGTCCTATAGGTTGTGTAAAGAGAATATGGGCACTCTAGCGGTCTTCCCCGGTGTGGATGTGGACACTGACGCAAATATACGGCCGTCACTGCTCAAGGCTGATATGCACCCGGGTGCTTTGGATGTGCGGTACAGGAGTTCTTGATTTTTCTTGGTCAAGTCTTCCTTAATAGTTAACTTGGAACCCTTTAGTTTTCGTCTTGCCCATATTATTCAGGACCTGGGCTGATAGCTAGATTTAACTAGGATGTGTCTATTCTTGCCATCGTCAGGTTTGCCAACTCGGTGAGATCTATCGATTTCCCAATCGTCAAACTCGGCGTCTTTCACAATACGTTTGATGATTTCTGACGTATTCTCGCCTTTCATCTCTGGAATGCCTGCAAATCTAAGGTTATTTCGCCGAGAATACTGCTGCAGATCCTCCAAGTCCTTTTGCGTGGTGGCTAGTTTGGTTCCCAACTCCCTTACCTCATGTGTTCGAGTTTTCTTCTCTTCGTTTGTATCTGCCCGTAGTTTGTTTAATGTCGCAACTCGCCTCATGAATCTCTTCTTCACATATCTCACATCTCTTTGACAGCTTTTCATCAACCACCTCAGATATATGTCCTTCATAAATGTACGGAATTCTGTGCTTGCTATAAAGCTTTTCATAATATCTTCCTTTGCGTATGTTGAATCTGCCATAATGGTACTTGTATTATAATAATCACTGGTAAGGTTCTGTCGTGTGTAAAAGGCCAGGCCTATCGCAGGGTTTTGTCACGCATGACATGTGAATTTTTACGCATTAACACATGAGAGATTGGAGAGCTGTTTTAACACGTCCTCTCTCTTAGACAATCCAACAAATGTTTCAATTCCTGAAAATTGGCTATATTTAAAAAGAAAAATTGTCAAAAGAACTTTCTGATACCATAATCAAAACTTCGGACACTTCCGTATCCACGTTGTTACACTTTCTTTAAGTTGGTACTAGTAGAAATGTTGCTTAACCTAAGCATAAGTCTTCTTAGCTCCCAGATGTGCTGATGTTACTGCATCGTGAATGGCCCATAGAACTTCCAGTTGAAGAATTGTGGGTACAATAAGTTGCACATGACTGTGTGGTAGCAGTATTCGCCCACTTTTTGTAAAGTACACCATTCTTCAAGAATAATAAATTGGTCCCACATTAACCATAACTGCCTTGTCAACGGCGACCATACACGACGCCAAATATAGTACAGCCTATACATTATGAGACCAATGTATATAGCGAAACAGCTACAAACTATATTTTATTCTCTAAAGACTAAATATATAGTTTTTGACAAACTGGCATGAATTCAATTAACAAGTACCTTATAATAAATACACGGTCTCGAACCTGGTCCCTCTCGCATCCCCAGCAACAGGTTTACCCACTTAATGCAGAATATCAACTGCCTTTTGCACAATATCAACTGTCTTTTGCACAATATCAAGTGTCTTTTGCACAATATCAACTGCCTTTTGCACAATATCAACCTTTTTTCCCTCTTTTGCAATATCAACTGTCTGTTGCGCAATAATATCAAGTGTTATGTCTTATGGGACACCCTATACATAGTGTACACTTTGTTCTTGTTTACAGGTATCAAACCTTCACTGTGGAGAAATTTTAGCCGTCGTTGGCAGGTAATTTTTGAAATCTTGATAAACAAATCTGCATGACATAAATGAGCAAACATTCACATATTGGGTGCGACCTATTTAAACATATTGCAACATATGGGAATGTTTTATTAACATGGGGAGCAAATTTGGCTCCCATGGTTTAAATTAGGTCATCAATGCAAAATCACTAGGTCTATTTTCAAAATAAGTCCAAGGTTTTATTAACAACAACAAAACCCAAATTCAGAAGACAAGAAGTTTTGACATATTATTTTCAATTGCTGCATCATTCTTTATGTTGTAGGAAGCTAAGGAAAATAAGAAATAACTGATCCTACCAAACCATCGGTCATTTTATGACTCAATTCATTCGTTAAAAATATAGCTTCATAGCACATAGGCTGGTGCATTAGTACCCAGTGTGATGGACCAAAATATTGAGAATATCACCATTCACTATTCATATGCAATATGTTATGGCATCTTTAGACACAATCAAATTACATACAAATAAGATTTAGTTAGGGATGTATGGAGTCAAGAAGAATGAACATATACCAATCAATGAATAGAGGGGGGGGGGGGGGAATGAAATGTACGCAATCATTCATTGCTTATCACCCATGACACCCTAAATACACACAGTTTACCTTCGAATAGTATAAACTCTGTTTCAGCTCAAGTTGGGAGGGGACGTCAGCGCAAAATCAAGCGATAGGCGCAGCACTTTCTGCACCAGGGTCGATGTTCCTCTTTGATCGAGAGGATATAGACGCTGTCACGTTGTAGTTATGTGCACAATATCTTGATGCATTCAGAAGTAGAGCCGCGCTGACGTCACCTCTAAACTTGAAGTGACACAAAGTATATAGAAAGATAGTCACAATGAATGTGTACTGTATCATATATTGTAAAGAGTGAGAACAGTTGTGCCCACAATGTATCGCTGTATGTAATCCCTATCACTTCCTCAAGACAGTGGCATCATTGCATCATGCTTAATTGTTTTAATTGAATGTGACTAGTGGTGATGAATAGGTACAAAGACACTACTAAGTTTAAAACTAAATCCCTCAAAAAAGTTCAGACATTTTTTTCAAACTCCTATATCTTGCACACTTTGTATTTTGTTTATAGCGTGTTGCACATATCAATGGAAAGCTGACGTGTTAGTCGTTCCAATCATACTTAATTTGTAGATATCCCTTGTTTCAGTTCTCAGCAACTTTTTGAGAATATGGGGAGTTCTCTAAATGAAAGTGCCAAAAACACCACTATTTTTGCTTAAAAGTCAATAGAGCATCACTCTACACTGTAGTTGTCAATGTAACACAGTGAACAAACGACAGATTTGTTGGTTTGATTTATTGGTTTGAGCGCAAAATAGTGAAGAATTTGGCACATTTTTATTGAGACCTGCCCACATTCTCAAGCAAGTAGCTCGACACTGAAAAAAGTGATTGCTATAGTAGGTGATATTGTTTGAAAACAGAACCCATCAGCTTTCCATTCTTATTTAATACAATATGAATATAACACAAAATATCTGAGAAATGTGAGGAGTTTATAAATGGTGCCATAAGATCATGTCTAAAGGAAGTGATGAGCTGTTTGTACATGGAAAATGGGGTACTGTAGGTCCCAGGCATTAGGCATGTATCAAAGCTTTGGTCAAAACTCAAAATGTGTTTGAATTGTCATGGAGCATTTGACTTAATATGTAATTAATGCCTACATGCCTGGTACTTATTGTACACTTTTGGACTCAACTCTGTAACTGCATGCTACATGAATCATTTGATTCAAGGTATACTTTTTTTTTTTTTAGATGAATGTCAATTGTGCCATAACACAGTGGAGCAATATGTTAGATAGGAATTACACATTCCCTCTTCACTTATTCCTTGATATTAATGGACTGTAACATATTTATTCCTGTTTTATATTTTGTAATTTCTATATGGATTTGATATGTGTGGATGTTTTGTATGATGGTGTGAAAAAATACAAAGTTTGTACCAACAGTTATGTGGTCATATATTCGAATAGGGATCTGTCATGCGCCATTTCATCACAGCAATCATTTTGATTGTTACGTGCAAAAACGTCCAAATACGTGGTTTCCTGGTTTCAGCACCGGAAGCCGAGATGTACCAAAATTCCAATCCCACAATGCAAAAGCATTTTGAATTACAATGCTTACGAGCCAAAGGCTAATCGACTTTTTGTGTATGCTACACTGGTTGCATTGTGGGACTGAAATTTCAGCACTACTCGGCTACTGGGGCTGAAACCCAAAAACTACATTATTGAAATAGTAGATAAAGTATTGTTCTTAAGATCCGAGGCATGCATCATTTACATGGTAGAATAAAGTGTCACATTACAACTATGCTATGCACTTGATTCTATCAAAGACTTGGTGCATGCCTATAGGACATAAAGCACATTATTTTCAAAATACCTGCCACATGTTTTATGTATGGGTGTTATTTGATGATCTTTAATTTATAGGAAACAGCATCCATCCAAGGGCAGCCATTTTATATTTTGTACAAGTAGGCCTAAATGCAGTAGCTGCCCTATGTGTTTCATAGCAGCATACATGAAGAATCTTTTTTAGATAAAACCCTTTGGCAATGTCTCGTTTGGTAAACTGTACATGTCACATCATAAAGAGAATGGGCTAAAGAGAATGGGCTATTAGCCTATTCCAGTTGAAACCCATACACCCCCTATGGAAGACATTACCTTAATCTTCTACACAGCCTGACACAGGGAGTGTACATTTCAAATGGAGTCCCTCATGCAGGTAACCCCATTTGAAATAAGTAATGGCTTCCATAGGGGGTACATGGATCGAATGGAATAGCCCAATGAACTTCATGATATCCAATATTTGTAAGCATATTTTGTTGTGCAATTGGTCACCAGACGAGACATTGCCTGACACCCCAATACAATATTTTATTACTGTAGATATGACAATATGAACAGTTACATGCCCATATTGACACAGTATTTTTCATATTCAGACAACAAAATTTAGCACAACATACACAGTCTGTGCCTATTGCATAAAGGTTAAGATTCTTCTAGTGACTAACGAAGAGTGATTTTTAGAACTCTTCTTAATCCTTGAGAATATTAAATAATTCTAGAATAAAAATATCTTGGGGTCACAAAATACTTGTTTATGATTGATTCTTAAGTTAAAGTCCATACATGAGCACAATATCAACATCTGAATGCAAGTGCACACCTTCCCCACCTGTGCCATTTGCATACCAGAATATATTGCAAATATACATGTGCATCTCAAAATTGCACTTAAGCCTTGGGAGTGGTATGACAGCATGACTGAATTGTAATGTACTCCACAATTCCACCTCCTAATCTTTTGTATCACAGCAATATTTTATGTATTTTTGAAATAATTATTTTATATGTTTAGTGTTTAATGCTTGCAATCCATCCATGTGTACATGTTTATGCATAATTTGCTTTAAAGTAGGAAATGTTTATCACATTTATTTTGCAAGAAAATGCACATACAATGCCTGAAATAGTTAGTTTGGTGTAGCATGCTAAAAATCAGGTGGAACTCTCCAGTAATTAAAGGAGAACAGTACTATTCATAAAACTTAGCATTGTATATTATTGAATGCATATTGACCAGTTTAATTAAAAACAGAACAATATTATTTATTACAACAAATTTAAACTGCACATCCTCGACCTGTGATTATTTGAAATGCGCACGCTCGGTGGATTGTGCAGAAAGTGCTGATGGGATAGCCATACCTGATTATTGTGACGTCATCGTTACTTTCCATCTTGGGTTCCATCTCATCAACAGCATATCACTCCAGGAACTCGTGTAGTATTCCAATGCATAAATTTACAATAACCATACATGAAACAGATGTAGAAATCTCAGTATTGTTTAAATTCTAAAGCCAATTTTGTCTTAACACTTTCCACGCGCCAGTCGTTTGCAGACAGACGACAGTTTCAAAAATGTCAAATTTATTAAATTTCATCACCATATTTGTAATCATCATGAGAGATGCATTAAAATAAGTACAAACATGCTTAGTATTGGTTCAGTAATTCTAATTTCTGAAAAATCTGTTTTGCATATTGGTAAAACTAATAGCCGCTTGGAAAGTGTTAACAAGGGCACTTTTTAAAACTTTAACCTATGGAGGTGGTCTGTATACTGCTACAAAATTGTTTAACATTGCTTGATCTTTGTACTGTATTTTATGCATTCTTAAAATTGTTGCTTATACATTTCCAAACATTATTTACATTCTGCTGAACACAGTTCAGTCACTCATACCATGGCCTTCACTTGATATGAATATTAATGAGAAATTATGCTCAAATAATCTCAATCACATATTGATGGTGTATTATGGAAAATGTTACAAATTTAACCCTATTTTCCTCCACAATATCAAAGTGTTTGCATGCAGAAACACCTATAAGACTGTCCCATTTTGTTCTCTTCATTTTTGGCCCCATTTTGACAATTTGTACCAAACACTTCCACCGTCACATTTTAAGTCAAATTTACACCCATGAGGATCATATCAAGCAAGGCTAAAGAAAGAAAGAAGATTGGCGTATAAAGATAGTCAATTAAATGTTACCCTTTTATGCTGGGAATGAAGACGAAGAGACTTTTTTCACAATATTTATTGCCATGCAGTTCTTATAATCATCATATTGTACATAATTAGTTGGTGCATAGTAGATGCTATGAGAAGTCACACTTAATTATGTGTTTGTAAGGGACCAATAATGATATTATGACACTGTATTATTATGTATGTTGGTATATTCAGAATTGTATGGAAACTGTTCAAAATGAAGACACTCATAGGAACAAATGTTGATGTCAACAAACAATAATTCCAATTGACTTATAATCAACTATAAATATGACAAAAGGAAATGCATTATTTTCACCACACTAAAAACTGTGCTGCTTGAACCTGGGACTAACATATCTTAGATATGTTAGTCCCAGCTTGAACATGACTGATAGCCTGATATGAACTGAAAACAACAGCTGAGTGATAGAAGTGAGCCCTCTTTGTCAGACTTCAGAACTAAATCTACTGGTATTATGATTCCAAAAGATATATATCCCTGAGTGTAGGTCAAACATTCTGAATAATATTTTAGCAAATATTACAGTATTATGCAAACAGAAGCTGATTTGCCAAAACAATATTTAAGAATGCTCTAATACAAATGATAAGATATTGATAATGGTGAAAATGTATCCACAAGAAGTTGCATAAAGATAAACACACGTTCATCAATTATGTGGTAGTAACTCTCACTGTATATCGACTGTTTAGAGATTAGAAAAGGGGAAAGCTCAACCCTTTGAGAACTACCTGCCGATTGGTCAGAAAGATGGATACATCATTTGTTGCATTAATCAGAGACATTGCTAGAATAATTGTATCCTGATAAAGATTGCCTTAACCCTTTGAACCCTGAGTTATTGGTGCGTGACGGTAGCCCCACCCTGAGTTATTTTCAGGATTTATGCTAAATATAGTATATAATTTGTTGCCACTATTTCATACTGTCCTGCTTTGTATTTATCTGTGTGTAAATGTATTTGTATTGATAAAGACATGATAATAAAACAAAACAACTGTGTTTTTGCTTACCTTATACCCAGTATGCGACCTTTGTATGCCATTTCACCCAGCAGTTGCTGTCCGGAGTCCCGATGCATAGAAATTGTTCGCAATAATTGCACCAATGCACAGTTTTTTTCCGTTTTGGCAAGTCTTTATCAGTTTTCTGTGGATTAGCAGCTTTTGCCATCCTGTATATCTCTTGGCAAACAACACAGCGGTTGCTACCGGTTGCATGCGTTGCTCTTTCCACATGGTGAAGTCCAACGTCTCGCAGTCTATCATCTGGATCTACACTGCGCCGGCGTCCTTGATGGTTATTATTGCGAAAATCTCCAATAAGTTGTAAACAGAGCTTCTCCAAGAATGCATGGAATGTGAACTGTCTATGTCCTTGTACATTGTGAGCTTGATAGAATCCCATCAATACGTAGGCGTTATATGCTGCCCACATGAAGAATTTCATTACTAGTCTGCGAGGCCATTTGTAATGGCGGCGAGATCTTTGGAGGCGGGTCATCTGATCGTTTTTGTCCGTACCTCCCATAAATTGATTGTAAGCTTTGACAGCCTTGGGGCAAGATACTGGAAGCCTTCTGTGTTCATTGGGATCATACCTTTGGACTGTAGTATTTGCAGCATCAACATATATTGAGGTTACAAAGTGCACTGGTCGCTTATCTTGCCAAACGATTGATGCCACTCTTCCATTGAAGAGTAACTCGGAGTCCCCTTTCTGCAGCTGCCCCTGTTTTCGTATTAGCTGCTTTGGAAATGATCTTCTGTTGGTCATAGCTGTCCCACATGTGAGAATTCCTCTATCAAGCAATTCTTCTGCAAGGTCTACACTGGTATAAAATCTGTCCGTGTATACACAGTAATATTGATCCCTGAAGTCCTCCATCATCCTCACTACTAAGTTTCCGGTAACCCCGAGACCATCAATCACCAACGCGTCGTTTCTTCTTCCGGTGTAGATCTCTGCATTCACAATATACCCATGTTCACTATCACATAAGAGAAAAGTTTTGACGCCCCATTTGATGGGTTTGTCCTTTATATATTGCTTGATTGATAAGGAATTCTTTGTGGGGATCATTCCTTCATCCAGGGAGATCTCAGGGCCCGGTACAAAATACTCCTGGAATTTTGCAAGAACATGCGTAAAAATAGGCCGTGACTTGTAGATTTTGTCAGTCTTATCAACAGTAGGGTCATCTTCATTGACACAGTGAAGCATTGACCATATTGCTAGGAATCGGTCACGGGTCATAACCTTTATAAATCCTGGTGTTGCTGTCAGAAGGTTCTCCTTGGATCTCCAATACTGCTCATAACGATCTTTATGGATCAGCATCTCCATCGTGACTCTACAACCAAAAAATGCTTTTAGTTCTGGTACAGTTAGAGCTACCCAGGTCTTAGCACAGTAATTGTTTGGTTTTGCAGCTTTGATACGAGCTGCTTGGTTGTTGGTTTCATTGACAAGTAGTTGCCACAATGCATCATCCCACAATATTGAAAAAAAGTCCAGTGGGGTGCCGTTTGCATCCAAGTTTGCCGGCATATTTTTAGGACCTGGAGGGTCATTTGGTTGAAATGGGTGTTGAATATATCCATTTGTATTGCTTTTCCATGGATTATTAGCAGCAGCAATTGGTGCAACAACCCTTCTTTGACCCCCTCCTCTGGCTTGACCACGACCCCTGCCTCTAGCAGGACCTCTACCATGCCCCCGACCACGCCCCCTTCCTCGTACAGCGCCTTGAGGCTGTGCGTGATCTGAATCGCTACTGCTGCTATCTGATACTGTATGGCCACCTACTTGTACGTGTGCATCCGTATCACTACCACTGCCGTTACTAATTGACATATTTGCTTCACTTTGACTGTCTGTTTCGTCCTCAAATTCGCTTTCATTTCCATAATCAGAATCATCCATATCCTCCTGCGAATCATCTCTGAGTATCTGTGCAAGTGCTTGCTCCGCATTCATCCTATTTCTTGCCATTTTCACGATTTTCTTCAGCGTAAAATTTCACCAACACACGATAATATGCATTAGAAAAAGGTCATTCACACTCGGTAAACACATGACTTGATAAAGTCAGGTGACCGCGCTAAGTCATATGATCAATCAGTCACCTGTTCTCCTCGCAAGTCTAAAGGCCGATAAATCGGCCTTTCGGGTATACGTGCGTTCTAAATAAGGCCGATTTATCGGCCTTTCGGGTTCAAAGGGTTAAAGCGACAAAAAACATACGTTCTTACGGGCCCGACCAACCCAATTTATTAGAAATTTGTGAAAAAATGTTCACATGCAAATGAATACTGACCCAAACAAAAATTTGAGCTCATTGAAAAATTGCAAAATGTTTGCAGATTTTGGGGATTTTTTACTGTCATTTTGAAGGTGGAAAAGCAAAAAAGTATATCTCGTAATTAACCTATCAGAATTACTGTAAGGTAGACAGGTAGTCCTCAGGGGATTAACATTTACCCGTTTACATATAAAAGCATTGCATTTAGGTAGAAGGGGGAGACTTGTCTGGAAATATTGAGGGGAAAGTAAACCAATTCTGAAATATATGGGCGAAGTTGGTTTATCAGTCACGTATCATTTTCATTTAGGATGCAAAATGAAACGCACCCGATTTGAACCGGAATCAGACTGCAATGTAAGTTGATACTTATAAAGTAATTACTAAAATATTGTTACTCTTGGGTAAGTGTGATGTAAAAACTCACAAATTTATTTAAACATTTTTCTTGTTTTTTAATTTAAATTTGATATCTTATTATTTAGCATGATTACCGTCTGATAATAGCACAGACGTATCAAAGCAAAGCTATCGACATATATGACATAACATGAAATAGATACCGTACCATACCATGATATTACAAGTATTATGAAGCTCAAAAATAACCTTTTCATACTGTCCGATGACCGTTCTTTGGACGATCGATCGTTGCTTAAATGGGGACTAATTCAGCCGTTTCAAAATGTGCAAGAACTTCTTTCGATCATTGGTCATTGGATTCACACAGAGAAGAGGCCCTTTTTGTGATAATCGATCGTCATAGCAACTGTTATTGCGTCTACAAAAGGACGATCGATCGTCGAGCCTGTGTGAAAAGGTTAATTGTGTGCATATAACTCATGTAATAATTAGACTAATTGTTGAGTCAGAATCGCTTGGATATTAGACTTAAAGACACATGCATGGTGTTCTGCATTTCTTACTTTAGATAACAAACATTATAAACATTAAAAAAAACCAAAAAACAGATAAGACATACACAAAGATTATCTGAAGCTTTTATATTATGGGAAGTGTTAAAGTCAAGAAATATGTGGTTTAGATCTATTCACATACAAAAGTTATCCAAGACATACACGCACAATGTTGGCGTAAGCATGCATCAAGCATATGTTTCATAAGTGTGCCCTGTTGCGTTATGTGCGCTCAAAGACGGCTCACCAATTTTAAATGGACTAGACTATAGTAATACTAGTATCATAGGACATAACAGTGTATAAAAAGATTACACATTGACTTTATTATGTCATATGATACAATAGTATTTAGATATCCCTTCCCTTGCCTGAAACTCATCATAGTTGAAGAATGTCAGCCCTAACCCATCAGGCACCGTGTACCAGTTTTCATAATGAATCACAGCTTATCATTTTCATATTAATGGATAGCAGCTTTATCATCACACATAGCTCTATACTCTGTATATGATTGAGTCATCAGTTGCGTGATGTTATAATAGACGGATATGCAGTGCAACATGCATGTAGCTTTTAACACTTTCCACACGGCAGACGACATCCAAAATTTCTCAAAATGTTTCAAAAATGTTAGAATTATTGTAATTCATTACCATATTTGGAATTACCATGTAAAATGCATTGAAATAAGTACAAACATGCCTAGTATTGGTTCAGTAATCCTTGAGATAGACTTTACAAATTGGGAAAGGTTTCTGAAAAATCTGTTTTGTATATGGTAAAACTATTAGCCGCGTGGAAAGCGTTAAATATATCCCAGGGATTACATGAATCATGCTTGTAGATATTAATTTTTGAGATTTTTGTACAGGTGAATAAGTGCAATAGTATTATATACCGATTTGACATTTCAATGGCTAGTGCCTTTATTTGTATATGGTTTTTGTGTATCAATGTGTACTGTAATACCTTACATAGCAATTATTGTGAATTGGAAGTGTTTTAACATTTTCCATGCGGCAGACGACATTCCAAATTTCACAAAATATTTGGAATCCCCATGAGAAATACATTAAAATAAGTACAAACATGCCTAGTATAGACGTTATTCATAATTGGCGCATTTACGTCAAAAGAGGGCCGTGCTAGCCAACTGAGCATGCTCAGAGCAATTACTGCTTCGAAAACGAGGCTAGTTATGTAGCCGAGACGAGAGTGATGTAGTTTTTCAATGTGGTGAACTTTGCACTAATCATAAAAAATGCTTCATACTTCTGAGCTGTTCAATATTTGACCTTATTACATTCGTGAAATAAACTTGTTTGCTGGTAACCGACACTAAGGAAAATGTAGAAGTTTACAGTTCATTACATCGCATTAAAAGTACGAGATTGTATGTTTATCGAGTATGTCTCCCTCTTTAGACATGAAATCACCAATTATGAATAACGTCTATTGGTTAAGTAATCCTTGAGATAGACCTTGACATTTGGGAATGGTTTCTGAAAAAATATGTTTTGTAAAAATGATCAAACCAATAGCCGCATGGAAAGTGTTAATGACAAACATATCGAAAAGAATTTGTGTTTTTAATAAGGTACTGATCAACCAGGGGGCGGGGGGGGGGGGCACTCAAATATAGTTTGATAAGAATCTTGTGTGAATACAATAGTAGAATCCCCCCCCCCCCCCCCCCTATTCCCAACACTGATGTAACTGCGCACAAGTGGTTAAGTAGACTAAATTTAGTACTGTATTGTAACATGATATCCATTCGAGCAAATTCAGGATTAATTGAATTTTACATAAATATTATGCAAAGATGTTTAAATAAATTAATACGTTTCCATGACAAAAGTTCATAAATGTGTAACTTAGGTTGAAGAGAGTCTGACAGTAGTTGGTATAGTTGCTAGATACCAAGAAGTTGATCATATCACATGTAGTAGGGGTTTTTATATCTTTCTAGAGGTGATTTTATACAGTGTTAACAAAAGGCTGTTTTATATCTGATATAATAGGTAATTCATCATTAAAGGTATATTATGTGATCTTTTCCAGGGAATGCCCTCAACATCGAAAAAAATTGAAAGCAGATTTTCTTGCAGATATTTACATTTCTGATAATAAAATCGTACATACATTCCAAGTTACAGGGCGATACGATTTAAATTACTTCAAAATCATGGTTTTAGAGTGAAAATATACTGTCAGATTACGGATAACTTATTTTACTCTTAGTCTAAATTCACTCTAAAACCATGATTTTGAGGGAATTAGGAATCGTATGGTTCTGTAACTTGGAATGTATGTACGATTTATGATCAGAAATGTAAATCTGGAACTTAAAAGGAACTACTCGTCTAGATAGATAGCAGTTTGTCATATATAGTGGATCACATTATGTCCATTCATCACATTATCTATTATTAACTGAAGTTTTGGTGACATCAGCGGCATATTCTAGTCATCCGGGGCATCATTTATGAGCCAGTGCTGATATTCTTCTTCGCTCTCGCAGACACCATAGCAATGGTGTTTGGCATGCGATATAATGATGCGCATAATATCCGCTGTTGTCATCACCAAACTTGAGCTGATGCAGAGTATAGATAATTATGCCGTTTAGAATTTCTTTTACGTACACATAAACATGATTCTAACATGTTTGCTTATTTTATTTTGAAATAATTAACAGAGTGCAATAAATAAGGACTATTTCCAAACATTTCATGATAGTTATTACTCAAGTTGAAGTAGGCAAAATCATAAGTTTAGAATCACACTTATTATTTGACCAATAGCTGTAGCTGTAGGTAGTGGATGTAGAGGTATAGTAAATAGAGGTGTATATTTAAATTATTCAGAATTCTAATATTTTTAACACAATTGTTTCCAAAGATGTTTTGATGCTGATTAAACCAGTGAATAACGTAGATAATTATTTGTATGCGTCATTACTGTGTCCTGTACACTATCTAGGAAACGAGTTATGTGTTTGCAAGGGTACCAAACGAGGCTATATCATTGATTGTGATTAAATAAGGAAATAGGTTACAACCTAGTTAATAAGGAAGCGATAAGGGTATACAGTCTGTAGGAACATGTTCCATAGACATTCTGTGACATTTTTAAATTGGGTATCAGGCTCACCTCTCCACCAACTATTGTTTATCAGGAAGTATGTTTTAATCAAATTTTCATTACTCTCTTGGGTACGTAATATTTTCAATGTCAACTCTAATTTATGTATTAACTCATTTATTAGATATGAGCCTTGGGACTTTTTTGCAAACTTTTTCGGCCGCTGTGTGTTTAAAGGTGTATGTTCCGATCACTTTTTTTGGGCTATGATTTTTTTTTCACATCAAGATATTTTGATATCAGAAGAATCTCCATATTTTTCTCATTATGTCTATAAAATCTTACTCTTAGGGGCCCGAAATGTTCCATTTAGAAATTATAGGCTAAAATGTGGTAAATTATTGCCAAAGGTGGTTAACCACCAACCAGTTTGTGTACTACTCAATGGGCAAATATTTTGTGACCTTGTGCTTTTAAAAATAGAACCGTTGGAGTTATGCATCTCAAACTTTGGAATGCTACATTTTTAAGGATGACCTTTCATGTAAAATAGAAAACATCAAGTTGAAAATCGGGCCAGCAATCGGAACATCTACCTTTTAAAGTACATTCTGCTCACCTGGGGGAAATCCATATGCTTGAATCTGAACCCAAACGTGTATAGCATGACCAACTGTGTAACCAAACACACAACATTTTGCACTTATATCATGGTATTTCATTAGGGGTCGTCCAAAATTATCGCCATTTTCACTTACGTACAGAGCGTACGTAACTTTTGACCCCCCTCCCCCCCTCTAGTTACGTACGCAATAAATGGCGAAATTTTATTTTATTTTGTACTTTAAAAAATAAATCCCGCCTCTCAAGATCGCCATTTAAGTTACGTACGGTTGGGGTATATTTCGACCCCCTCCCCCCTCTTACGTACGCTTTGTACGTAACTGAAAATGGCGAAAATTATGGACGACCCCTTAGTTATCCCCTTTAAAAAAGGGGTTTGGCACACCTAACGGGTTAAGGGGTTTGACATGCCCGATTGGTTAGGAGTTTGACACACCCAACAGGTTAAGGAGTTTGACACACCCAACAGGTTAAGGGATTTGACACAACCAACAGGTTAAGGAGTTTGACACACCCAACAGGTTAAGAGGTTTGACACACCCAATAGGTTAAGGGGTTTGACACAACCAACAGGTTAAGGAGTTTGACACACCCAACAGGTTAAGAGGTTTGACACAACCAACAGGTTAAGGAGTTTGACACACCCAATAGGTTAAGAGGTTTGACACAACCAATAGGTTAAGGAGTTTGACACACCCAACAGGTTAAGAGGTTTGACACAACCAATAGGTTAAGGAGTTTGACACACCCAATCGGTTAAGGGATTTGACACACCCGATAGGTTAAGAGGTTTGATGCAACCAACAGGTTAAGGGGTTTGACACACCCAACAGGTTAAGAGGTTTGACACAATCAACAGGTTAAGGAGTTTGACACACCCAATAGGTTAAGAGGTTTGACACAACCAATAGGTTAAGGAGTTTGACACACCCAACAGGTTAAGAGGTTTGACACAACCAATAGGTTAAGGAGTTTGACACACCCAATCGGTTAAGGGATTTGACACACCCGATAGGTTAAGAGGTTTGATGCAACCAACAGGTTAAGGGGTTTGACACACCCAATAAGTTAAGGAGTTTGACACACCCAACAGGTTAAGAGGTTTGATGCAACCAATAGGATAATGGGTTTGACACACCCAACAGGTTAAGGGGTTTGACATGCCTGACTGGTTAAGGGGTTTGAACACCCAACAGGTTAGAGGGTTTGACACACCCAACATGTTAAGGGGTTTGACACACCCAAAAGGATAAAGGGGTTTGATACACCCAACAGGTTAAGAGGTTTGACACACCCAACAGGATAAAGGGGTTTGACACACCAATAGGTTAACGGGTTTGACACACCCAACAGGTTAAGGGGTTTGATACACCCAGCAGGTTAAAGGGCTTGACACACCCAACAGGTTAAGGGGTTTGACTCATCCAACAAATTAAGGGGTTTGACACAGTCAACCGGTTAAGGTGGTGCTTTCCCTATTAATATGAAATTCATCAAGTTTTGAACAAAAGAAAATCACTGTTTTGGCTCAAAATTTAACATTACATCAGTTTTTGGTAAAAAATGCCGAAATTGCACCAAAATCATCCAAAGACACTTAAAAACCAGCGGGTTAAAGGGTTTTACACATCCAACAGGTTAAGGGGTTTGACACACCTAACAGGTTAAGGGGTTTGACACACCCAACAGGTTAAGAGGTTTGACGCACCCAATAGGATAAGGGGTTTGACACACCCAATAGGTTAAGGGGTTTGACACACCCAACAGATTAAGGGGTTTGACACACCTAACATGTTAAGGGGTTTGACACACCCAACAGGTTAAGAGGTTTGACACACCCAATAGGATAATGGGTTTGACACACCCAACAGGTTAAGGGGTTTGACATGCCCAACAGGTTAAGGGGTTTGACACACCTAACAGGTTAAGGGGTTTGACACATCCAACAGATTAAGGGGTTTGACACACCCAATAGGATAAGGGGTTTGACACACCCATTCTTATCCGCATTAGGTCAAAAGACCTTATAAGGGTCAAACAATAAGATTGATCTGAATAAGTCGTTCAGTAATTACAGTGTTTGTCTGCACTTGGGATTCCAAAATGTATAGTTTACCCTATCTACAACGCTTCATTATTGACTTAAGGTCAATAGGTCAACATCCATCATAAATTCAATTAATCTTTTATTTAATTCATTTGACCTCAAATGGCCTCAACTCAATGTTGAAGCATTTTAGATAGGGTAAACTATACATTTTTGAATCCCAAGTGCCAGGGATATAACTAGAGGGGTGGCAGAGGCATTTTCCCCCACCCCCGACAGAAGGCTTGCCCCCAAATTAAATGACAAATTCTATCTATACAAACGATAGTCGGTTGAACATGTTGAAAGATGTAAACTCTCGATTATTTGAATTCAGAGTGTAGACTTTATAAGTTATGAAAATAAGTCAAGCTAGTCCAGTGCATTCTTGCACGGAATGTGTAATACAAAATACAAGGCATGATAACGTACCTATCGAAAGGTTGAACTTGGAACTTGTGAACTTTATTTCTCAGCGCGATCGAGCATCTATTATTGGCACAGGGGAACTTAAAACTTTCTCCAAAACAACACACTGCATCAATCAGTAACGTTTTGCTGCTCGTTTGAGGGTTCAAAAGGGGATTTAATTTATTTTGATGATTTATTTCTACATGTGACTAGTAATGAACTGTGGCTTATTATAGTTCATGATATTATTGTGTAGGATTAAAGGGGCATTAAGAGATGTGATGGAGACAGCGCCCTCAATTACAAAAATATATGATAAAAAACTGGGATTTGTATATTTTTCTCGCGAAGTGAGTTTGTTACTACTTGTACAAACCTGTACTGGTACAAGTTCAGCACGCTCGTTGCAGAGATCAACTTATTTTCTAGCAAGGTCACATCATTGGATATATTGCATTTGGTTCTCTAGGTATAGTGTTAAGATAATGCCACCAAAACCGTCAAGTACCCTTGGTTTCATTTGTTCACACTTTCACCCATACAAGTCAACAAATAACCCTGTCAACCAATCATAACAGCTGATTATAACTATTTCCAATTATCCATACGCAACCTTTTCACAATTTTGCAGATATACTAATAACACGCAAGGACCACATCACCGTGTTTGTGCACTTATAATATAATACTCAGTCCAATTATGTGGGGTCAAAGCCCGGGTCAAAGAGCCTTCAAGATATTGACCTGCAATGGTGTTAATGGCATATTGTATTGCTTTGCTGACAGAAACATATTTGGAGCTAACTAAACTTAACTTAAAATTGGCATATATCATACTGGCCTTGCTATGTAAGGTTTGAATAGGTTTCAGTTGTATTATAACTTGCCTAATTTGAAATCTTTTAATAGTTAGTAAAAAGTTAGTTAAACATAAAGTAGTTAATTATTTATTCATTAATAATAAATTGATGCTTAATAACTATATTAGAAATTAATTAATGATTGCTTATTTTTTTTATTATTATTGATCATTCATTATTTATTATTAAGTAATCATTAAGTAATCATTAATTAATCATTAATTACTCAATAATGAAGTGATGATTAATAAGTATTAATAATTAATTAATGATTTATTAATTAATAATTATTTATTGACCATTAATTATTGATACTTAATTAATCATCAATTAATCATTAATTAATTAGCCATTACTTAATTAGTTGTTTTTGTCCCTGGTTGACTTTGATGTGATACGTCTTTTCTTAATAATTAGATACAAAATATTCATGGGCAATGTCGTTAACAAAACCTATTTTCATTTAACTGATTAACTAAGAATAAAATGTTTGTGTATACCTGTCAAAAGGTAACAATGGTACATGTACGTCCACACTCTTTGACACTACATGTGCCTTTAATGGAAACACTTGCCAAAGTGTATTGCTAATTCCCAGTCATCTGTCTACACAGCAATTACCAGGCCAATAATTCATTTCATACAAAATAATATGGGCATCTTTCTGCAGCGCTTTCTTGCAAAAAGAAAATATAAAATGTTTATTCCAGTATAGGCCTATACAGGGTGACTTAGGAAATATTTACAGTGTAACAAAAGAATTATTACAAGGAAATGTAATTTACTGTATATATCCTAGGTTAGGGACGCACCATTAGATTTTCAGGGGGGGGGGGGGGTAGGAAGTTTTTGGAAGAAAAAAATTCACCCTCTGTGCGGGCAACCAAAAAAAAATTCCCCCCCTGATGAGTGAAAAAAAAAAAATCTACCTCCACCCAATTCAATATGAATGGATACATTTATTTTTTAAAAATTCGCCGCCAAATTAAAATTCACCCCTTACGGCGGCCAAAAAAATAAAAATCACCCCTAACCCAACTTCCTACCTCCCCCCCCCCCTGAAAATCAAATGGTGCGTCCTTTATCGTAGTAAATTTAAATAAGAATAGAACTCAAGATTTTAGAATCCCAAGCCAAGGCCCTTCCAGTCATGGTGGTCGTGGTTAATTGTCAAACAAAAATACAGGGTGATCAAAATGTGTCAAATCTTTTGTTTACATTTACAGGGCTTGTTGTTTGTTGTTTGTGCACAGGGCCGGACTTACCATTGGGCCAGATGGACCCGGGCCCAGGGCCCCAGATTTGTTGGGCCCCAAATTCCGAAAAATATTAGATAACAATAAATTAGCAACACTTTAACACTCATTAATTAAATTAATTGTTAATTATTTATTAATTAATTAATAATCGATCTTTTATTATTGATCATTAATCAATCATTAATTACTCGTAATTGATTATTTATGAATCAGTAATTAATTATTAATTATCCATGAATTAATTAGTTGTTTTTGCCTCTGGTTGACTTTGATGTGATAAGTCTATTCATAATTATATACAAAATATTCCAATTTGGGACCTTTAACTCACCCCACGTTCAGTGGCGTTTGTGTATGTAAACAACCGTGTACAATATAACTATGACTCTATTATATATTATAAAAACATATCTTGAACACTTAATTTCAAGAAAGAGAGTGCCCTTTTTGGCATGACGCAATTCTCTTCATGATACGCTTCCTTTATTTCTGCTTGCATTCGAACTTAACCCCCTCTAAGCGAGTTTTGTCTTTTTTAAGACTCTTCCTGTTACAATTGTATTACATGTATGAACTTACACCTATAAGGATTAAGAAAAATCAGCCCTCTTTGTACAACAAAACGTCGATTCAAAAATGCTGGTAGAACCGCAACCAGCATTTTATGGTTAAGGATGGTATTCCAACATATTTAAAACATTGTTTTAATCAAGCTTTGCTGAGGTTTTTTTTAGTAGAAACAACAATAATGGCAATTTTTAATGTACATCTTGAATTCTGAATTAAAATTTT
This sequence comes from Ophiura sarsii, assembly GCA_035610835.1. Taxonomy (NCBI): domain Eukaryota; kingdom Metazoa; phylum Echinodermata; class Ophiuroidea; order Amphilepidida; family Ophiuridae; genus Ophiura; species Ophiura sarsii. The sequence goes on from CM069442.1 coordinate 37,081,557, forward strand.
AAAAAATCAACATGACATTGTGTCCCTTTAATACATTTCGCGGCACAGTTATTATCCCCATAAATAATATCGTTTTACCACCGATCTACCATAAAAGACATGGACTGTATCCATGCACAATTTCTTCTGTGTTACTATATCACTCTACTTCGAGCTTCGTTTCGTTTGAAATACAAAAATGATACTTTTTACACGCAATGTGGTTCTTATTTCATCATTTTCTGTTTTAAAAGTTAACCCTATATTTGACAAATTCGACCAGTATCGTGTGGTCGTACACCAACACACATATTTTTCATCTTCAATATTACGATTTTCAAACAAGTGTCAAACAGGCCTAAATACATAGGTGGAGCAGGGGGTAAATGCCCCCCCCCAATGAAATTAACTCTATGTAGACTATATCAATTAACAAAAGATAGTCGGTTACCCCCCCCCCCCCCCCGATCACAGACCTGCCCCCCCCCCCCCCTCATGCCCCTGCCCCCCCCCCCCCCCTCCCCTAGGCTTTCCCCAATGAAATTAACTATATGTAGACTATATCAATTAACAAAAGATAGTCGGTTATACAGGGCGGAATATACTCCACCATGTATGGTTTCCCCCTTCGTCTGCCTCTGAACCCAGAGGTCCGGGGTTCGAGCCCTGGGGGAGCGGGGGCACTTTTCCCCCTCGCTATTTGGCCGCGAAAAATATTTCCTTGGAAAAGGTGCCTCGGGGGTTAGGGTTATGGAGCGATTCTTTTCACTATTTTTCTTTTCATCTTTTTTCATTTTTTTTCTAATTTTGGTCTCATTAACCCTAACACTCTTGAGTACTACGAATTACTACGATGCGGTGTGCTTGTGTCACCCGGCTCGGCAGTTTTTCGATGAAATAATGGCCCCAGGGCCGGTATATACAGGGCGGAATATACTCCGCCATGTATGGTTTCCCCCCGTGGCCTACCGGTAGATCGTCTGCCTCTGAACCCAGAGGTCCGGGGTTCGAGCCCCGGGGGAGTGGGGGGCACTTTTCCCCCTCGCTATTTGGCGCGAAAAAAAATCTTTGGAAAAGGTGCCTCGGGGGTTAGGGTTAATGTATGTCTCAGATTTTGGTACCATATATTAATTTTGAATATAGCTAGCATAAAAGAACCTGGTCAGGAACTTTTTGTGTTAGGTGTACTCGGGGTGTACTCAATTTAACTTAAAAGTGTTGAAAAGTGTGCATTGCATGCATTGCACGGATCTTTAAACATGTTTTTACCGGTGTGAATCTACCCGGCCAGATCGATGGCAGAGGTCCAATTTCAGACCATTTTGTCGTCAATCAGCTATGATACGCTCGCGTTCGCCTACACTGTCTTTCAAGTGACCCTAAATAACCGGGTCTAGGGCAAATCGACGATCATAAATCGTAGAAGACTCTCTGACTGTATAGTTCAACTCAATGTCAAGCGCAAGTGTATTATATTCTATAGCCCGATAGCTTTGGTTTAGCCCCCCCCCCCCCCCCGCCCCAACACCCCACCCCTTTCCGGCCGGGTTGGAGGGGGGGGGGGGGGGGGGTTCTTCTACCAAAATCATACGTGGAGGGGCCTCTCAGACTTTGAAATTCCAACTTTCAATATACCTGGATAATGCGATTAACACCCGATCGGTATACCAAACTTGGTGAAATGTTTACCGATCAACCCTTGTTATACGTGTATTTACAATACAATAAACAGAACTTAGGTATAAGTAGAAAATTGGGTTATCAAAAGTGTATTTTAACAAAAATCGGGTTCTCAAAAGTGTATTTTAAACATTTGAACTTCGGATATTGGAAATCCAGCGGTCAGGCCTTTTTTTAGGGGGTCAATAAACCTATCTGACAAAGTACACCCTTCTATATATAGTATATACCATAAGAATTAAGGGGGCATTACATATACAAAAAACCTTTCTGATATACCACCTATATCGATATACCAAATTTCGCGAAAAGGCACCCCAAAAGACAGGCACCGATACGTATACCACTCTATAGTGAGCCCCCCCCCCCCCCCCCGGGTTTAACCATCTTTGGTTTTTAGCCATACCAGATTGAATTTTCCAGTTCCAGTTCCATACTGAACAGAGTATAGCCTACTCTATTATGAGGCTGAGGGTGTGACGCGACGCTGCCCTATGCAGCAGTTTGGATGTGAACTGGATTGAAATAATACTACTATACTTTGATTGAGTACCTGACATGAGTAGAAGCAAGTAGGAGGTAGTAGGTGGATGGATGCATTGGACTAAGAGACGTCAACCTGAGATTAATATAGCAGGGAATATAGCCTACTGACACATGCAATTATTTGATCATATTTTGAGCCCAGGGTTATGGTTTAGGCCTATGTTGTGACTCAAATAGATCAACCTCCTACGGATGTACTTACAGTTACAATTCGACTTCGTGTATATCAGACGTGCCTAAAACATCTTGTTTTGGAAAGTGATATGATAACAAATGACTATCGCCTAGGCTACCGTTTTACTTTAGTGGACAACTATTAAGCAGCTTTAGGGTAAGTTACACTTTTAACATGGCATTGCCATGGATAATGACCGAAAACTTGGTCTTTGGGTATGACGGTTTTTAAAACCCATTTAAAAGAGGGTTAATGCTGTGCATCATGGCATTGCGACTAGACGCCATGGAATTTAAGTTACTACCTCTTCTTTTAAAGCCTACTTTGAAATTAGAAATTCGAAAATACATGATGGAATTAACCCCATGTAAACTTTAAAGGTTAAAGCAATGTTTTTAATCACGTTCTTCCGAAAACATACCAAACGGGTTTTTTACTGGACTGCATGTCAATCCACCGCAGTGATAGGCCTACAATGAGAGTTTACACTATCATTTTTATCTAAACCAAATGATGCGAAATGACCCTTGATGTTTTAGGTTAAAACAACTTTAGTAGGTTTACATGTTTACGTTTATTTATGCGTATCAGAAGCGTTTGTAACCATATTGGAAACGGGAAGGGGAGGGCAAGTTTAAAGTCACTTTGACTCGCTCGAGGTGGCAAAATAAAACCTGCAATGTACAATGTGTGGCCGGTAGCCAACTAATCGACAGAATACTTATTTTTGAATTTAGTGACCATCTGATCAATGTCCATTGCCTATTATATGGTTATCAACAACAAACACCGATTTATTATAAACACCTCAACACAGGGACACCATATAAAATTACCATAAGCAATTTACAAATTGACAAACCACTTCGCTAATGGGCCACTTTCACATTCCATTGGCATAGCTGGAAGCAAGATGGAGTTACAACACCCTCGAGGGGTGTCCTCGCGTAAGGTCACACCAGATCTCATCGTTTACATGGTCATGATCAGTGACCCCTCAAACTAGTAATAACAAGCTCACAGATCATGTACTTCCATGGTTGTAAAATGTTGTCAAACAGCAAGTGAAGCTTTTATGGCTATGTTTAGGTCTGAATGTTACGGTTTGGGTGTGTCAAATTATATCTAATCAGCTAATCGTGAAATCCACATGGTTCTCCCCAGTGCACACAATCGTTTTCATCAGTTTGACAAGTTTAAAAATATGAAACGAAACGTCGTCAGCCGGCCTAGGCGTACCAGCGTACGTATTGCTATGTAGTTTGAGCTATAATAACCTACATACAACTAAGGAAACAATTCACAAGAAAAGTGGACATGTAAAGAATGAGTTTGAGTTTACAACTCCTTAATAAAATGACGGTTGTAATAATGATAAAGAATCAACTCCGGGTAAGCAGTAAGGGCATGTTTTCTCCAAAACCCGGGCGAAAAATGGTCCTTGTAAATGCATGAAATAGTTACAGCGCATACGTATTACCTTCGGAGAGCGGGGCGGGGGCACAAATAGGAGGGGAGGGGGGCACAAAAGCCTTTTTTCTGCCAGGGCATCCCCCCGGTAGCTACGCCACTGTAATACATACCGTATATAAACAGCATCAACATTTCGTTATTATCATGTTTGGTAGTGAGAAAGTTGACACGTTGCCATGGTTTCAACTCTGAGTGAGGATAACGTTTCCTGATATGGATATGACCTATAGACCTCCCTCAAATATCACATGGATTTTGTGACAATAATACTAATATAGGGCCTATTATTATAGGTATGTGCCGAGTGCTGGTAATTAGAACTGCATGAAGGAATTCAATCGCCTACACATCTGCAAAACCTAAGCAAAGATGATTCTTTAGGTGTTTATAGACAGTGGCATTGGAGGGCTTGGAGGACTCGGCCCTCTCCAAACAATCCCTCTGTTACCTTCGCTTTCAAAACGAGGGATGAAAAATTGATGTCATTGTAGTGTTCGACCTATTATTAGATGGGCAAATCATCTGCACGCATGAATGAAAAGTCTGAGAGGAGGGTAAAACGCCCATCCCCACCCCATGTTTAATTACTCCACTAGATTATGAAGAATACTGTATTTATCCAAATAACCAAAACAGATTCATCACTAATTCCAAACGAGGTGTCATGTACGTAGGCGAGAGACCCTCGTGTCATAACTTACAGGGTGTCGCAGAAAAAACAGAGCAATTTTATTGTGGAAAAAGCGTCATTAAAATTTCAGGCATGTAATCCAAATCAGGTTTCCTTTTACTGAATCGTGAACATGGTGAAATATATTGATATTTGAAATTGATTAAACTTTGATTGAACTCGGTTTATTACAGGTCTGATGCTCTGAGACTGTAACACATCCTTTTTCAAAAATTCGTCGTTAGCCGTTTACCTACCCTGTATAATTTATAATACAAATTTCACAACATGGTAACCTTATAAAATGGGAAATTAGCCCTACTACTAATTGGATCCATTAGTATATTCATTATTGATGGGGCATGCACAAAAATCATCAAACGTTAAAGAGAGCTATTATAGGGATAATTTGTTTCCGCAATTATATGGTTGATCGGTATGAAGACATTAATGTGAAATTGGTTTAAACATACGATGATCTGAAACCGTCAATCACGACTAATTATTACCCTGGAAATGTCACGAGAAGTTACGATATTTTTAAGAGCGTTATATCATGAGTTATTATTCTGATGAAAAAATGAAATCAAATCCGACAGCACGACCAACAGTTTTACACTTCAAAAGGTAAAGGGTCAACATTTGATCATACTTTGAATGAAGGTAACGACTTGAAGCCCTTGAATTAGCCTGTTTCATTAATGAAAGTTAACTAGCTATATTATATGTACGTTAATTGCAAGCGTCTTGTAAAGAGTCTGCAGAGATAGTTCCGAAGACATTTAAAAAAAAAATCCAAATATATTATAGGCATCTATCATTGTCTATAATGCCTAGATAAAATTGCAGTCTTCGGTTTCGGTGTTAACATTGGCTCAGGTGTGGTATGTCATAATGGTGGCGATTCAGGAAACTCCTGTCAGGAAAATTGTAATTGCAATTAAAATGGTTGCTGCGTATAGGTTTGTATTTTAATGTTTAACCTGCTATAGCCATCACTTCGCGATCAAACTTAGGGTCTAGTTGTTATCGGATCGGATGTTATTACTGATATTGGTACTTACACAAAATGGTCATCATTACTTAATTAGCCCTTAAAGGTCTAATGCTCTCTTAAATTATTTTGATCGTTAGCCATCAGGTACAGTGATTGCAAATTGTTTACTAGTTGATTTCATTTATCCGAGCCTTGCCGTTTGACGCAGACGATTATCTTTGAAAATAGTTTCCAATTTGCTAAAATTGGAAACAATATGATGATATGATGGTACCACTCTACATGCCTTAGGTTAGTTTAAGCATTATCGTGTACAGGGTGTCCCAAAAGTTTCGATACCGGTTTAAAGCTTTATATCTCAGGTAAAATAATTCGCAGTATCAAACTGAAAACATATTCGGATAGAGAAAACGTGTAGAATCATTTTGATACCAAACTTATACAATAACAGATATCTGTGTTTCCAAATACAGAAGAAGTTTATCGAACTGTAAAACTGAACTTTCATTATATAAACCCTACAATAAGGGAGAGAGGTAGTGAAGAGAAAGGTTTTCCATGGTGATTATTTCACATTTCACTTTGGAATATCCTTGTCATGAACATTATTAAAGGGACACTAAGAGATGTGTTGGAGGCAGCGCCCTCAATTATGATAAAAACTGAGATTAGTTTATTTTTATAATTGTATTACATGTATGAACTTACACCTATAAGGATTAAGAAAAATCAGCTCTCTTTGTACCAGAAAACGTCGATTCAAAAAATGCTGGTCCCGCGGGACCAGCATTTTACGTCCGACAGTATCCCCATGCAGTACGCGTGATACATAACGCGAACCATATTTGCATAGAGGGCGTTTTTCAATAAATAGCGATGATATTGTTTTAATCTAGTTTTGCTGTGTTTTTTGTTAGTAGAAACAACAATAATGGCGATTTTTAATGTTCATCTTGAATTCTGAAGTAAATTTTTAAACATTTAAACTTTTCAACACCACTTAATGTCCCTTTAACGCTGAGCACGATGTAATATAAGTGAAAGCCTTTTTGTAAAGCCACACTGAATAGAATAATGAGGGAACCTGCAGCACGCGATTACAGCTATTTCAATGCATTTCTCACGGTGAATCCAAATATGGTAATGAAATTAGATATTTTTCACATTTTTGAAACATTTTGTGACATTTTGGAATGTCTTCTGCAGACGCCTGCCGCATGTAAAGCGTTAATATATGACACGTACCGTATCGAGATAAGAACTTAAAACAATAGGCCTATGGTGTGATATATATGTTGATCTGTGTACATTTAGGAAATGAATCACAGCTTATAGAAAGATACATTATATTAGGCTTGACGGTCACTTACACTTTTAATATGGTCAATAATAAACTAGACCATGTCTCCAGGCCTACATGTAGTATTAGTGTTGAACGTCCTGACTAAATCACAGAAACCCTACATTCATCTTCATCAAATTCATCTTTTAGGTCAGGTAAATATAATTTGAAACCACATTAAATCAGATTTTTGTTAGAACAGGTATATGTTCCCACAAAACCATGGACATTTTGTTCTGGATAGCAAAGCATAATTTAATGGTGCGACCATTCTAAAATCAAACTTTATTCTGACCACATAGTGTCGATATTTCCTTTAATCTATTAAATTAATTTGCGCCTATATAATGACCTACATTAAATCAGATTTTTGTTAGAACAGGTATGTTCCCACAAAACCATGGATATTTACGTTCTTTTTTAATGCTGACATATGGATGGACCTCGATGCGCTAAGTATTGTCATTTGTCAGGGCTTGAAATAAGTATGCTTCGTGTCCTGACCAAACTAAATAAAGAAAGTATAGGAGCAGGGAGCAAATTTACCCCGTGCTATAGTGAAACTTCAAAATGCCCCTGATTCGTATGTAAATTGTGTTTCTTTTCCATAGTGAGACATACATATTAAGAATTGCCCCTGGTTATTCCTTTGCACTCATCCAAGGCTCAAGATAACAGGTTTTTTTACCGGGAGCTACTTTTTTTTCAAAGGTAGCGCTCGGATCATGGGATTTATTGAGAACCGGGAGCTACTATCAGTCTACCGGGAGCAAACTTTTATACAGCATTGTCAAATTGAAATTCGATGTCTTGGGCAAGCTTCCCGATCGTCAATGGGCGCTGGTTTGGACAAAATATCAGCGCCCGGTTGTTTATTTTTCAGCATTACCAGGCGCTATGGCAGGAGGACCGAGGGGTAAAAATCGCCCAGCGCCCGCTTGTCTTGAGCCTTGCACTCATCTTCAGAATGACATTTGTCTGTGGTTTTACTCTTGAATAGCCCCTGGTATGTGACAAATTGCCACTGGTCCTGAAGTAAATTCCGTGAACCATGAGGCAGGGGCAAATTTGTGTCAAAAGTAGTTCATTATTTCAAGCCCTGACTCCCAAGTTTACCATTAGTTTACGAGACAAACAGTAACCATGGCAACCCAGGTGTGGTTTTCAACTAGTTGGGCACATATCTTTGTTAATGCCATTAGAACATCGATTCAACGCGGGATTCAACGAAACGATGCTTATGTTGAACATGATGATTTGCATTGCGTGGAAAATCAATCAAAATGTAAGATAACTCGAAAGGAATGTCTAAATTTGTTTTCCACATACATAGAATAACTATTCGTAAGTAAAACAGCCTATACGTTACACGTTATATGGTTTAATCATAGATTATGGAATAATCTGTGGTTTAACTTGACAGTTTTATTCTAGGAAGTTCAAATGTCAGTCAGTTTGCCGAGTATAACTAACTGCAATGTTTTTGTCGTTTGGTGTTTTCACGCAAATGTTGGCATAACAATGTGGCCCGGCAGCGATTTATCGGCAATATGGATAATTGGATAGGAAATATTCGTCTGCAAACTGACGAAAACATTGGAATGCTGCCAAAACATTTTTCAAAAACTTTAAAAAAAATGAATTGACGGTTGGATTACGTCAAGTTTATGGATAAATGTTTAACATTTCGACCTATACCTTGAATGTAAACAGAAATTCCTGCCATATTCCTGCACATTTAATTATGAAAATTCGAGGAAATAAAGGCTTTACGAATTTACATTATCATATTCTATGACATTTTGTTCTCCTAGCGCTGCTAGCAATGCATGGTGCAACCACTCTAAAATGAAACTTTAACACTTTCCACGCGGCTATTTTTTTAACCACCTGGCCTATAGGCTACAAAACAAGATTTTTCAGAAACCCCAACTTTCAAAGTATATCTCAATCAATAATTACTGAACCAATACTAGGCATATTTCTACTTATTTTAATGCATTTCTCATGGTGATACCAAATAATGAGGTGATGAAATTCAATAATTTTGACATTTTTGAAACATTTTGTGAAATGTTGGAACTGTTGTCATCAGACGACTGTCGCGTGGACAGTGTTAACCTTAATATTCTGACCCATACGCAGCTAACCATAGAACTATTATAGGCTGTACAAAACAAGATTTGTTTCAGAAATCTTTCCTAACTTTCAAAATCTATCTCAATCATAACTGAACCAATACTGTTTTTTCGAAAAACCAGGTTTATCGAATTCGATAAGCAAGGTTTTTGATTAACCAGGTTTATCGGCTGATAAACCTGGTTTATCGAAAACCTATCGAAAACCTTGCTTATCGAATTCGATAAACCTAGTTTTTCGAATCGATAAACCAGGTTTATCGAATTCGATAAGCAAGGTTTTTGATAAACCAGGTTTATCGGCTGATAAACCTGGTTTATCGAAAACCTATCGAAAACCTTGCTTATCGAATTCGATAAACCTAGTTTTTCGAATCGATAAACCAGGTTTATCGAATTTGATAAGGAAGGTTTTTGAAAAACCTGATTTATCGATCGAAAAAACAGGTTTATCAGCCGATAAACCTGGTCTATCAAAAACCTTGCTTTTCGAATCGATAAACCTGGTTTATCGATTCCAAAAACCAGGTTTATCGAATTCATTTTTTTGTAAATCTCATGGTAGGCCTATACCTACTATAACACGGACTGGGGTGTGTTTAACTGCATATTATGTTAGGCAAAGCCCTTACCTTTTAGATTACTATAAAAGTTAGAACCATCGCTGTGATGTCTCTAGATTAATGCAACCTTTTTATCCCCCTGGTTTGTAAAACCAGAAGGGGGATTTTGTCATCATGTAATGTGCGTCTGTCTGTCTGTATGTGTGTAGGTGTGTGTGTGGGGTGTGTGTGTAGGGTTGTGTGTGCGTGTGTGCCTTTTGGTTAGCCTTTTTTTCCAAATGCTGTATCTGTTGAAAGGATGGACGAATTGACTTCAAACCTTCAGTGATAGGTAGGCCATGGTCAAACACTGTAGCTGCTTGTTTGGGGGTCTAATTTGCAAAGGTCATCTGAGGTCAAAGGTCATCTAGAAGTCAAATCGTAAAAGTTGCCCGAATGTTGTATCTGTTGAAAGGATGGACGGATTGACTTCAAACCTTCAGTGATAGGTAGGCCATGGTCAAACACTGTAGCTGCTTGTTTGGGGGTCTAATTTGCAAAGGTCATCTGAGGTCAAAGGTCATCTAGAGGTCAAATCGTAAAAGTTGCCCGATTGACGTCAAACTTAGAGAAAAGAAACATGAACACCGGGTGAACATGTCTAAAATAAATTAGAGGTCATCCAAGGTCATCTGAGGTCAAAGGTCATCCAGAGGTCAAATCGTAAAAGTTGCCCGATTGACGTCAAACTTGGAGACAAGAAACATGAACACCGGGTGAACATGTCTAAAATAAATTAGAGGTCATCTGAGGTCAAAGGTCATCCAGAGGTCAAATCGTAAAAGTTGCCCGATTGACGTCAAACTTGGAGACAAGAAACATGAACACCGGGTGAACATGTCTAAAATAAATTAGAGGTCATCTGAGGTCAAAGGTCATCCAGAGGTCAAATCGTAAAAGTTGCCCGATCGACGTCAAACTTGGAGACAAGAAACATGAACACTGGGTGAACATGTCTAAAATAAATTAGAGGTCATCCAAGGTCATCTGAGGTCAAGGTCATCCAGAGGTCAAATCGTAAAAGTTGCCTGATTGACGTCAAACTTGGAGACAAGAAACATGAACACCGGGTGAACATGTCTAAAATAATTTAGAGGTCATCTGAGGTCAAAGGTCATCCAGAGGTCAAATCGTAAAAGTTGCCCGATTGACGTCAAACTTGGAGACAAGAAACATGAACACCGGGTGAACATGTCTAAAATAAATTAGAGGTCAAAGGTCATCCAGAGGTCAAATCGTAAAAGTTGCCCGATCGACGTCAAACTTGGAGACAAGAAACATGAACACCGGGGGAACATGTCTAAAATAAATTAGAGGTCATCCGAGGTCAAAGGTCATTAGAGGTCAACCAAGGTCAAAGGTCAACAAGGGGTTAATTTGTGCAATGAACACCGTGGGAACCTGTAAAAAAATAATTAGAGGTCATCTGAGGTCAAAGGTCATCCAGAGGTCAAATCGTTAAAGTTGACCGATTGACCTCAAACTTGGAGAAAAGAAACATGAACACCGGGGGAACATGACCCATATATGACCGTTGACCTCATTTAGTTGATCTCCCAGCCAGGGGGATTCGCAAGTCGTGACTTGCAGTATTTTTTATGACTAATTTTTGAATAATTTTACTTAAATTATTCAAAAACAATTATTCAATTTAAATCCTTATGGGAAATATATCCGGGTCTGAAGTTTTAATAGTCACTTTGCTATGACCGGTGCAACCAAATTACACCAGTCCGATAATTTTCAACAGTCACGTGATGAGAAACACATGGTGGGCGGACTCGCCCCGAGAGCGGACTAGCCCCGCCCTCCCCTACACTACCCGCTCTCCCCATGTGTCAATATTTTCTTTTATCTATTGAATTAATTTTCGCTAAATGGAGATCGAGATGACCGGTCCCAAGCTACCTCATACATTTTCAAAGTGCAGATTTAGCGATCCACTGGATCCACATGGCTATAAATTCCCATTTTCACAAATTATCAGATCAGGATTGTCCAAGTCTTGCACTTTCAAGCTAATTTTCCATAGACATAATATAGTATAATTATAATAAACACTGAGTGCATTTAGTGCATTTTGGATCGACTGAAATCTACATTAGTTGGCTATTAGCGATAATTGTGTACACTCAATTAGGCCTGCGCATACCAAAATCACTTTCAAAATGCTGAATAAATATATGTTCCATAAATTGCCATTTAAAAAGGGCTTTTTAAAATATTTTCGGTTATGGGTTCGTAATTATGTCATGCAATTGACCGGCCAAGTGATATCCAATCCACGTCAATTTATTAAAATTCCTACTATCGATTGCAAACCGCTAAAACTGAATTGTTTGTCTCGTATCATATATTTTACACCCAAACTCTATATGATCGTAGCCGACCGCGAAAAAGAAGATACCAATAGTAAGTTCCGGTGTAACAAGCGGCCTACCCTACACGGTGAGCTCTTTTCAGAGCCACCGACCCTGTTCAGTGGAACACCGGGGCAGTCCGGTTCGGTCCATCAGAACGGCTCTTTTCAGAGCCACCAATTTCTCAAGTAGAAAAGGGGCATCTACTACTTTCAAATCACCAACCTATTTTAAAAGCTCTTCTCAGAACCACCATTTTTTTTCAAGAAGAAAGGGGACACCTATATACGAAGAGTAAGTTCCGGTGTAACAAGCGACCTACCCTACACGGTGAGCTCTTTTCAGAGCCACCGACCCTGTTCAGTGGAACACCGGGGCAGTCCGGTTCGGTCCATCAGAACGGCTCTTTTCAGAGCCACCAATTTCTCAAGTAGAAAAGGGGTATCTACTTCTTTCAAATCACCAACCTATTTTAAAAGCTCTTCTCAGAGCCACCATTTTTTTTTTCAAGAAGAAAGGGGACACCTATACTCTAAAATCATCGGAAAAGAATCTGTGGGGGCAAGAACAAAATTTGGAGGGCAAGAAGCGCGCGAAAATGATAGGTTTTTTTTGTAAACATTGCCTGGAATTAGCTTTATATGTTCTAAATTAGATATTGCAGACCAATTTCAAACTAATTTTAATTAATTTTGACATTAAAAATTAACGTTTTCGATTGTTTGGGGGACAACATGAAGGTGGGGCTTGAGCTGACTGGGGGAACCTGGGGGGGGGGGGGCAAAGGTTTGTGACTGGGGCATCCCCCTTCCTTTAGTGTCGCCACTAGGGAAGGTTAAGGTAATGTCTTCCAAAGGGGGTTCGGAATTAAAATAGAATACTAGCTCAAGGTTTGACAATGTACACATTCGGTGACATTTGTTTGCTTGTACCTAATACATCTTACCACGATTCCCCAAGTTTAGCAGCTTTATAGACCATTTTTTACTGTGTAGGTCTAATGAGGCGGACACGTATTTTTCCGAAACCAGGGCTATTTGAAAATATCAAAATTGAAACATAGTTTTAAGGACCTCGTTGCACAGTAAGGCTCCGATTAAATTTCATGGCTCTAATTTCATGATCTACATGATAAATACAGAAATATTCCTTTCAAATATTTACGTACGACAATATTAATTGTTATGGGATAATAAATGACATACACCAAACGGTTTATGTGTCGATATAGGATGTGAATTTGTAATTGAAAAGTACAACGTCTGTACGCGTCTCGATTGAGCCAGGGTACTGAATGTCTTCGACGGAAACAGCTTAGTCTCTGCTAAGACGGTTAGGCGTTATTAATCATGTAACGACGATAAGATACGAAGAGTCTGATTCAGTTCTAAACTTTTACCGGGCCTTCCCGGCACTCAAAATTACCCAGTAAAAGTTCACTGATGTTAGCCAAAGTGTAGTGAGTAAACTGGAAAAGTAAAATGAGAATGTGACTTGTGTGACAAATGCTTCATGACTGTAGCTACGGATAGAGGGAAAAGGTGTAGCATGTGTAGATTGCATTGTTTTAAAGGGCATTTTGATTGAGCGATTGCAGAGAAAAATGAATTGTTTTAATACTAGATAGATAAGGTACGTAGGAACTCTGAAGTGTAATGATTTATGTGAAACCTGTTGAATAATGGCGCTAGATTGACATTTGGTTGAAGCAAGTTATGTGGTGAGTAATTTACATCGAAATGACCAAATCGTGAAATGTTACATGATAGACGGCGAATTAAAGTAAACGGTTTCAGATGGTAGGCCTACTAGTAGCAGACCTAGTTAGTACATTATATGCTAAGTATTACGTAGGTGCAAAAACCTGATGTCCAGAACAATTGCGGGCGCACTCCCATCAGTGCCCCTTTAAATCTGGCGATGTGAGCCGACTAGGGAATGTTATCTTCACGTCTATTTTAGAGTAGACCACAAGCTTTATATAGGAGTGAATCACGTTCATGATAATAATTGTGTAAGTATTTGGGAATATCTAAACAAAAAAGTTATTTTATCGCAAGATTTGACGAGAATGTCCGAAAATATAAAACGAGAAAATTGTTGCAGGAACACAGGAGTAACGCAGGCATTGAGCATGTTTCCATCGTATACAAGGGGAATTCGATTGCTGGTGTTTTTTGAGGTTAATCATCGTAGCTCAGACTTAATGAAGGTGGCACGGCAACAGTGAATGCTTGCTCTAGAGTAGACCCATGCAGAACCATTCTAAAGAATGGAAGATTCACTCTTGGTATGCTCTGCTAATGACAACGTACCACCTGATCGACACAAATTGCGATTAATGTGAGCTAGAACGTGGCATTGCACCATGAATGTGATAGGTGTCACAAAAAACGGTCATTACACTGCACCATCCATGCCATTAATTTTATCTTTTCATTTTTATTTTGCAGCGGCACTGATGTGCAATTCCGTTAAAATGATCCGTCAGATACAAAGAATGGCAGTATCCAGACTTAACCTCGTGTTAATACTGGCAGTGGCATACCCTATAAGCCGCATTGAACCAGCTTTCGCACGAGAAACCAACACCTGTATTGACGTTTTATCTGAGCGTCACAACCCTAATGCTGATATCATACTGGGATTCTTCGAAACGGTGCGGGGTTCAAGCTCGAATACTTCTTTATGTGATCTCAGTGCGGTCCGCAGTGATCAAACTTATGGGGCAGCTAAGATTATCGTGGATCATCCACCAAGTACCGTGCGACTGCCAAACATAACGATCGGTAAGTGGATTATGTGATTATCTTTTATAGTTGGAACAGGTAACCAATGTACAATGCACGCATGTTTTACCGAAAATCTAGAAGTCTATAATAGCCATCATCTTTTTGAGCGTTCACCACGCCAAAGCTGCATTCGATAGGTATAGTGAGATACTAGTGGACTGGATGTCAGTAGGACTAGAGATGTCAGGTTTTTCCATGTTATGACAAACAATATTTTGTAATATGTTCCAAACCGGAAACAGGGTGCATTCAACCCAACGTTATATTTGAACCCATATTTGTGGAACATAAGCCGAGGATTGATGCTTTGAAACATTTGTATTGGTGTTTATCTAGGCAGGAAAACTGCCATCGTGACGTCAATTACGGCATGGCAAGTCAATCATCCAAAGGGTATTGGTGAAATATTGTACGACATAATGGTACAATAGGACCTTAACGCTTTCCATGCGGCAGGCGGCTGCAGTTATGCAGACGACATTCCAAAGTTTGACCAAATGTTTCAAAAATGTCAAAATTATTTAATTTCATTACCTTATTTGGAATCGCCATGAGAAATGCATTGAAATAAGTACAAACATGCCTAGTATTGGTTCAGTAATCGTTGAGGTAGACCTTGACATTTGGGAAAGGTTTCTGAAAAATCTGTTTTGTATAATTATGGTAAAACTAATAGCCGCGTGGAAAGTGTTAAAGGCATATTATGCGATCTTTTTCATGGAATACCTTATATATTTGAGTGTTTCCTCTATAATTGGGTGGTGCATTTTGTAAAATCACATTTTATAAAAATGAAAATGAAATATTTTCTAAGTGACAGAACAATACGTTTCCTAATTACTTTAAAATCGTGGATTTAATAGGTTAAAATATACTGTCATGTTGAAAAAAGTCCTTAAATTGGAAGCAGATTTCTATTATCTTATGGTATTTTACGGAAAATACTGTCAATATCGATTTATGAGTACAGGGATGTCTTTCCTGATAGTCAAATTTCATTATAAGAAAGAAAACAGTATGTGTAAATGTTTAAAAAACGTCACATTAAATATTGCTTTAAAACCAGTATTAATAATTAATTAATCAATTTGTTTTAAATGATCCTTCTGTGTTTTTAAATGCAGCAAATGACGTATATTTTTTTCATAAATCCTTGAGGGTGCCAGATTTCATTATGCTTTAATAAACAAAACACATTGCTGTATTTTCGAAACATTGCAAATAACGCAGTTTTTCCTCTTATTACTTCATATTTACACCAACTGTTCTTCTTCACACCCTTCACAAGACGAAAACGTGTGACCCTGTCTTCAAAACGGTAAATTATTTGTTACAAACTTCTGAGGGCGACATTGTACATTTTTCAAAATATCTTTTTGTGTTACTGGTTTTTCTTACAAACTCCTGAGGGCGACATTGTAATTTTTTCAAAATTATCTGTCTGTGTTACTGTTTTTATTGTGATTTGAGTCGGACGCAAACATATCGGGCCAGAGATTGGTGAAAAAGTTCACATGCGCTATTTCTCATTTACTGCTATTGTATTATTTGAATTCTCTTACAAACTCTAGAGGGTGACATTGTAAATGTTTCAAAAAATCTTTCTGTTTTACTGTTTTTATTGTGATTTGAGACGCAACATATTGGTGAAAAAGCGAGTGAAAAAGTTCACATGCGCTATTTCTCATTTACTGCTATTGTATTATTTGATTTCTCATACAAACTCTAGAGAGCGGCATTGTAAATGTTTCAAAAAGAGTCTTTCTGTGTTACCGTTTTTTGTGATTTGAGCCCGGACTCGGAGACGCAACATATCGTGCCAGGAAAAGTTCACACGTGCTATTCTGCTATTTGCAGTATGAATAAAAAGTAGCCGCGACCATATTCTAACTATACAGGGTGTCCCTAAATAGAGGGGGCGCATGTTCCACGTCATTGCCCCAGTAAGCCCCCCCCCCCCCCCCTCCCCTCCACTTTTAAAATCATTCGGGGGAAACTTACTGTCAGTCGGGGGAAACTACTGCCAGTTTGGTTTAAGAACATGAATGAAAAAACAATGACGCACACCCTGTACAAGTGTTTTAATCAAAACCTTTGTTGCTATATAGTTATGTTGTTAATGTTATTATGTTATATACTCTTCAACCTTCAAGGTCTTGAGTTATACGATGATTGTGAAGCCCCTTCATTGGTCACCCAAGCAGCGGTGCGATATGCCGCATCGCTTAGTGAATGTGGTACAGGACTTAGACCTGGTAAGTATAACAATGATTACGATTATAACTTACTTCTACTAAGTCCTAAAGGTCAATTACAATGGTATTCATGTTTTATTCAACGGAGTACACATATAATGGGAAAATATAATGCGAACACAATTACTCAAGTATTGCACAGGGTAAAAGATATAGGCTACTCGTACATAAAACCGTACATAGAAGGAGTTAAGGCCAACAATCTAACAGCAGTAATCACCTACATTGATTTTAGAAAGGCCTTTGACACTATCCACCGTGGCAAAATTCTGAAATCCTGCAAGCTTATGGAATACCAAAGCAGGTCGTCAATGCCATCGTATGAATGAGAATACCATGGCTAAGGTGATCTCTCCCGATGGAGAGACTGCACAGTTTGAAATCTTGGCTGGAGTTCAGGGAGACACACTCGCCCCATATTTGTTTGTGATTGTGCTGTACTTTGCCTTGAGGATGGCCATAGAAGGAAGGGGAGAAGAGCTAGGGCCAGAGGTGGTGACAGATTTTGACTTCGCTGATGAAATTGCATTGTTGTCAGAGACATTTCAGCAAGCACAAGATCTGCTGCAAAGAGTTGAGTCATCAGTAGCATAGGTCGGTCTGAAAATGAATGCTGGCAAGACAAAGTTCATGTCATATAATTAAAGTCAGAAGGGATCTATACAAAAAAAAGGATGGTACCAAGTTGGATGCGGTACAAGATTTTTAAATATCTTGGTGGCTGGATGGAGAGTACAGCAAAGGACATTAAACAACGCAAAGCATCAGCATGGAGAGCATGTAGTAAAATGACAAAAATATGGAAGTCAACTCTCGTTCGGAAATTCAAACTACGCCTCTACAGTAGAGTCGGTTCTGTTATATGGTTGCGAAGCTTGGACCATCACTCCCAAGTTACAGAAAGAGCTCGATGGCTGCTACACCAGAATGCTGAGAGCAGTACTCAATGTCAACTGGAAACAACACATACCAAATACCCAATTGTATGGTGATCTCCCCAAAATAAGCCAGAAGATTCAGAAGAGACGGACAAGGTTTGCTGGCCACTGTTACAGAAGTGAAGAGCCAGTCTCCAAACTGGTGCACTGGACCCCCTAAACATGGCAAAAGAAAGCCGGGAAGACCTGCTCTAACATTCATTGACTTACTCAAGCATACAGGATTGGAAACAAGTAACATAAAGACAGCAATGAAGGACCGAAAAGTATGGAGAGCCGTCGTAGATCGGGGACACCACCCGAGTTAAGCAAGTAGGCAAGTACGCACATAAAACCAATCATAATTGCCGGTTTTTCTTTTTTAGTGTGGAAGGAACTGTACACTGATGACGCGTTACTACGTCACAGTTGTAACTTCCAACTCGGTATCGGTCCGGGTCTCGGTCGAGAGGTCTGAACAACAAAAGTAATCAGTAGATGTTTATATGCTATCGACCTATTGAGGTTCAGTGGGCGAATCTGGGTTACACCTGTGACGTATACAGGGTGGCAACCTGCCATCGTCAAAGTATGATACATGTTTTGGAGTAGAAAACATATTTGTGGAATTTGTATTGCTGCGGGATCTAAATTTACGCCGATCACATACGCTGCCCGTCTGAACATGACTAAAAGATTATGCCATTGTACTGAGTATCATAGGAGGAAGGAAGTAAACTTTAGCTCTCTTTGCTTGTATTTTTATGTCACACAGCTTGATCTAATATCCTTTTCAATATAGGTGTTATTGCTCCTACTCTGGACTCCTCCGACTCTGCCGCCGCATCTGTTTTGCGTGCCGCGAAAATACCAACCATCTCTCTGTCTGCTGCCTCTGTGAAAGACGGCACATCATCAAACATTCTACAAATGCTTCCATCAGCTTCAAAACAAGCTAAGGTAATGTACATCAAACAGTTAACCAAATCCTATTGAGGCTATGTTTTCACTGTCAATTTTTCCAATAGTGTAATATTGCACAGAACCTAAGCCTAACAGAAACCCTCTATATATACATTATTCAGGGTGACATCTTCGCGATCAGGACTATGAAAATATTCGTTCTGTAATCACACTTGTGCAACTCATGAATATACATCACGGAAGCCAATGACCTTCAGTCACCGATGTTCTCATGATGCCCCAGTATTTTTGGAAGTTCCTCTGGGCTTCTTCTAGACGGTCCCGTATGTATACGTCTTTTATTAGGATTTGTTGAAAATTGGTCAAATTAAAATGGTCAGTGATCATGAAAATAAATGTTTAAGTGTCCGTTTTTTATTTCTCATCCTCAACAGGTATTACTCGATTTGGTTGAATATTTCGGTTGGTCCTACCTATCCATTGTGGCAACACGTGGGCAGTACACGGAAGATGGAGCGACTGAAACAAGAAGACTAGCCAGAGAGAAAGGCATATGTACAGGGGAAACTTTACTACTGGACGCTTCAGAAATTATTGTGGTCGCATATGAAGATGTTCTGGCTTCGCTGTTGAGTAACTCTGACGCGAGAGGTATGTATGTTATAATAGTACAGCTGACCTCTGATATCTTCTGACCTCAATATTTTCCACTATTCCCCAAGATTCATAACCCATTCTCATTAGGCTAGGCCTGTCTTAATGAAGCTATATTTTACTAGCTATGCTTTGAGATTGTTTGCCAGACTTAAGTTGCCATAGTGGTACTTTATAGTAACAACTTCATCCATTCCTACAGATTGCCTAGCAAATCAAAGCATCTTCCTCTCGTCAGGCTTTCATAATTAAAGGTAGAAGCTTCCCACAAAAGAGGAGCTTATACAATATCAATTAGCATACTAGCTAAGTTTTTAATGTTTCCGTATATATCTTTTTGTTGTTGATTCAACACACTTGATCAGAAGACTGCAACGTCGTTGAAATAACACTTCATAGGTCAATCAGTTGCTCATTGGCGTGGATTATATAACCAGCCAAAAGGCTGTTTTAGTTTGTAAATCGTCTCAACTCTCTTGAAAGTACAATATTCATGATACAATTGAATGAATTATTATGTTGTAGGCGTTGTGCTATGGTGTTCACCCTCCAACCTTGACGGTCTGTTGGAAGCCATTAAGTGGGCAGGTGGTGAAGCGTTGGATCTGATCCTGTTAACCAGCGATAACACCCTCTCAGACGTCAAAGTCCTTGATGCCTACCCGAAAGCAGCACGAGGTCTCATCGGACTGCGACCGTTCGATTCCTCCAACCCAGCAGCACTCTCATATCTGCGCCAGTTTTCTAATGAATCATTCGACAACCTGTACTCTATACCAGTCACAAATGCAGTTTTGGCCTTTCAGCATGCGCTGACTGATATTCACCAGGACCTTTGTGGCGGATTGCCCGGCGTGTGTTCACAGATGGCACAGATATCAGCGCAGGAAATGAATGATGCTCTAGCGAGGACAGCATTTACTGGTATAAATGACCGGGAGGCCATAACCTTCGGCGATAGTAGGGAACCAAGCACATACACCTACGAGATCGTTCAATATCAGAACGACAGCGCAAATGTGTCGGCGTATTCCTTACAACAGGTAAATCAATAGCTGAACTGTGTTGATGTTCAGTTTATTGCAATTCAAATTCTGCTTTTCAGGTCAATATAGTAATTGCTTAAAACAAGTATGGACACGTGAAGGGTACTGAATGAGAAATGTTTCACGTGACAGGGCACTGAAGATACTAAGACTAGATCTTATAATGAAAGACTAGATTTTATAATCTAAGGTATAGTCTTTGATGGTTCAACCGATACATTGAAGGAATAATGGAACCATAACCAGAAAACCCAATCCCTCGCACGGCTATACAGAAAAAAGTGAAAAACGGTGAAATACCGAAAGGAATACTGCTATTTTGGGTAGAAAATCATCAAACACTCCAAAACGAGAATAACCATTCAAGCAGGTGTCTTAGACTAAAATAAAGAGGAGGAGGGGAAATGGATTCTGGTCAGGACAAAACCCTTGAAAACTTTGAACAGATATAATAATATAAGCTCCAAAACGGACCACTGTTATAGCAGAACAGGAAAATGCGAGATATTTCTCACTAAATCTCGTGAGATGTTGTAAGACTAAAACAAAGACGCAATACATTAAATGTGAAAAGCAATCCCCTTCGAATAGACAGTGAAACAGGCTAACCAAAACACATAGAAGAATCATTCTTACACTAAACATAAGAGAATCTTTGAAATCTCGGGTACTTAAAAAAATAGCAAAACCGTGAAAATATCGATACCACACGTCATAATTATGTCTTTCATAATTATGTCATAGGTGTTTTGGCCCATTATCTACTTGTTATCATCAATGCTATTTCCCTACTTATTACTTGTAGGTAGGTGTATGGAAACCTAGAAGTGGTTTAGTACTAATGGGGTCTTTTCTGCATTACACTCGCTCTGGGTTAGCTGACTCACCACTCTCATCATCTTGTGGAAGCCTATGTGAAACATGCCTCGCCTCAAGTCCTTCAAAACCAATACAAAATGGCGGCGATTTTCCCGAGAACAGAGGTGACCATTACATGAGGATTCCAGGAGAACTTGACATTCCGGTTATATTATCCCTCAGTGAGCCTGGCTGGTTTGGAAACAACGGACTTCTATGTGGCCACGTGCGTGAAAAAGAAGTCCTTTCTGCGGAGGCCATTCTTTTTGCTCTGGATAACATCAATGCTGACCCGGAAGTATTTCCAGGGGTGAAACTGGGTGTCACCGTAATGGATTCTTGTAGTCAATCAGTAATCGCTACACGGCAGCTTGCTGGAGTGCTGGGTCACACAGCCATGTTGGAACCTAGCGGGCCGACGCTGGGAGTTTTGGGCCCAGATACTGATGACGTAGCAATGAAGGTTGTAGATGACATCACCGGGCCTTCAGGTTTAGTCACCGTAAGTAATAAATTAAACATTAAAGTTGAATGAAAGTCCTTAAACATGTTAAACACTCTTACCAGCCAGATCCTTTGGGAATATCTCAAGGTTGGGATTTCTCCATCTTAACTCTATCTCATCTATCACCTAATGAATAGGTGTAGCGGCTAGTTCACCTGGGTGAACTAGTCGAAGTGGAACCTGTGCCTTCAAATGTGAACAATATTACTGGAAGCCTGGTGGATATCACATGCAATATATTCTTTAATCAACGATCGAATACTGACCATTGTGATATATGCAGCAGAACAATAATACATCAATAGGCCTACTACTACTAGTATTTGATTCCCCGTAACAGGCGCAGATGCTATTCAACTGTGATGTCCAGATTAGCATCGTACGGAAGTGGAATTTAAACAGTCATCATCATGGAATTGAAATTTCAAATGTTATGATACTCTTTTTCTTTTTTCTTTTTGAATGAATAAGTTACCTCTTTGCTGGTTTAGCGCGTAAATTTGAACGGCTTCTTATGGACTTCCTATTGTAACTCATCCATGTATATATAAACCCATTTATATTAATTATACAGATAAGCCACGGGAATAACCCATCAGCACAAAGATCATCAAATTTCTTCCAGACTACTCCGTCACTTGATGATCAAGTAAGAGCCATTGCCACACTGATGGTTGACAAATTGGATTGGTACTTCGCCGGAGTCATATACTCGAATACTTCATACGGACTCACTGGACACGAAGCATTTCTGAAAGCAGCACGGGAGTTTGGTATCTGTCTTGGTCCCGTAAAGCCTATCTCCCAGAATGCCGTTCAACCCGATTTCGATGCCATTCTGGCGGATATGTATGTTACCAAAGGTCTCAACGTCATTGTTACATTTGTGGACGAATCTGATGCAAGACGTTTGCTGGTTACCGCACGCCTGTACAGGTACACTCGCTTCACGTGGGTGGGTACAGAGACTTGGATCACCGACCCCACTCTGTTTAGTGGGTTCGAACAGGAAGCATTGGGTACTCTAATAGTTGCTCCCACAAGCGGGGATCTGACCGAGTTTCAGCGATATCTTTCAGATGTTCCTGTGCAAAATGCTACGCTTCGTAACCCATGGTTAGCTCCTGCGTTAGACCGTATATTTCGCTGTGGCAATATTACCGAGCAACAGATGCAGGAAGGCTATACAGAAAGCCAGGAATGCGTTGATCTTAGCTCTTCTGGACTTGGTACTCTTATCACATTAGGGGAATTCAATACCGATATTGTCCATGTCATCAATGCATTGTATTCTCTTGTATACGGGGCAGAACAAATTCGGCAGATCAAATGCCAAGGTGAAAGTGAGCTATTGTGCGCCGAGTTTCTTGAAGCAGTTCGTAGTGAAGAGATCTACGAATCTGTATCCAACGCCTCTTTCGTTAACACATTTACTGCCGGGGAACGATTTACCTTTAAGAACAAATTTGGACCTGGTGTATTTACGGTACAACAATTTCAGGAGGACAATGGACCAGAGAAGAAGTTTACTATAAAGAAGGTATGGTGTTCGAACTTAATTTAGAACGTATGTCCGTGTGTAATATTCGCTATGAATATGGGATACTTCCAACATTTTTAAATGATGACAAATTAAAACTTCACTTTCATGATGTATTCTTTTAAAAATGGATATCTTTCATAAACCGACCACACCTTGGGTTAGGTAATATGGAAAAAGTGTACTTTAAGTCCCGGATTCTGGACTGTACTAGTATCGACTGATACTGGACCACCCAGTAGATTCTGGACTGTACTAGTATCGTCCGATACTGGACCACCCAATCGTTCGATACTGGTACAAAGTCAGTGTTCCGGTATCGGACAGTACTGGCACCCATAACATGTTCCAGTATCGGGCGATACTGGAACACAATTATGTACCAGTATCGTTTAATACTGGGACAAATCACTACTGCTAGCATGTGTACCAGTACCGCCCGATACTAGAACATAAAAAACGTTCTAGTATCGCTCGATACTGGAACACAATTTGGCGTTCCAGTATCGACCGATACTTGAACAGTAAATCCGTAGCAGTATCGATCAATACTGGCAACTTGTATGTTCCAGTATTGAACGATACTGGTATACCAGTTTCTGGGACCTAAAGTACACTTTTTGGGTGATACATATCCTGTTAATAGCAGAAATCCAAATTGACAAACCATCAATACACTAACATTCATTTTTATACGTAGGTTGGAGCGTGGACAACTGGAAATATGACATTGGATTCAGCCATGCTCAAACTGTCCAATCCCGCAGCTGAAGGACCACAGCGTGATCCACTACGATGTAAGCCATGTTTCGGCGAAGCCGACGCCATGAAACAAGAGATTCTTGATTGGGAGTTGGAAGGAATATGGGTGACCATCATACTAGCTGCGTCTGCTGTGAACCTCTTCCTAATATTCTGTACCTTTTGCGCTTTCTTAATTAACCATACTCATCATGTCGTGACTACGTCATCTTTGAGTCTCAGCCTGTGGTTGCTGATTGGACTAGCCATGATGTATTGTATGAATTTGGCGTATTTGATGCACGCAAACACCACCATTTGTGCCATACGGCGCGTCGGTACGGCTCTTGCGTACGCCGTCACCTATTCAGCCTTGTCTGTGAAGAGCATCAGGCTCAACAGACTCGTTCGGAGAAAACCGGAAAGCTCCAAGAGTTTCACCGGGTCGTGGTCTCAAACTCTTCTCTTCTGTGTGTTCCTATCGGCGCAAGTTTGTGTGTCGATTGCCTGGCTTTTACTACAAGAACCACGCGTCAATGTCACGGCCGGGGTAGCATCTATGTGCAAGAAACAGGACAGTTTTTGGAGCTGTGAATACACACCCACGGAACTTGTAATTTCATTAGCTTATGTCTATACTTTAGTGCTCTTCACCTTCTTCACGTCAATGGGAGCTGTGAAATTCCCATATTTTCTGAACGAAGGCAAATTTATCTTTGTTAGTAGCCTAGGTAGTATTGTATGTTTGGTAGGATGGACTAGTGTCTACATGCTAACGGACAAAAGTATTGCAATACCTGCCGTGTGTATTGGACTCACTACAAATGCTACTATCATTTTAGCCGCCATGTTTTTACCAAAGTGTGGTTCTCTAGGAAAACCCGTGAAAAAGGGGGTTACAAATTTGGATCATAAACCGGAGGCAAACGAAAATCATAATCAAGGTAGGTAAAACTTGGAAATTATGATTCAATCTCTGAATTCCTTTCGACAGCGCAAATAAAGTTTTAAACTGCTTTCTAACAATACCTGTTTGTAAAAATGTCCTCAAAATATAAAAATCACTTCTATATATGTCGTCGTGGTATCACAAACTGTCCCTTGTAATGCATAGGCTTTCCCTCTTACAATACTAAGGTATAACATTTGAATATAAAATAGAATTTTAGTGACAAACATGACGATCTGTTTATTATTAAAACAACAATAATAAACCATTTACTGTTTTCTCACATACAGGATTGGTTAATGACCGAGATGAGACTACCGATTTTTAAAGATTGGTTGCTGGTTTACATTGGGTGAATCTCCAATGGCGTTTGTGTTTAAAGTTGCACCCGTGCTAACTAGACCGTATGTTCTGAGACTGCTGTTGATGTATAGTACTAGTGAAATTGGAAGTCGGGTAGCGTTTGATAGACTTAAAATCGCTCACGGCAGTGTTAAAATACAGTTATCGGAGGCAGAGGCGCGGAGCTTGTGCGGTGTCAGGGCAATCCAGCCCATTTATGGGTAGTGCTAAATTAATGACAATATCTGCTTTAAAGGCATATTATGTGATCTTTTCCAGAGAGCGCCCTTTATTCATGATTTTTTTAGAAAGTAGATTTTCTTGCAGATTTACATTTCTGATCATAAATCGTACATACATTCCAAGTTACAGAGCGATACGATTCCTAATTACCTCAAAATCATGGTTTTAGAGTGAATTTAGACTAGAATAAAATAAGTTGTCGGATATCCGACAGTTTATTTTCACTCTAAAACCATGATTTTGAAGTAATTAAGAATCGTATCGCCCTGTAACTTGGAATGTATGTACGATTTATGATCAGAAATGTAAATCTGCAAGAAAATCTGCTTTCAATTTTTTTTTCGATGTTGAGGGCGTTCCATGGAAAGATCACATAATATACCTTTAACCAACAGAACGGAATAAGCTTTAATATAGAAGACAACTTTATTACGTATGCAAAGTGACGTCACTGGTAAAGAAGCAGATAATACCGTGTTAAGACTGGGACTATAGACCTGGAATGACGGAGTTGATTAATGGCTGTGTGGTCATTTTATTGGGAAGAGATTTTCAATCGTCATGGGGTTTTCATTCTCATATCATGAGTTCGAGTGACTTCGACCATGGCGTTGCTCCCTATTTACGTTCCCAAACCGTAACGTAAAGTTACCTGCTATACTGCTTATTACAATGGCGTCACTGTGGGGTTAACCTATACTAACTAATGATTTTAACATCAGCCATGAATTTAAAAACCGTGAATCATTTAGTCGATATTGGTTTATATGGAAATAGTGTACTGTTTATATTAAAACAAAATCACAATGCATGAAAATAGAAATTAACAAATAGACAGATGGTAGAGGCCGACATTACAAGTACCATGTCATGGCATATCACTTGAAAAGACAAACAGTGAAAGTCGTCAAAACGTTAACGTAACTTTGCCAATATTTGCATAATTTCGCCCGGTAATTCCGATAAATGTCAGCACCTTTTTATGCAATTGATCGAAACTTTTGATAATATTTGCAACGTTAGTTAATTTCCTACAAATTCATATTGACCAACTTTAGTCGTCTTTGTTCATTTTCGCAGTTGACCTGTGTCCCCCATAATATGGAATCATCGTTATCCCGTATTTCGCAAATATGATATTATAGTACATATTATAAATTACTAAATTTAACTTTTACAAATATATTGTATAATATTGGCTGTATCCTTAATAATGAATACACAGCTTAATCTGCAGCTGAATGTTGCATCATATCGTAGTAGGCTGCAACTAATTCAGTCAAATTATTGAAATTTGAAATCTGTTCAGCTATAAGGTAAACACTCTATTCTATTTGAGATTAAGATATTCTATTAAAACGAGTCATTGGTATATGAAACACGACTGCTGTTAGTTACCGTAGATTGAAGGCATTTAAATCAGTCTATTATTTTTCCGTATGAAGACCTATACGAATGTAGGTATCCGTTATAAATACGCCCACTATTTTAGATGCACTGTGTATAAATGCGTGTAAACTAACCGACATCATAGACCTTGAATACGGGGATATCATTTCTATTGAAATCCCATTGGAATGTTGGGTAGAGCTGATACTATGTGCGTCTTGCTAACACCTATTTAAACTGGCATGTTTGAAAAGCCCGGTAATACATACTGCTAGTCTATTGCAGCAACAGCATCTCATAGTAGCTGATGGGATATAATAACAAAGGCTTGAGAAGAGAAGCCAAGGTGAGAATTCAAATATTTCTAATATTTTAAATTAAATTAATACGCACATTCACTGATACGATTGATGTAACACTCTTTGTGAGGTTTTATAGGCACCTACTTTACCCAGTTTTAAATAACACCGTCGGCCGAGTGCACCAATGACGGGTAGCTGAAGAATAGCGCTACCTCGCTAGTAACTGAGGCGTAACCCAACATTTTGAGAGCGCCAATGCGAGGTAAGCTACTAGGCTAGTAACTGGCGGGTAATTTACGCTAAATGTTATACCTGGCCGGACCCAAGAGTAAGTTGGGGCATAACGTTTTATGCCACAAGTCAGTCGATTCTAGCAGTAGCGTAAAATGTGTTGTGAACATTGGAGGGGATGATTCGCTGATGCTGAAAGACCAACTTCGCTTGCATGCCCAGGGGATGTATATTTGAAGTGGAATGTGACCCCTCATAAGCTGAAATATTTTATATTTTGAAAATCCATTCATGCAATTTGGGGATTTTTTTAGTCAAAATTTAGATCAACTCCTTTTGCCCATTCAAACACTAATCGCACCGACCTTGGGTCATATTTTGACCAAAATGTACTAATTGTCCAAGGATCTTAAATAATGACTAAATAAATAAACTTATTATTGTTTTATTAATTAAAAACTGAAGTTTCAACATTATTGTGAGTGGAAGGGTAAAACTAGAAGAACGAAAAAAAGAAAGCATATCTTGCCGTGCGTTATCTGGGGATCGAACCGGGGTCCTAGCGGTTAACAAGCGACGGACAAGGTATCCACGCCACGGAGGTATCTGTGTTATGAGGTGTGTTATAATTGTATATAATTGTTTGCATCGGATGCTTGTGTTTGTCATTAAAATTGTGCTTTTTGGTGCAATATTTGTGTGTGCCCCTCGCCCAAAATATGTTTGTAATGTCTTGATAGTCCTTATTTTTGAAAAAGCGTTGAACAAATTCGAAATTTTTGGCCAAAGAAATACCGTCATTTTTTTGTTCGGAACGCAAGCCGACTCAACGTGATTATTTATGTTAATTATGTACACTCACCTATGACCTAGCGAGTGACGACACATTTTAAATATTACGGAGGACCACTCACGTCAGTATTATACAATAAACTATAGGTTAACACTTTGTATATGCGACAATTTATTTTGTAAGGGGACGATGCTGATTAATGTGGATATTTACCTCGCTAGTTGCTATTCTGATGTTACTCGCCAGTTATGCTCTAAGAATTACATCGTTAGTAAGTTATGCTACAGTTAGAGCATAACTACTAGGGAGGTAGCTTACCTCCCTATTAGTATTAAGTTACCCGTCATTGGTGCACTCGGCCGCGTAAGTCGAACCCATGAATTCGATGGACAACAAGCACGTCTTTTCAAATCAATACTTAACGCATGGGAACAGTCAGCTTTACGGTGTACTAACGCCGCCAACACACACACAAGCAATTTACACACACACGTGAATTAACGCACACAAGTGAATTAATTTACGCACACAAGTGAATTAATTTACGCACTCAAGTGAATTAATTTACACACTCTTGTGCACGTAAATCAATTCACTTGTATGTGTAAATCGCTTGTGTGTGTAAATTAATTCACTTGTGCACGTAAATTAATTGGAGTGTGTGTGTAAATTAATTCACTGGTGTGTAAATTAATGTGGGGGTGTGTGTAAATTAATTCACTTGTGTGTGTAAATTAATTCACTTGTGCACATAAATTAATTTGGGTGTGTGTGTAAATCGCTTGTATGTGTAAATTAATTCACTTGTGCGCGTAAATTAATTCACTTGTGTGTGTAAATTAATTCACTTATGTGCGTAAATTAATTCACTTGTGCACATAAATTAATTTTGGTGTGTGTGTGAATCGCTTGTATGTGTAAATTAATTCACTTGTGCGCGTTTAATAATAATAATAAATTAATAAACATTTCTCTTCGGTATACAGGGTGTCTCAAAAAAAACCGTGCACGTGTTTACCCAACTTATTGACCATGAACTTCTAGAATTTGGTGTAACAATTGTATACATATTGATAGACCAAACATTTAGCTTTCATATGCCGTTTATTTCATCTAATATGGTTTTGTCAATCCTGAGATATGATAAATTAACTAAAGCTTCCTAAAATCGAAGTTGTGCCACTTTTACGGAAAGAATGCTTAAGATAAGCATTAAAACCCTCGTGCTCTTAATGGAGGGTGATAGCCGATTGCGCTAGAACGCAAAAAACAGTGACCATGGGCGTCTAGGTGATCGCTTTTACATTCCCTGTGCTCATTTTGACGAAAACAAATTGAGGCTGCCACCTTACCCGGGGGTAGGGTAAGCCGTCAAAGTCCGATAGTAGGGGGGTGGTTGCCACCTTACAATTTTTTTTAAATCGCCATTTTGAAAAATATTTTTATTGTATGTTCCTGAAATATTCTAGCGTAAGCCTATGTCAGAAACACCATTTCCATCACTTTTAAGCAAATAACCGGGTGAAATTCCGATATTTAGAACTTTTTTGGCGAAGATTTCTATGATATTTCAGTGTCCAGCGAATACGACGGGAGTTTGAGGTCGGCCATGTTTGGTGACGTCATTGTGACGTCATGCGTGGGATGTTTGTACTTGTTTTAGCATGTATGGATAGAGGGAACCTCTAGCTATAACATGGTACCCAAATAAGCATACTCTGCATTTCGGATTGGATTTTTTTAGAGGGTGGTAACCCCGATGGTAACAACCCCCCTCTCCGGAGTAACCCTTTCTATTAATTGCAAACTGTAAAGTGGCACAACGTCGACTTTAGGTAGCTTTAGTTAATTGGTCATATCTCAAGATTGACAAAACCAAATCAGATGAAATAAACGGAATATGAAAGCTAACCGTTATGGCTATCAATATGTATACAATTGTTACACCAAATTCTATAAGTTCACGGTCAATAAGCTGGGTAAACACGTGCACGGTTTTTTTTGAGACACCCTGTAAAGATAAATTGTCATTACTTATTTTCAAACATAAATATATATCACAAACAACTCTACTACAAAATAAATATATTACATTATAAACTTTAAAATAATTACAAATATCAAGAATTTCAATTACGAATAGATACCATATTTTGAGTAATGGTTAAGCAAGTGTATATCTTGTAGCCTCATTCCTAAATCCTGAATATAATCTATACTTTACATCACGGTATCAGCTACCGAAAATAATGTGGACTCAAATGTCTCGTTTAAAATATTTTTAAAAATCATCATTGCGTGAATTTGTTTTACTATGGTGAGGTGTCTGTTAAATTCACACTACATGTATATTAATTTGAACATAACATGTAATAAATACCCCCATTTTGAACTGTAATCTAGAAGAGGTCTCCTGTTTCGAAATAGAAGATATCAGGAATATCGTGTTTATACTTTTCAACTTCATGCCTTCACACAAGAAGGATTTCATGGATTATTACCATAAAGACTCAATTATCAAATTATACATGATCAAGTCCCATGACCTTTGCAATCCTAAAATTAATTTTGGTGTCCACATTTACAAAGCGAACCTTCAATTTCCATATAGGAAGGTGCTCTTCCCGATTTCCAAATTCTTCAAATTTAATTCAATAGCATTTTTTGATTCAACCAAAATATATACACATTTGTAACCTAAAATGTTAATGTCACAATTCTCCTCCGCCATTGATGAATCACCCATACAGCAAATGAAGACTTAGAAGACGGTGTACTAAAGTAACATTTTGACGCATTGAATTATGGTTGATTACTTCATATTTGTGCTCATTCCATGCTGTCAATCTCCGCCCGTCCTCCATGGTTCTGGTATAGATCCTAACATATATAATTATAAGAAACTGCAACAAACTGATCTCCCGAACATTGTTCACTCAATCAATAACCGCCCGATTGACAACAACCAAATCCAAACACCGCGAAACCCACAAACCGCTAAACCCGAGAATCGCTCTAGTTAATGATGATTATGATCTCCTAAAAGTTACCCTGGGTAATTTGAATTTAATCAGCGTCATAGCTTTGATCAATATGGCGACGTCCACACATGTGATTGGGTTTTTTTCTAAAGCCGATTTTGTCTTTACGCGGTACTTTTAAAAACTAATCTACAGAAGTGGTCTGGTCTGTATAATAATAATGCTACATATCTGAGCGCTAAAGTTCCATGGCACGGATTTCCTTTAACAATATTCACCTTAAAAAGCCAAGACGTTGTATTGTAGGAATTATGTTATGTGCGATTTTATATTGAAGCCACCTTAATCTAGAGTCTATACTACGGTAGTTTTGTAATTCCCATGGTTGCTGCACGCACAATGTAAAACAATACCGTAACTGCCGTAATAATCATGTGAGCCCACCTCAAAACGCATGGCCCTGTACAAATGTGTATTGTGAAAATCAAGTCAACTTGAAAAAGGGGAGTTAACTAAAAATCCAATAGATAGAGTGAATAAACTCACAACAAAAACCCAGCTAAAACAATTCATACTTCATTGAATAACATATAGTGAGTGTTAACACTTTCCACGCGACTATAGTTTTACCTGTGATACAAAACAATTTGTCAGAAACCTTTCCCAACTTTCGAAGTCTGTCTCTAGAATTACTGAACCATTAGATATATGTTTATACTTATGTTAATGCATTTGTCATGGTGATTCCAAATATGGTGATGAAATTCAATACCTTTGACATTTTTTGAAACATTTTGTGATTATTGAAACTGTCGTCTGCCGTGGACGTGGGGAAAGTGTTACATGACAATGTAATGCTTGACAAAATAGTTGTGCAGTTCGGGTCTGTTTTCATCATGATTGAAATTATCGAAATGTTTAGAAAATTTCGAAAATTGTTAAAAATGCACCCATAATTCTCGAAATGTTGGTAAAAAAACCTCAAACAAACAAAAACAAAACCCAGACCGACCGACCCTACAGGTCCGTACGACGGTTTTTTTCGTGGCCTAGTGACCTCATAGCTACCACCCTCCCCTGCACCTGGTCTGTACGCCCCTGTTTTCATGTAGTTAAAATTCATAATATAACATTCTCATTCAAAACAATATTTTGCGGCAGATTGGAAAAAGCCTAGACAGTTTAATGAAAATAACATAACTCCTGAGTCACGACAGTCAGCAATTTGGATAAAATTCAAATTCTCTGTGAAAGAGAGAGCTTCATACATGTTTGTACATGTACATTCAAAGGAA
Source organism: Ophiura sarsii (assembly GCA_035610835.1). Taxonomy (NCBI): domain Eukaryota; kingdom Metazoa; phylum Echinodermata; class Ophiuroidea; order Amphilepidida; family Ophiuridae; genus Ophiura; species Ophiura sarsii. Next base: position 37,114,276 of record CM069442.1, read on the forward strand.
ACCCGAGTCCAAAGTTCTCTATATTAGTAATAACGGGGGGAAACTGCAAACTTGGGTCCAAGTTGATTGTTCGTCTTTTGATTTATTCAGAGTTTCAATTGCAGTTGCAGGACTGTAGCTTTTTCGTCCCTACTAAAATATTCCTTGACGCTTAAACAGAATTGACATGTTCACACTTAGGGTGTGGTCATATTATAATTTCTTATCCGGGAACCGAGTTAATCATACGGATTACAACCGGATTAATAAACCAGTTCACACTATACCACGCTGAATCATGGCGAAACTCTATCCACATTCAAAATTGGCATTGGTGAAGAGAAGCGGTCATGGTAGGGGGGGGTGGGGTACCGCGCCATTTTGTCCCGAAGCAATGGTTATGACGTCATATTTTTGTCGATTTTCAGAACTCTTGTATTGGATTTACGTGCAAAAAATATGCCCTTGGCATCATACTTTCCCGGGTGTGCAGTTCATTTTAAATTTCAGATGTTCTAAAATGGATGGTTTTCTAAACAATTCGAGAAAGAAAATCGAACTGCACACCTCAGGATTGCAAAAAAAGCATAAAACAAGTCAACTTTTTTGTGCCTTTGAACAGAGTGGCGGCCGGGATTGTAGAATTTAACACAGTGCATTAACCCATGACCCATGATATAAATAAATTATTTGCGTTAATTTCTTTCAATTAGCACGGTTAGTCTAGTGGAAAGATAGTCGCTTGAGAAGCGAGAGGTTGTGGGTTCGAGTCCCATTAGGAGCACTTTTTGTTTTATATGCTGGATTTGCTTAGCATCATCTGTATGCTTGCCCACGCGGACACCACACTGCTGGCGTTTACCGTATCAGGGTTACGCCATTTTTTTCTCTCGAAAATGTCAAAAAAAATTACCGTTCTTTTAAAAATAAGAATTATAATCAAATTACAAACACATTTTGTGCGAGAGCAACACACACATTTGGCAAAAATGGCACAATAAAAATCCGTTCGTTATAAATAAATGGACATAGTTAAATAATAAAACTATCACAATTACAGTCGTAAATCTCTGTGGCGTGCGTAGGTTGGCCATGTCGTAGCAATCGGAAATCACGGGTTCGAATTTTCCCATTATTTTTCTATTTTTTAAACTTGATGGTATATTAATGTAACATCATTGTTATGTCAATTTTTATCAATTATAAATACCGCCCATGCGTTTATAGTTTTCTTTTTATTTATTTATCTATCATAAATGTATCCTTGATTTATTTAACTTTGTCTAAACAATTAAAATGCGTAAACAATTATATTATTGCTCGATATAGAGTGATTTAACTTGAGTTCAGTTTGATAATATGATAGCAAAACTTGTTGTAAAACCATTTTACCAGTGTGTCCAACAATTTCACACTTTGGTAATACATTTAGAGATGTCACTTTTAGCTTGTTATAGCTAGGCTCAATATGCCTTGATAAGCAAGTTTGCGACCTCTATAATTTTAGGCTGGTAACACAATCCCACAGTGCATTTCGTTAAAACAGTGTACATTATTTTTCCACGATACGTATCACGTGATAACCACGATCGATTTCGCAAAATATTGCAAAATGGCGCGGTACCCCAGCCCCCCCTACGGTCATGGTGAGGATTCTAACGAAAATTGAACAGCGCGTGGCGACTATTTGAATCTAAACAAGTTGAACATTGGCGCAGTCTGTAATTGTTCTACGTTTGTTTACATGCAAGCGGTATTTGTGTGCGACTCTACAACAATCTCTTAACCCAATGTGAACGGCGCGCTCAATAATCAACCATCCTTCACTTTGATTGAACGCATGCTCTATCGTGTGATATAGTGATGTATTAGTTATTAGCTAAGGTTTAGCTGGACCAACAATCGCCGTCAGCGGTTCTTTTCCTCACCATGACCGCTTTCCTTTAATTTCACGTAACTATGAACTGTGATCTAAAATCATATTAAAATATCGCCGAAGGAATATGCGCAAACATGCCAAAAGCTGGAGAAAGTTGCAGGGAATGTGGCAGATAGAATGTACAGCAAATTATGATGGGCCAATATCAGCAACTGATGACTTCTTTGAGCAAATCATAATGGGCCATATATTTTCCGTATATTCGGTGGCCTAGCATTGACTACTTCCGGTAGGCCTAATACAGATAGAACGACGAACTTCTGTTCATATATGATCGATGCGAATAATGTTCGGATTGTATGCGGATTGAAACCTGCTTTTCCAGGTGTCAACATTTTAATCTGGATCATTTTTGTGTGCCTAAAGTTCTGGTGAAGTTTCTCTGCGGATTGATAACCACAAAAGAACAGAGGGCACGGTAACAAATATTTTACAAGACCTGCAGTGGCCCTCCTTAGAGCAAAGACGAAAAAATAACCGATTAGCAATCCTATAAAATTCAAAATGACCAAATTGCCATTCCTATCCCGCACTACCTGTGCAGACAGGCTGTTCAAACCAGGCAATTCCATCCACAGAGATTTAGTATCGTTCCAACTCACACCGACTCATATAAGTTCAGCTTCTATCCCCGCACAATTAAGGACTGGAATTCACTGACACCCTCAATGTACAATGCCAAATCTCTGGAAATTTTCAAGAACTGCATTCAAAAATTATAATATATTGCTCATATCATGTGTAGTTGTAGTTGTAGTTGTATATTAAGATTATGTATTCTAATGTCTATTTTCAATTGTCGCCATTATGTATTCCTCTGTTAGATATTGCATTTTGCAACTTTGCAGAGTATACGTTATAGATAGATAGATAGATAGATTGTTTGATGGTTTTCCTCATGAATCTTGATGTACTGCTCCATTTTCGAAAAGTATGGCGAGGCGGCCATTTTCAATCCATGGATCACCACCAAGGCTATTCTGAACAACCTTGGCGAGTCTGGCACCAAGATATCAAGGCAGGCACTCCAGCGGAGATTGCACAAGGGGGGGGGGGGATCTCCATGGTGGCCGACCAGGAAAGACTCCACACAGAGAAACTTGAACAAAGATCAAGCGTTTGGTCCTCAATTCTGTGGTCGGATGAAACAAAAATGGAACTGTTTGGGCACCAAGATGTTGCTTCGTTTGGCGGAAGAAAGGTGAAGCATACAACCATAATAACACAATTCCAACTGTCGAGCATGTAGACGGGAACATAATGCTTGGGGGATGTTTCTCAGACAGTGGGCCTGGCAATCTTGTCAAAGTGGATGGCCTCTTGATAAAGGAGCAGTCGTATATGATCCTTGTGGAAAACATCAAACAGTCCGCAGAGAAACTTCATTTCGAGGAGCATTGGACGTATCAGCAGGACAATGATCCAAAACACACCGCCAAGTCAGTCAAGAAATGGTTCCAAGATAATGATGTAGAGGTTCGTGATTGGCCTAGCCAAAATCCGGACCTCAACTCAATTGAGAATCTGTGGAGGGAGCTCAAGACCCAAGTGATAGCAAGGAAGCCTTTCAACCTCAAAGACCTGGAGACCTTTACGAAGGAGGAGTGGGCCAACATCCCTGTATGAGACATGCAAAAAACACATGAGCAAGTACAAGAACCATCTGTGCTGTGCTCGCAAAAGAAGGCTTCCCAGTGATAAGTGAATGTGATTTTGAACTGATCTAAACAAGGGTATGAATAATTTTGAACATGATATTTTTCGCTAAATCTGTCAATAAAATACCCCCGGGGTAATATATTTATTGAAATGTCTTTGGCATTTATTCTCTCAGCTGTTAGTCACATTCGTATGCAACTTATTACAGAAGAAACTCATTCCTCAAATAACACATTCAAAATACCCCAAATTTGGTGTATCACCACCAAGGCTATTCTGAACAACCTTGGCGAGTCTGGCACCAAGATATCTCCATGGTGGCCGACCAGGAAAGACTCCACACAGAGAAACTTGAACAAAGATCAAGCGGTCCTCAATTCAGTGGTCGGATGAAACAAAAATGGAACTGTTTGGGCACCGAGATGTTGCTTCGTTTGGCGAAAGAAAGGTGAAGCATACAACCCTAAGAACACCATCCCAACTATCAAGCATGTAGGCGGGAGCATAATGCTTTGGGGATGTTTCTCAGACAGTGAGCCTGGCAATCTTGTCAAAGTGGATGGCCTCTTGATAAAGGAGCAGTCGAGCATTATCCTTGTGGAAAACTCTCAGCTGTTAGTCACATTCGTATGCAACTTATTACAGAAGTAACTCATTCCTCAAATAACACATTCAAAATACCCCAAATTTGGTGTATGTCTCAGGAAAAAGTAATAGGGGAACCTGAGTGACCAGAAGTTTATACATAGACAGATAGCGGAGGAACATACACATTGTCAATCATGGCTTGTCTAAAAGCATAGATCTTCAATTATCTACGGTATGCTAAAAGTGTTGTATGTACAAGTTTCTATAGAGACTGAACTAAAACATCCTTTCTATTTGTGTCTGGAATCATGATGTTGTCATCAGGAGTGTGTGCAAATTTCCAATAGGGACGGAGAGCGTAATACTGTGAATTACGGCACTGATCCATCTTATTCCAATCTATAGAAAATATTGTTGTTCAATTGGAAAATATTAGTATGTTATGTATAAGTTAGATCTTATACAGGGAGTCTATAATTATGGGAGAAGTATCTTTCACGGTTCCTGAGACCCAAATTCACTTGTGATAACTGTGATAAAGTACCCAGAGGACACTGGTCCAAACCGAGATGCAGATTATGCTTATTTGGGTACTCTAATAGCATGAATAGAGTGAAATTTCGCTCCGATATTGAAATTTCACTCTATTAGATTGAATATTTTCAATCTTTTAAGATCTTTCCCTCAGCACAATCTTTAAGATTGACTTTTCAATCTTTTGATTTAAGAGAGTACGGCGGGATTTTGAGGTCGGCCATGTTTAGTGACGTAATTCGTGTGACGTTTGTACTGGTTTTGGTATGTATGGAAAGAGGGGACCTCTAGCTATACCATTGTACCCAAATAAGCATAATCTGCATCTCGGTTTGGACCAGTGTTATAAAAACGTCTCAGGAGGACGAGGGTAACTCGATCTTTGTTGTTAATGCCAACAGTTCTTCCATGCACTGCATCGTAACTGGGTCATAATCATAATGAAATTTATTGACAAATAAATACGGCATTCTTTGAAGAAACTGAAGATATCCCGCATTACAAATGCAAACGTTCCGCACGTATTTTCCACGACATGCTGGTTTATCGACCTGACCTTTCCATCTTATAAGGTGTACGTAACATTCTTTTGATGTATTTGAATAACCTGGGGCTTGGGGTATTCTACTGATAGAGGGAGCAAACGTCTCGTCTGGTATAAATGTGTACTGCAGCCAATTCAGGAACTGCTTTGACAAATCATCGTTGACTAAATAGTCTATAAAACCTCGTGTGGCAGCCATTTTAAACGATCCCTTGCAAATTGTTATATTTCCAGGTGGTGGATCTTTCCTCCTACGTGGGATTACCCGAACAGGCATTTTACGTACGGAAGGCATTGGCGGAGCCAGGGGGGGGCCTGGGGGGCACGTGCCCCCCGGGTCCCTGGCACCAAAAAAAAAAAAGGAGAAGAAGAAGAAGAAAAAGAAAGAAAAAGGAGAAAAAGGAAGAAAAAAAGAGAGATAGTAGAGGGTATATAGTTCTTTTTTGTTACATAGTAAGTAGAGATAGTAGAGGGTATATAGTTCTTTTTTGTTACATAGTAAGTATCCATGCCCCCACCCATTATTTTGTACGTTCCCGGCACAGATTCCGGCATATCAAGGCAATAATGGCGTAGCCAGAGGGTTAAGAAGGGGGCCGACCGCTCCTTCTCCCCTGTCCCCCAATTTTGCCATTGTCGTCTCAATTTTGATAAGAGAAATCATAGTTAAATTATGACGTTTAAATACAAACGTTGTATGTGCCTGTGCCGCGCCCCTTCCCCCCAAAAATAAATTCATTCCAAATTAAGAAGATCGTTTGAAGCCAAAATGTACCTCAATCCTAGCAAAACCGGGTAAAATAACAAAACATTTAACAATAAAAGCAGTGTCATAAGGCCAAAATTTATCTCAAGCGTGGCAAATAAGTATAAAGAATCCAGGGGTTTTCGTTAAAAAAAAATTATTTTTATTTTTATAGAAGCAAAAATGTATCTCAATCTTGGCAAAATTAATGTAAAGAAGTCAATTTTGCGTGGTTGGTATCTCAATCGCGGCACAATTTATGTAAAATAGCCCCCCAAAAAATCGCTCGCACGTGACATGAACGTTAACTTTAATTTTGGAATCTAGTTTTAAGCCAAAATGTATCTCGATCATGACAAAATTAGTTAATGTTGAGAAGCCAATACTTTGCGTGTTTTACTCATGTGCCTCGAAATAATATTTGCTTTAGTTTTATAAGCTTGTACCAGCGATAATTGGCAAAATAGGTAGAATAGCAAAAAAAATTGCGCGCTACGCGCGCACATGCCCCAAACGATAAGACTGGGACCAGTCATTGTGTGACTTCACTTCTTGTTGTCCGTTTTGGAAGGGCCTGCGGGCCGAGCGGATGGGTGAAGGGTGGGTGGATGTTTTAGAACCTCAAAATATTTACATTTCTTTTTAGAAGTTTGTTATCAGCAAAAAAGTCCGCATGAACCTTCGAACTTTACATTTAGCTTCATAACAAATTAGTATTACATTTTGTGCGCTACGCGCTAATGTGACTTCAAACATTAACTTTAGCTTTATGAAGGCAAGCCTCAATCATAGCAAACTGTAAAATAGCAGATTTTTCGCGCGCGTAATAATAATAATTTCAGAAATATATGATTTTGATTTGCAGCTTTAGTTTTCTTTTAAATTAAGATTTTGATATTCATAAAACGTACAAAAAAGAAGATTATAGAATTACCCAAAAGAAAATGTCTTTATTGACAGTAATATGTAGCAGGAGAGCCCTCCCATGGCTTTAAAAACTGCAGTCTGCAGAAAGCCTTTAGTAGTGCCCCTTAGTCCCACGGGCTTTGCCCCTGGAGCCCACCGGGGCCCGGAAGCGGCCTGGATCCCACACCGATTTGGTCAGTGCCACAAGCGCGGATACAGGGGGGGGGGGGGGGGGGGGGGGGGCTCGACTGGCATAGGTGTATATAAAAAGCTAATATTGATCGGAAATAAAGTGATTGCTTTTCAATAAAATATTAGTCAAAAGTACACACCAAATGGGTTCGAAAATTGAAAAAAAATCCAATTCTGAGGGAGGGGGCACACCTCAGACTATCCCCTGTTCGAGCTTTTAAACATCTATGCTTAAATCAAGAATATATTAGCATAATTATGCGCAACTTCTTTCGTGCATTGATAAAAAACAAAATATTTATTAGAAATGAAGAGGTGGCTGTTCGATAAAATGTTGGTTAAAAGTATAGGCCTACACCAGATCGCACCAAATGAGTTCGAAAATTGAAAAAAATTCCAATTCTCAGGGAGGGGAGGGGGGGGGGGGGGGGGGGGGACATCCCCTCAGACTCCCCCCTCCCCCACCCTTGTTCGAGCTTTTAGACCATTCTATACTTAAATCAAGAATATATCAGTATAGGCTCAACTTCTTTCGTCACGTTCGTGCATTAATAAAAAACAAAATATTGATTGGAAATGAAGGTGGCTTTTCGATAAATTATGGTCAAAAGTATACACCAGCATATCGCACCAAATGAGTTCGAAAATTGAAAACATTTCCAATTCTGAGGGGTGAACATCCACCCTCCTGTTCGAGCTTTTCAATATCAGTATATAATATGCTCAACTTCTTTCGTGCATTGATAAAAACAACATATTTATTGGAAATGAAGAGGTGGCTTTTCGATAAATTTTGGTCAAAAGTATACACCAGATCGCACCAAATGAGTTCCAAAATTGAATTTTTTTCTACTTCGGAGGGGGGCACATCCCCCCTCAGACACCCCCCTGTCCGAGCATAGCTCGGAGGGCGGTGCTGCGCACCGCCTGGATGGTACCATAGCAATTTCACTTATTTGGGCACCCTTACACTTTTCTTGATCAGAGTCTGAGTGCCCCCCGGGTAAAACAATCCTGGCTACGCCTATGGAAGGGGAATGATACTTATACTTTGTGCGAGAGGACCATCTTCCACCGTTCACCGGATTTCCTCCTATACAGTTATTGCCCTTGGATTTCTTCATTCGTCGAATTATTTCAAGATTAGTTTTCAATGGGAAATCTTGACCACATAGATTGATAAGATATTTCCATTGTACTTGGTGATGTAGTAAATCATCCATGCAATGTAAGTCAGCTAATGAAACGCTGAATCCTCCCCACTGAACACTTTCTAGTCTAGAAGCGATGAACACGTTGTCAAAACATTCAGCCAGTTTCCGAGTTGCGTTTATAAACATGGGGTCTGATGTATTATCGATGTGGATACAGTACACATTTTGTGGTTGGTAGATGGCCCTCAACAATCGCTCAACCTAAAAATAGCAACAACAGATAATTTAGTTATTCATCAGAAAACCATAACTCCTATAATGATGAAAAAGAATCTTTACAAATGGGAAATATCTTGTGAACGGAACAATGGATTGATTAAAACCTTGATATTAAAGAAATTTGTTTTAGAAAGATGAAGACAATTTATAATATATTTGGATTATTTTGTAGGAATTCTTGTTTTTAAACGTATGACGGGGAAACAATTCGTTACAATACTACTATAGTCTATTTGGCCATCACGAGACAGTGACGTTTGACCAGGCTCAAGCAAAATGCTCGGACCAGGCTTAAAAAGCTTATATAAGCATGCTGGCTGAATGAAATGAAAGTTAGAAAAGATGAAAGAAAAAAAAATGAAGTAAAAGAGTCACTTCCAACAAATAAAGTAAACAATTTTGCTGTCAGCCTTCGGACATGAGAAAAGAATAGTCTTGATCCAATCTCATTTGCCACACAGGCGTAACTGCGTATTTTATTAATGTCAGCACGTCACGCCCGCGCTCACTCGAGGTGATTGCGTATACATACGAGCGTTGAAAGACGAAAGATACGCGTGCGTAAAAACTGCGCATGTTAAGTTACGTCACTGTCCAGAGGGAGCCAAATAGAGTATTATATACCGTCACGATAGGTTGCCAGTTTAAGGTAGATGTTCTGATTGCTGGCCCAATTTTAGATATGTATGTTTTCTATTTTATATGAAAACTTCATCCTTAAAATTGTCGCATTCCAAAGTTTGAGTTGCATAACTCCAATGGTTCTTATTTTAGAAGCACAAGGTCACAAGAAATGTCCCCATTGAGTAGTACACAAACTGGCTGGTGGTTAACCACCTTTGATAGTAATTCACCACTCATTAGCCTATAGGCCTAATTCCTAAATGTAACATTTCTGGCCCCTAAGATTTAAAAAAACATAAGAGAAAAATATGGGGATTCTATCAAAATATCTTGATGTAAAAAAAAATAATTGCAAAAAAAAAAGGTGATCAGAACATACACCTTTAAATTCACTCACCTGCGCAGCATGCTTGTACACCATAATAGAATAGGCTATAGGGAAATCATGTTCTTCACGTGATGAAGCCTGTGTTGGGTATTTACGAAGATGTTTGTAGAGACTACAATTATTTACCCAAGTCGTGGAAACCTGAAAAATAATGCATGAATCGAAAAAAATACATATATCGTATTCATATAAAAATATATTATCAAGAACAGCAGCCTAAATATAACACTCATAGCTATTTACTGATTCTTTAAAATAACGAATCTATAAATTGCAAAAAAACCGGCAAATCCCCTCTACTCATCGCCGTATCTAAAACGTGTATTTATTATATTATATATATACATTCATGGTATCATTTTGTTTAAGGTGTTTGGTTCATGCGTAAAGGTGCACCATCTCTCAGCTGATTATTTTGACCAACAACCCCAAGGTGTCTTGGTCTCTGGGACTTGGATGTAGAGTCTGATAAATACTGACTAGGTGCTTGGTATCTTAACACTTTCCACGCGGCTATTAGTTTAGCTATTTCAAAAACTGGTTTTTCAGAAACCTTTCCTAACTTTCAAAGCCTATCTCAAGAATTATTGAACCAATACTAGGAATGTTTGTACTTATTGTAATGCATTTTTCATGGTGATTCCAAATATGGTAAAGACATTAAAAAGATTTTAAAAAATTGACATTTTTGAAACATTTTGTGAAATTTTGAAATGTCGTCTGCAGCTGCCTGCCGCGTGGAAAGTGATATTTGGTTATTTGGATGATAAGACTTGGGCTCACAACCTGAGGAGGACTCCACATGCACTTGACCCCTTAAACTTGTAGTAGAAGTACCAGAACTTACCTCTAGATTTGAAGGCACAACATCGGCTTTACTCTTGTAATGCTTAAGCATCACGGGAATCTTCTCAATTTCCGATTCATCTCCTTGAAATACAGCTAAACAGTCAACATTATAATGTGTGTGATAGGGAGACCGAAACTGTTCAATGTACGATAGATTCCAGGGTTCTGAGAGATACGCCAAGCGATGTTTCGGAGGTTTGAATTGTGAAGGGATCGTGCTTATTGTATAATCTCGTGAGAGATTAAGTAATAGTATGATACTATAGCCCATACCACCACGAATGATAATAATAGACCTGTTCTACTCATAGCTACCATCCTGTCAACATTAGCGAATTATTATATATAGGCCTGTCTATAAGCTCGAAGTCCGTCTAACCTAATGAGGTTGAAAGCCGATACAGCTCTAACGACTGATCGGGGGAAATGTGACTATATTAAACAACTTCACTTGGACTCATACCTGTGTACAGACGAATATACCTGACAGGTAGGTATATTCATCTCAGGTTCAACGATTCACATTATTTTACCATTTAGGGTCATTCTCTGAGCTATGTACCATTGCCCTATGCAAGGACATCCCGGAGAGAACATTTTTCGCAGACAATGCAACTTTTTGGTTGAAAAACTTGTAACAACAATCATGCATCTATCAGATAACTCGTGACGTTTAGTCTTTGTAGTAATCAGGATGGGTTGAGTCTACGAATGCAACGAACCGTCTCGCCAGACCGGCTTGCCGCGCCAGTGTTTAGGTTACCGCAAGTATCAGTAAAACAATATGGTAAAGTTTTGAGTAAAATGTTGAATTAGCCCTAATCAGTCTCATAACTACAAATACAGTGTTATCAAATGTCGATGTCAGCGCATGCTTAGTGCCGAGTAAATCTCGTGTCACGATCCGCCGAGCATCAAATGATTCCCAAAAGTTAACTTATTTTTCGAGCTGGAGCAATTAGTTAGGCGTTGGACTTTCACGCCGGGGGCCCGGGTTCGATCCCCAGCGATGGGGAAGAGTGATTTCCCAAAAAAACGTATTGACCCATCTTCCTCCTCTGACTGTATAATTGTCAAAACACTCCACTCCACTCCACTCCACTCCACTCCACTCCACTCCACTCCACTCCACTCCACTCCACTCCACTCCACTCCACTCCACTCCACTCCACTCCACTCCACTCCACTCCACTCCACTCCACTCCACTCCACTCCACTCCACTCCACTCCACTCCACTCCACTCCACTCCACTCCACTCCACTCCACTCCACTGCGAGCACACAATACATTCAAGTTTGTGTGACTAATCCCCGGACTAATCGTGTCGATGAATGTAATCGAGTTCACGCCGGTAAAATCCAGCTCGATCCAAAAACTTGATAAACATTAAACCTACTACTACTACGGGTGCGGGGTTAAAGGGTGATAAACGTGATGATCCATCTCTTGCCGACATAAACACTACTCTTCCAGGCTATGTCATTCACCAGTTACCAAGATTTGTCAAAAACGGTGGTGGCATATGTGTTCTTGCACGAGGAAGGGATATGATATCAAGCGTGTACCTCACCCCCAACACATTGAATGCTTGGAACTGTCCGTATCAAATAATTGTCAAGATGCTCTCCAACCATTTGTGGGCCTGGCAATCTTGTCAAAGTGGATGGCCTCTTGATAAAGGAGCAGTCGAGCATGATTCTTGTGGAAAACATCAAACAGTCCGCAGAGAAACTTCATTTCGAGGAGCATTGGACGTATCAGCAGGACAATGATCCAAAACATACCACCAAGTCAGTCAAGTAATGGTTCCAGGATAATGATGTAGACGTTCTTGAGTTGCCTAGCCAAAGTCCTGACCTCAACTCAATTGAGAATCTGTGGAGGGAGCTCAAGACCCAAGTGATAGCAAGGAAGCCTTTCAACCTCAAAGACCTGGAGACCTTTACGAAGGAGGAGTGGGCCACAATCCCTGTAGAGACATGCAAAAAACCCACGAGCAAGTACAAGAACCATCTGTACTGTGCTCTCAAAAGAAGGCTTCCCAGTGATAAGTGAATGTGATTTTGAACTGATCTAAACAAGGGTATGAATAATTTTGGATATGATATTTTTCGCTAAATCTGCCAATAAAATACCCCCGGGGTAATATATTTATTGAAATGTCTCTTGCATTTATTCTCTCAGCTAGTTTTAGTCACATTCGTTATTTTACCATTTGGGGTCATTCTTTGAGCTACCATTGCCCTATGAGAGAACATTTTTCGCAGACAATGCAACTTTTTGGTTGAAAAACGTACTTGTAACAACAATCATGCATCTATCAGATAACTCGTGACGTTTAGTCTTTGTAGTAACCAGGATGGGTTGAGTCTACGAATGTCATAGCTATTTTTCCAGGACAATTGAGTTCAATAAACGAATAATGTTCAACTTCGTGGTTAATGCACGCGATGTTTTGGCGGTTGTGAAGAGAATGCGATTACTGTTGAATCTTGTAACCAACCTGAAAATCGCCATTCATGTGCCATATACACATAAAGTCACATTTTTCGCTAAATCTGTCAATAAAATACCCCGGGGGCAATATATTTATTGAAATGTCTCTTGCATTTATTCTCTCAGCTAGTTTTAGTCACATTCGTATGCAACTTATTACAGAAGAAACTCATTCCTCAAATAACACATTCAAAATACCCCAAATTTGGTGTATGTCTCAGGAAAAAGTAATAAGGGCACCTGAGTGATCAGAAGTTTATACATAGACAGATAGCGGAGGAACATACACATTGTCAATCATGGCTTGTCTAAAAGCATAGATCTTCAATTATCTATGCTAAAAGTGTTGTATGTACAAGTTTCTCTGAACTAAAACATCCTTTCTATTTGTGTCTGGAATCATGGTATTGTCATCAGGAGTCTGTGCAAATTTCCAATCAATGGGACGGAGAGAGCGTCATCATCTTATCATCTTGTTCCAGTCTATAAAAAATATTGTTGTTCAATTAGAAAATATTATTATGTCATGTATAAGTTAGATCTTATACAGGGAGTCTATAATTATGGGAGAAGTATCTTACACGGTTCCTGAGACCCAAATTCAATTGTGATAACTGTTATGGAAGGCGCTCCAGCATAGCTAAAGTACACAGACGATATTCGACACACTTTGACTAAATTTGAAAGCATGCTAACAGGTTTTTCCATGCACTGCATCGTAACTGTCATAATCGTAATAAAATGTATGGACCAAAAAGCCTGCATTTTTGAAGAAACTGAAGATATACCGCCACAAAAATATATACATGGCCATGTGTTTTGAGTTGGGCAGCTAATATGGGGGGGGGGGGGGGGGGGGGGGGGGGGGGAGCCGGTTCACTTGTGCGAGATTTCGAACGTTCTTATCAACATTTCTTACTGTAGGGTACTTCATACCCAGGCAAATTACCTATCAAATTAAAGCTTTTGTTGGGTACTTTAAAATGGTACCCTAAGTTTTGTGGTAGCATGTTGCATTCTTGAATTATGGACACTTTTATGAAACATAGCTTTGGGGAGCCGAGGCACCGGTATGGAGGCACCGATATGTAAAAATTAAGAAATATAAATTTTTAGTGGTATTTTGGATATATTATGGGTTATTTTTAACATTTCACATGTCTTACATCTTTTGAAAGATATGTTAAAGAGAAGAATGAAAATATAAATGCATTATTAATCAAAATATTAGTGAAATATCAATTTGCAGTTCGACAATTGTTATTGATTTGTAACAGTGCCTCGGCTCCCCAAAGCTTTTTCATAAAATTGTCCATAATTCAAGAATGCAACATGCTATCACAGAACTTAGGGTACCATTTTAAAGAACTCAACAAAAGCTTTAATTGATAGGTAATTTGCCTTGGTAGCTAGTACCCTTCAGTAAGAAAGTTTGATAATAACATTCAAAATCTCGCACTAAGTGAACCGGCTTCTGCATGTCACGAAGATCCTCGCACATCAGAAAAACTATAACAGGTATCATAGTAAAAGTATACCTTTTTTGAAAGCTCTTGAGCTGAGCAACTCAAATATGATGTCAATTTTGACATAGAGTGTAATGGTACAAATACATGATTGCCTAAAGTCAGACAATTTTTCCCAAAAATATTTGGTGTTTGACTTTCAATAACCCTTTTGCCTCTCACCCTACCTAAAAAACAACCCCATTTTTGGAATCCTTGTGAAATTTCCTTTCAGAAAATGTATACTTTTTCTGTGGTAGATAGAACCTGGGAGAAAATATTTAATTTCAGAGTGAAATTGATGCGTTTCGAATTGTAAAATTTGTGACAAATTTTAGCACCGAAAAATCTACCAACTCAAAACACATGGCCACAAACATTTTGAACGTATTTTCAACGACAGGTTGGTTACCGACAAGTCCAACTTTGATCCATCTTGTAAAATATGCGTAACATATTTTGACGTTTTTTAATAATCCGGGCATGGGCTATTTTCGAAAAATGAGCAGTTCTTCCATGCACTGCATTGTACCTTTAAAAACGTAATGCAAGCGCGCTTTTACCAAGTTACTCGTAACTCGATCTTGTTGTAATGCGAACAGTTCTTCAATGCACAGCATCGTAACTGTCATAACCAATAAATTGTATCGACAAATAACGTCGACATATTTTGAAGAAACTGAAGATATCCAGCCACAAATATGCAAACATTTTGAACGTATTTTCAACGGCAGGTTGGTTTACAGACAATTCCAACTTTGTCATTGATCCATCTTGTGAAATATGCGCAACATTTTTGACATATTTGAATAACCCAGGCATGGGCATGGGGCATTTTCGCAATGTCAACGTTTTGTCCATGCTACTTTTCCGTGCTACCCTCGTCCTCCCAAGGGGGTACCACCCCAAACCAACCCCAAGAATATTCGCCGATTGCGCTAAAACGCAAAGGACAGTGAATAGGTGATCGGTTTTACATCCTTCCGTTCGTTTTTCCGAGAAATTTGTTTGAGGGTACCACCTTACCCATGTTACCCGGGGGTAGGGTGAGCCGTCAAAGTCCGATAGTAGGGGGGGGGGGGGGGGGGGGGTGCCACCGGCTTTTGATCGCCATTTTGAAGAAAAAAAATCTTAATGGTATGGTCCTGAGGTCCTGACTATTAAGCCTTATAGTATACCGTATGTTAGAAACATCATTTCCCTCCCTTATAAGCAAAAAGCCGGGTGAAATTCCGATATTTGTAACTTTTTGGGCGAAAATTCTAGTTGGCCTATATTTCAGTGTACAACGAATACGGCGGGATTTTGAGGTCGGCCATATTTAGCGACGTCACGCCATTCGTGGGATGTTTGTACTTGTTTTGGTATGTATGGAAAGAGGGGACCTCTAGCTATACAATTGTACCCAAATAAGCATTCTCTGCATCTCGGTTTGGACCAGTGTTATAAAAACGTCTCAGGAGGACGAGGGTAACTCGATCTTTGTTGTTAATGCCAAAAGTTCTTCCATGCACTGCATTGTAACTGGGTCATAATCGTAATGAAATTTATTGACAAATAAATACGGCATACTTGGAAGAAACTGAAGATATCCCGCATTACAAATGCAAATGCGCCGCAAGTATTTTCCACGACATGCTGGTTTATCGACCTGACCTTTCCATCTTTGAAGGTGTACGTAACATTCTTTTGATGTATTTGAATAACCTGGGGCTTGGGGCATTCTACTGATAGAGGGAGCAAACGTCTCGTCTGGTATAAATGTGTCCTGCAGCCAATTCAGGAACTGCTTTGACAAATCATCGTTGACTAAATAGTCTATAAAACCTCGTGTGGCAGCCATTTTAAACGATCCCTTGTAAATTGTTATATTTCCAGGTGGTGGATCTTTCTTCCTACGTGGGATCACCCGAACAGGCTTTTTAAGTACGGAAGGGGAATGATACTTATACTTTGTGCGCGAGGACCATCTTCCACCGTTCACCGGATCTCCTCCTATACAGTTATTGCCCTTGGATTTCTTCATTCGTCGAATTATTTCAAGATTAGTTTTCAATGGGAAATCTTGACCACATAGATTGATAAGATATTTCCATTGTACTTGGTGATGTAGTAAATCATCCATGCAATGTAAGTCAGCTAATGAAACGCTGAATCCTCCCCACTGAACACTTTCTAGTCTAGAAGCGATGAACACGTTGTCAAAACATTCAGCCAGTTTCCGAGTTGCGTTTATAAACATGGGGTCTGATGTATTATCGATGTGGATACAGTACACATTTTGTGGTTGGTAGATGGCCCTCAACAATCGCTCAACCTAAAAAATAGCAATAACAGATAATTTAGTTATTCATCAGAAAACCAAAACTCCTACAATGATGAAGAAGAATCTTTACAAATGGGAAATGTCTTGTTGTGAACGGAACAATGGATTGATTAAAACCTTGATATTAAAGAAATTTGTTTTAGAAAGATGAAGACAATTTATAATATATTTGGATTATTTTGTAGGAATTCTTGTTTTTTAAAACGAATGACGGGGAAACAATTCGTTACAAAACCATTAAACTACATTCAACAGAAGCATGAACCCATCTTTATGTCAGGTCTACTATAGTCTATTTGGCCATCACGAGACAGTGACGTTTGACCAGGCTCAGGCAAAATGCTCGGACCAGGCTTAAAAAGCCTATATAAGCATGCTGGCTGAATGAAATGAAAGTTAGAAAAGATAAAAGAAAAAAAATGAAGTAAAAGAGTCACTTCCAACAAATAAAGTTAATAATTTTGCTGTCAGCCTTCGGACATGAGAAAAGAATAGTATTGATCCAATCTCATTTGCCACACAGGCGTAACTGCGTATTTTATTAATTTCAGCACGTCACGCACGCGCTCACTCGAGGCGCTTGCGTATACACACGAGCGTTGAAAGACGAAAGATACATACGCGTGCGTAAAAGCTGCTCATGTTAAGTTACGTCACTGTCCAGGGGGAGCCAAATATGTATTATTTACTGTCACGATAGGTTGCCAGTTAAAGGTAGATGTTCTGATTGCTGGCCCGATTTTCAATGTTTTCTATTTTATATGAAAACTTCATCCTTAAAATTGTCGCATTCCAAAGTTTGAGTTGCATAACTCCAATGGTTCTTATTTCAGAAGCACAAGGTCACAAGAAATGTGCCCATTGAGTAGTACACAAACTAGCTGGCTGGTGGTTATACCACCTTTGACAGTAATTCACCACTCTTTCGCCTATAATTCCTAAATGGAACATTTCTGGCCCCTAAGATTTAACAGACATAAGAGAAAAATATGGGGATTCTTCTGGTATCAAAATATCTTGATGTAAAAAAAAAATCATTGCAAAAAAAAGGTGATCAGAACATACACCTTTAAATTCACTCACCTGCGCAGCATGCTTGTACACCATAATAGAATAGGCTATAGGGAAAGCATGTTCTTCACGTGATGAGGCATGTGTTGGGTATTTACGGAGATGTTTGTAGAGACTACAATTATTTACCCAAGTCGTGGAAACCTGAAACATAATGCATGAATCGAAAAAATACATCGTATTTATATAAAAATATCAAAAACTCAACTTAGTTTAGGCCTAAAATATATTGTCCTTAAGTGTCGCAAAATAATTGTCAGCAGTCGGGTGACCAGACAGTAGTACTCATAGTCAAATACACAGTACTTCGTACTAATAACTTTCCCGCTAAATTTAATATGCATTGATAACTCCAATAGCGCTAACGTAAATATATTAAATTATGCAATTGTGACGAAAGGTCTCCTATTTAAATTTGAAATATTGCACGTGAAGATTGATGAGTC
Source organism: Ophiura sarsii (assembly GCA_035610835.1). NCBI lineage: Eukaryota > Metazoa > Echinodermata > Ophiuroidea > Amphilepidida > Ophiuridae > Ophiura > Ophiura sarsii. The sequence goes on from CM069442.1 coordinate 37,132,501, forward strand.
AAAAACCATAACAACGATTTACAGTCTTACATGTACTTCATTGAAAAGTGAAGATGGACAAAACCAAACCATGCGTGTCCTTCAGGTAGACTTAACAATCAGATTGTAAGTCAAATTACTTTGTGAACCTACACTACATTTTACAAGCTCTATACCAATTTTGGCGCGAAGCTTGAATAGAGCTTCGCAGCACACTGTTTCCTCAGTGATCGTTGTTCAGCATACAGTTCAGACACGTTATTTTATAGTTCCAAGGTATTCGGTTTCAGCGTTACAAGCGAGATTGAATTTGTAGTTCATTTTCGCGTATTTGTTAAAATGATGGATAAAGAAGCACATGATAGCCAAGGACATTATTCTAGCTCTAGTTCTCCCATTTTATCGTCCCGAGACATTGTGGCTTTGGTGAACTCGGGTATTGCGGAGGCTGTAGGTCAAATTCAGGCCGGAAATTTCTTAAATGTTTGCTGGAGGGCTTAAAGCGTATTCATGCTAAGCCCGTATGTAAGAAAGATCCAGTCACTCCGGAAATTTTGAGAAAGATTGTTCTGAAATTCGGAACAGGTTCCAATCTTATGCATATTTGACTGTGCGCTATTTGTTCATTATCCTACGCTGGATCAATACCGTGAAGGTGCGTGGGTTGTTATTGCAGAATCTGGTTCTTTAACCTGTCCAGTCAAGATGCTTAAACGTTATGTTACACTATACTGGTATCGGCGATAGTAATAAATATTTGTTCAGACCACTCCATTTTTTCAAGTCTAAGAATACTCATGAGTTGAGGGATGGTCAGATGACATACAGTCGCTGTAGACAGATTTTCAAAGATGCCTTAGAGGCTGTTGGAATTGATTCCAAGACTTTTAGCTTACATAGCTTGAGAGCAGGAGGTGCGACTGCAGCAGCCTCCGTAGGTGTACCTGATAGGTTATTCAAAAAACATGGCAGGTGGAAGGCTGAAGGCTCTAAGTCTAAGGATGGATACGTGAAAGAATCAGTAGCTAATCTTCTCTCAGTTTCTAATAATTTAGGTTAGTAAGATATTTCTCTAACCATTGACATGATTGAAGTAGTTTAGCTGGTGACATTGGAACATGGTAATATGTTGGTTTTGATTAGCATATTAGTGATACTAAATAAATTTGGGTATTTCTTATACGTTTATATTATATAATGTAGGGGATAACGGTGTGTATGTGTTGGTTTAAATAAATAAAGTTAGCTTCCTGTTCATGATGTACGTTTGCATTCATTTGAATTGTAAATTGGCTAGTTGCCCGTTCTTTAATTCGTGATAGGATAGGGCAGTCTGCAGTCCGACGTTTGCTAATGAACGATGATTCCCCACATTGATACACTGTGTTAATAATATTATGTTTAATATTGTAAGTATATGATCCTATGTAGTAGGCACAGTAGGAAATTGTTTATTTCCGATTGAGCCTGCGAATTAGGAAATAACCCTTAAAATTGTAGAAGTACCAGAACTTACCTCGAGATTTGAAGGCACAACGACGGCTTTGCTCTTGTAATACTTAGGCCCCCTAAGCATCACGGAAATCTTCTCAATTTCTGACTCATCTCCTTGAAATACAGCTGAACAGTCAACATTATAATGTGTGTGATAGGGAGACCGAAACTGATCGATGTACGATAAATTCCAGTGTTCTGAGAGATACGCCAAGCGATGTTTCGTAGGTTTGAATTTTGAAAGGATCGTGCTTATTGTATAATCTCGTGAGAGATATATGAAATAGAATGATACTATAGCCCATACCATCACGAATGATAATATTAGACCTGTTCTACTCATAGCTACCATCCTGTCAACATTAGCGAATTATTATATATAGGCCTGTCTATAAGCTCGAAGTCCGTCTAACCTAATGAGGTTGAAAGCCGCTACAGCTCTAACGACTGATCGGGGGAAATGTGACTATAATTATACAACTTCACTTGGACTCATACCTGTGTACAGACGAATACACCTGACAGGTACATTCATCTCAGGTTCAACGATTCACATTATTTTACCATTTGGGGTCATTCTTTGAGCTACCATTGCCCTATGAGAGAACATTTTTCGCAGAAAATGCAACTTTTTGGTTGAAAAACGTACTTGTAACAACAATCATGCATCTATCAGATAACTCGTGACGTTTAGTCTTTGTAGTAACCAGGATGGGTTGAGTCTACGAATGTCATAGCTTTTTTTCCAGGACAATTGAGTTCAATAAACGAATAATGTTCAACTTCGTGGTGGTTAATGCACGCGATGTTTTGGCGGTTGTGAAGAGAATGCGATTACTGTTGAATCATAACCAACCTGAAAATCGCCATTCATGTGCCATATACACATAAAGTCACATTTTTCGCTAAATCTGTCAATAAAATACCCCGGGGGCAATATATTTATTGAAATGTCACATTCGTATGCAACTTATTACAGAAGAAACTCATTCCTCAAATAACACATTCAAAATACCCCAAATTTGGTGTATGTCTCAGGAAAAAGTAATAGGGGAACCTAAGTGACCAGAAGTTTATACTACAGATAGCTGAGGAACATTGTCAATCATGGCTTGTCTAAAAGCATAGATCTTCAATTATCTATGCTAAAAGTGTTGTATGTACAAGTTTCTATAGAGACTGAACTAAAACATCCTTTCTATTTGTGTCTGGAATCATGGTATTGTCATCAGGAGTGTGTGCAAATTTCCAATCAATAGGGACGGAGAGCGTAATACTGTAAAATTACGGCACTCATCCATCTTATTCCAGTCTATAAAAAATATTGTTGTTCAATGAAAATATTATTATGTCATGCATGTATAAGTTAGATCTTATACAGGGAGTCTATAATTATGGGAGAAGTATCTTTCACGGTTTCTGAGACCCAAATTCACTTGTGATAACTGTTATGGAAGGCGCTCTAGCATAGCTAAAGTACCCAGACGATATTCGATACACTTTGACTAAATTTGAAAGCATGCTAACAGGTTTTTCCATGCACTGCATCGTAACTGTCATAATCGTAATAAAATGTATGGACCCAAAAGCCTGCATTTTTGAAGAAACTGAAGATATACCGCCACAAAAATATATACAAACATTTTGAACGTATTTTCAACGACAGGTTGATTACCGACAAGTCCAACTTTGATCCATCTTGTAAAATATGCGTAACATATTTTGACGTTTTTTAATAATCCGGGCATGGGCTATTTTCGAAAAATGAGCAGTTCTTCCATTCCATGCATTGCATTGTACCTTTAAAAACGTAATGCAAGCGAGCTTTTACCAAGTTACTCGTAACTCGATCGTGTTGTAATGCGAACAGTTCTTCAATGCACAGCAACGTAACTGTCATAACCAATCAATTGTATCGACAAATAACGTCGACATATTTTGAAGAAACTGAAGATATCCAGCAACAAATATGCAAACATTTTGAACGTGTTTTCAACGGCAGGTTGGTTTACAGACAATTCCAACTTTGTCATTGATCCATCTTGTGAAATATGCGCAACATTGTTGACATATTTGAATAACCCAGGCATGGGCATATGGGGCATTTTCGCAATGTCAACGTTTTGTCCATGCTACTCTTCCGTGCTACCCTTGTCCTCCCAAGGGAGTACCACCCCAACCCAACCCCAAGTGATCGCTTTTACATCCCTTCCGCTCGTTTTTCCGAGAAATTTATTTGAGAGTACCACCTTACCCATGTTACCCGGGGGTAGGGTGAGCCGTCAAAGTCCGATTTTTGGCGACAATTTTAGTTGGCCTATATTTCACTGTAGAACTAATACGGCGGGATTTTGAGGTCGGCCATGTTTAGTGACGTCATTGTGACGTCATTCGTGGGATGTTTGTACTTGTTTTGGTATGTATGGAAAGATGGGACCTCTAGCTATACCATTGTACCCAAATAAGCATACTCTGCATCTCGGTTTGGACCAGCGTTATAAAAACGTCTCAGGAAGACGAGGGTAACTCGATCTTTGTTGTTAATGCCAACAGTTCTTCCATGCACTGCATCGTAACTGGGTCATAATCGTAATGAAATTTATTGACAAATAAATAAGGCATTCTTTGAAGAAACTGAAGATAAAACCCGCATTACAAATGCAAATGTCCCGCACGTATTTTCCACGGCATGCTGGTTTATCGACCTGACCTTTCCATCTTTGAAGGTGTACATAACATTCTTTTGATGTATTTGAATAACCTGGGGCTTGGGGTATTCTACTGATAGATGGAGCAAACGTCTCGTCTGGTATAAATGTGTCCTGCAGCCAGGGGCGTCATATGGGTGGGGGACAGGGGGACACGTCCCCCCCCCCCCCCCCCCACTTTTCAAAGTGGGGGGGGGGACATAATAGCAGATGTCCCCCCCCCCCCACTTTTTTTGAATAACCCTGAGGCTGAAAGTGTTTAATTATGATGATGATGATGAGTGATGATGATGCCCCCTCAAAAGAAGCCATTTTTTGCGTGGATTTTTCAATGTTTAATTATTCAAGCTTAACAACATGGTTTCAGGAACGTTTTCTGGACCAGTACCATTTTAGTGAGAAAAAACCCATTTTTGCCCGCTTCGTGCGAGTTGGCAATGTTTCTTCATTCAAGTTATAAAAAGATGGCTTAAGGAACGTTTTTCTGGACCATTTTAGATTAAAAACTGACAGTTTAAACATGATGGCTCAGGAACATTTTTCTGGAGCTTTTTAGTGTTAAAAATAGCCTCTCTTTTTTTGCGCTTTGCGCGAAATGGTTACAATGTTTATTCAGGCTTTATAAAACATGTTTCAGGAACGTTTTCTGGATCATTTTTGCGCGTTTCGAGCGAATTGGTTTCATTGTTTATTTCAAGCTTAAACAAAATGGCTTCATGAACGTTTTTCCGGACCATTTTAGTGTTAAATAACCATTTTTTGCGCGCTACGCACAAATTGTTTTCAATGTTTTATTATTCAAGCTTAACAAGATTGCTTTAGGAACGTTTTCAAGATCATTTCAGTGTAAAAAAACCAATTTTTTTGCCAAGCTTAACAAGATGGCTTCATGAACGGGTTTCTGGACCATTTTAGTGTTAAATAACCATTTTTTTGCGCGCTACGCACAAATTGTTTTCAATGTTTTATTATTCAAGCTTAACAAGATTGCTTCAGGAACGTTTTCAAGATCATTTCAGTGTAAAAAAACCTTTTTTTTGCGCGCGCTACGCGCGAATTAGTTAGAATGTTTTTTACCAAGCTTAACAAGATGGATTCAGGAACGTTTTTCTAAACATTTCTTTTTACAATATCTATTTTTTCACGCTCACCATGAATTATTTTTACTACTTTGTTATTAAATTGGAACAAGGTGGCTTCAGAAACGTTTTCTGTACCTTTTTATTATTTAGCATTTTTTGCACGCTAGCAAAGTAGTTTCCCCTGTTCGAGCTTTTAAACAATCTATACTTAAATCAGGAAAATATGCTCAACTTCTTTCTTGCATTGACAAAAAAAACCAAAATATTTATTGGAAATGAAGAGGTGGCTTTTCGATTATCTTTGGTCAAAAGTATACACCAGATCGCACCAAATGAGTTCCAAAATTGAAATTTTTTCTACTTATGAGGGGGGCACATCCCCCCTCAGACTCCCCCCTGTCCGAGCATAGCTCGGAGGGCGGTGCTATGCACCGACCGCTTGGATCATACCTGATCAATTTCATTTTTGGGGGGCCGCCCCCTAACCTTTTCTGGATCCGCGCCTGGTGTCCCCCCCCCCACCCCCCCCCCCCCCCCCCCCCCCCCACTTTTGAAAACGGGATGACGCCCTTGCCTGCAGCCAATTCAGGAACTGCTTTGACAAATCATCGTTGACTAAATAGTCTATAAAACCTCGTGTGGCAGCCATTTTAAACGATCCCTTGTAAATTGTTATATTTCCAGGTGGTGGATCTTTCCTCGTACGTGGGATTACCTGAACAGGCATTGTAAGTACGGAAGGGGAATGATACTTATACTTTGTGCGAGAGGACCATCTTCCACCGTTCACCGGATATCCTCTTATACAGTTATTGCCCTTGAATTTCTTCATTCGTCGAATTATTTCAAGATTAGTTTTCAATGGGAAATCTTGACCACATAGATTGATAAGATATTTCCATTGTACTTGGTGATGTAGTAAATCATCCATGCAATGTAAGTCAGCTAATGAAACGCTGAATCCTCCCCACTGAACACTTTCTAGTCTAGAAGCGATGAACACGTTGTCAAAACATTCAGCCAGTTTCCGCGTTGCGTTTATAAACATGGGGTCTGATTTATTATCGATGTGGATACAGTACACATTTTGTGGTTGGTAGATGGCCCTCAACAATCGCTCAACCTAAAAATAGCAACAACTTGTGTTATTCATCAGAAAACCAAAACTCCTACAATGATGAAGAAGAATCTTTACAAATGGGAAATGTCTTGTGAACGGAACAATGGATTAATTAAAACCTTGATATTAAAGAAATTTGTTTTAGAAAGATGAAGACAATATATAATATATTTGGATTATTTTGTAGGAATTCTTGTTTTTAAACGTATACGGGGAAACAATTCGTTACAAAACCATTAAGGGAGCACATCAAAACTCGACCGCCCGGCAACCGCCGGTTCCGTGCGGTTGCAGCCGGTTTCTATTGTTCTAAACAATGATATGCGGTAACCGGGCGGAACCGGCGGTTGCCGCGCGGTGGAGTTTTGATGTGCTCCCTAAACTACATTCAACAGAAGCATGAACCCATCTTTATGTCAGGTCTACTATAGTCTATTTCGCCATCACGAGACAGTGACGTTTGACCAGGCCCAAGCAAAATGCTCGGACCAGGCTTAAAAAGCCTATATAAGCATGCTGGCTGAATGAAATGAAAGTTAGAAAAGATGAAAGAAAAAAATAAAGTAAAAGAGTCACTTCCAACAAAGTTAACAATTTTGCTGTCAGCCTTCGGACATGATAAAAGAATAGTCTTGATCCAATCTCATTTGCCACACAGGCGTAACACACAGGCGTAACTGCGTATTTTATTAATTTCAGCACGTCACGCGCGCGCTCACTCGAGGCGATTGCGTATACGTACGAGCGTTGAAAGACGAAAGATATGCGTGCGTAAAAACTGCACATGTTAAGTTACGTTACTGTCCAGAGGGAGCCAAATAGAGTATTATATACCGTCACGATAGGTTGCCAGTTTAAGGTAGATGTTCTGATTGCTCTGATTGCTAGCCCGATTTTCGATATGTATGTTTTCTATTTTATATGAAAACTTCATCCTTAAAATTGTCGCATTCCAAAGTTTGAGTTGCATAACTCCAATGGTTCTTATTTTAGAAGCACAATGTCACAAGAAATGTCCCCATTGAGTAGTACACAAACTGGCTGGTGGTTAACCACCTTTGACAGTAATTCACCACTCATTAGCCTATAATTCCTAAATGTAACATTTCTGGCCCCTAAGATTTAACAGACATAAGAGAAAAATATGGGGATTCTATCAAAATATCTTGATGTAAAAAAAAAATAATTGCAAAAAAAAAGGTGATCAGAACATACACCTTTAAATTCACTCACCTGCGCAGCATGCTTGTACACCATAATAGAATAGGCTATAGGGAAATCATGTTCTTCACGTGATGAAGCATGTGTTGGGTATTTACGAAGATGTTTGTAGAGACTACAATTATTTACCCAAGTCGTGGAAACCTGAAAAATAATGCATGAATCGAAAAAATACATATATCGTATTCACATAAAAAATATATTATCAAGAACAGCAGCCTAAATATAACACTCATGGCTATTTACTGATTCTTTAAAATAACGAATCTATAAATTGCCAAAAAACCGGCAAATCCGCTCTACTCATCGCCGTATCTAAAACGTGTATTTATTATATCATATACATTCATGGTATCATTTTGTTTAAGGTGTTTGGTTCATGCTTAAGTGCACTGTCTCTCAGCTGATTATTTTGACCAAAAAAACCCCCAAGGTGTCTTGGTTTTCGGGGACTTGGATGTAGAGTCTGATAAATACTGACTTGGTGCTTGGTATCTTAACACTTTCCACGCGGCTATTAGTTTAGCTATTTCAAAAACAGGTTTTTCAGAAACCTTTCCTAACTTTCAAAGCCTATCTCAAGAATTATTGAACCAATACTAGGAATGTTTGTACTTTTTGTAATGCATTTTTCATGGTGATTCCAAATATGGTAAAGACATTCAAAAAATTTGACATTTTTGAAACATTTTGTGAAATTTTGAAATGTCGTCTGCAGCTGCCTGCCGCGTGGAAAGTGATATTTGGTTATTTGGATGGTAAGATTTGGGCTCACAACCTGAGGAGGACTCCACATGCACTTGACCCCTTAAACTTGTAGAAGTACCAGAACTTACCTCTAGATTTGAAGGCACAATATCGGCTTTACTCTTGTAATGCTTAAGCATCACGGGAATCTTCTCAATTTCCGATTCATCTCCTTGAAATACAGCTAAACAGTCAACATTATAATGTTTGTGATAGGGAGACCGAAACTGATCAATGTACGATAGATTCCAGGGTTCTGAGAGATAAGCCAAGCGATGTTTCGGAGGTTTGAATTGGGAAGGGATCGTGCTTATTGTATAATCTCGTGAGAGATTTAAATAATAGTATATAACTATAGCCCATACCACCACGAATGATAATATTAGACCTGTTCTACTCATAGCTACCATCCTGTCAACATTAGCGAATTATTATATATAGGCCTGTCTATAAGCTCGAAGTCCGTCTAACCTAATGAGGTTGAAAGCCGATACAGCTCTAACGACTGATCGGGGGAAATGTGACTTATATTAAACAACTTCACTTGGACTCATACCTGTGTTCAGACGAATATGCCTGACAGGTACATTCATCTCAGGTTCAGCGATTCACATTATTTTACCATTTGGGGTCATTCTTTGAGCTACCGTATGTACCATTGCCCTATGCAAGGACATCCCGGAGATGAGTGGTTCTCAAGCTTCTTGGAGAAGCGAAAACAATCAATCATTATTGATGGTGAAATATCAAATCCAACATGCCTTGACTTGGTAGTATCTCAAGGCTCTGTTGTCGGTCCTGAACTATTTGTCATCTATTCGGCTCCTATCGAAGACATCATAAGCAAGCATGGACTTGTAAGCGTTTCTTACGCTGACGACAATCTACGTCGTAATCAAACCATCTAATCGTGACATTGAGCCCACTTGCAACCCGCCCTTTAACCCATCAAAAGATAGTTCTTTTCTATATAAAAGTATACAACATAAGGTTTATCACGAATCGGAAAAAAACATTGATTATCCTTTTCTGTTGCATTGTGGGATCGCAAAAGTGCAAAATCTGCCCGTTCAGGATCCCACAATGCATCAGAAAAGGATTATCAATGGATTTTTTTCCGATTGGCGATATTAAAGGCTTATTGAGTCAACATTATCACTTTCATTTTTGATTGTTTATGTAGTTGATTTTAAATGGGAATGCTTGTTCATCAATAATCAAGAAACAAAAGGCCTTAGAGTCAGTAATTTCAAGGAAAAATAGCTAAAAATACAGCTAAAAAAACAAAACCCATTGCAACCTCCGCCCTTTACCAAGCAACTTAAAGGCATATTATGTGATCGTTTCCAAGTCAGCGCCATCTATCATTGATTTTTACTATGAAAGTAGATTATCTTGCAGATTTACATTTTTGTTCATAAATCATAAAGATCCTCTAAGTTACATAGGTCATATTTGAAAGGTTGGGCATCGCAAGTGAGCATATCTGGCACAGATCCCGTAACTGTCAACTTTGGTGTGCCACAAGGGTCAGTACTTGGCCCCATTGGGGAAATTATACGCTCTCACCAACTAAGATATCACAGTTACGCTGATGACTGCCAGATTTATGCTTCTTTCGATCCGCGCATTCCTGATGATATGGAAAACACTCTCACCAAAGTCACTGAGTGTATAACCGAGATCAGGAATTGGCTTTCAGCCAATTACCTTAAACTTAATGACTCTAAATCTGAATTGTTCATCACTGGATCTTACCACAATCGGAAGCTCCTTGATTTGGCTGACATTGAACTTGCAATCGGTGGCTCTTCTATCAAGCTCTCACCTGTTATCAGAAACCTTGGCTGCTGTTTCCTAGACTCAAATATGTCCCTCACACCTCACGTAAACAACCTGCGCAAAACAATTCTGTTTCACATCCGAAATTTATGGGAATTTATGGCGTATCAGGAGATTTATTGACAAAGAAACATGTCACCACGCAGTCCGTGCTTTAGTCACCTCTAGACTTGACTACTGCAATGCCTTATATTACGAAATGTGGAGACAATTGCTTGCATATTAAGCTCTGTAGTTCCATTTAGCGATGTCGGGTTTTGAGATTTTTTACTAAGTTCGCTAAATGGATAATTTAGCGCGCTTCGTTGTCTCAGAATCTCCTGACATGGATTTTTGAATTCAAATAAAATTCTGGTGTTTTCTTAACTCTGAACATAAATCTTAGGTCAAATTGAAATGCTAACACTTCAAGGGTGCCATTCATAATATCAAATTTTAAAAACAATGTTATTCTTAACACTTTCCACGCGGCAGACAAGCGTGGTTAAGCGTTCAAATCGCTCGAACTTGACTAAAATCAGTACTTTTTTAATACAAATATACATTTTAGAACTTGGACCTCTAATTTCAAAGGAACGATGACTATTTATACAATTTCTTTTCATTTTATTTCTATCCACTTGAACCCCTACACCCCCCCCCCCCACCCCCACCCCAAGACCCCTCGCCAGAGTTCGCAACATCATAGCACGCCCTATACTAATTGGGGCCTGACTGCACCGATACTGATTATTTTTTCTTGAATTTTTTTTCTTTTTCTTTTTTAATAATTGACCTCAACTTTATTTAAATTTGATATCAATATAAGCGATACTCACGGAAGTACGAGACACTTCCATGATAACCGGCTAATTGTTGGCTGGGACTGAATTCAAAATTTTATTCTCCACCAGACGACGGTGGCTACGAACGGCCGTTAATTTTGAATTTCCGTTGGTTTCAATGTAACAATGGATTTTGATTATATGACCCCATAAAATTCATCATAGGTTAGAAGAAAATTTGTCCAATCCAAAACCGTTCGGGATGGCTAATCATCCCAATTGTAAATGCTATTTTTTGAATTTAAACCGTTGTTAAGCGGTCGTCCCATTCACCTGATCAGGTAACCTCGTTCGCATATTTTAACCTGAATACTCGTGAATACGCCTATGTCCAGCGTCGTCTGTTCTCCACGTTACTTTTGAATTTAGCGCCACTTATTATCCATACCGTGATTGCTGTTTTAAATATGGATACGTACGAGACTATTAGTTATTAGGTGAGGTTGGGTCGGATACGGATTATATCTAGCCGAGGATTCTGTATCGGGACGAGGGCGCAGCCCGAGTCCTGATACAGACTCCTCGGCTAGATATAATCCGTATCCGACCCAACCTCACCTAATAACGATTTTATCCTACTAAAGTCTAAACCACTATTAAAATTAAAACAAAACAAGAACAAATGCCAATGTAGTAGTCACCTAAAACCCGAGCAAGTTCGACGTTCAGAAACGCCATATTGTTGATCGTCACGTCGGCATAGCAACCCTAACGCATGCGCAGTTCCTTACTGACCGGATACGGGATACGGGGGTCGGATACGGAATATATCTAGTCAGCGCTTATCCAATAGGAACGCGAGAATCGTCGCGATGGTAGGATAAATGCACATGTTGGCTCGCGCCGAGCGCGCGGCAAGCAAACGCACCTGTTGAAATTGTTAGAAATTCGAACGCGGATAATAGAGCTCGCACCAAAGTACCTGGGATGTTCTTTGCTGTAAATAATGAATTAAACTCTTTTCACTATCTTCAAAATATTGTTTTAAAATATTGTTGCGACTTCAGCATTTTGATAGACTTAATTATTTTCTAATATTTTTGTTAAATTTATAAAAATGTGTTGTTTAAAAAAAATCACCCAACGTTGCTTAAATTTTAAACAACATTGGTAAAATATACTTTGATTTTCATAAATTTAACCAATAATTGTTTAAAATGTAACCAACATTGTGCAAAAATATGTTCAACAATTGTTACAATTGTTGATCGATTAACCGGTTGTTTAAAAGAACATGTTTTAAAAAAATTGTTAAGAAATTACTCAACGTTGTTTAAAACATGCTCTTTTAAATAACTGTTAGTTAACCGGTGAATCGATCAACAGTTGTTTAACATATTTATGCACAAATTTAAATTTTAAACAACTATTGGTTGGTTAAATTATTGGTTGGTTAAATTTTAAACAACTATTGGTTAACTATTGGTTGGTTAAATTTTTAAACAACTATTGGTTAAATTTATGAAAATCAAAGTGTATTTAACCAAAGTTGTTTAAAATTTAAAACATGTTGGCTAAACAATTTTAAACAACATATTATGTTTAAACAGTGTTTTAACAGTGTAACAACAACAACAACAACAACAACAACAAACAAACAACAATTACAACTTAAACCAACAACAAATCTCTGTAGGTCCCATTTAACGATGTCGGGTTTTAAGATTTTTTACCAGGTTCGCCTAATGGATAATTTAGCGCGCTTCAGTGTTTTAGAATCTACTTACATGAATTTTTGAATTCAAGTAAAATTCTGGTGTTTGCTTAACTCTGAACATAAACAATAGGTCAAATTCGAATAGCTAACACTTCAATGGTGCCATTCATAATATTAAATTTTAAAAACAATGCTATCCTTAAGCGTTCAAATCGCTCGAACTTGGCTAAATCAGTTCTTTTTTAATAAAAAAATACATTTTTGAACTTTGACCTCTTCTTTCAAAGGAACGGTGACTAGGCCTACACTTTTTTTTAGATCAGCAAATGTGCAATGTTGTCTTGAATCATATCACGAAATGTGGAGATAATTGCTTGCATATTAAGCTCTGTATGTTCCATTTAGCGATGTCGGGTTTTGAGATTTTTTACTAAGTTCGCTAAATGGATAATTTAGCGCGCTTCGTTGTCTCAGAATCTCCTGACATGGATTTTTGAATTCAAATAACATTCTGGTGTTTTCTTAACTCTGAACATAAATCTTAGGTCAAATTGATATGCTAACACTTCAAGGGTGCCATTCATAATATCAAATTTTAAAAACAATGTTATTCTTAACACTTTCCACGCGGCAGACAAGCGTGGTTAAGCGTTCAAATCGCTCGAACTTGACTAAAATCAGTACTTTTTTAATACAAAAAAACATTTTGGAACTTTGACCTCTAATTTCAAAGGAGCGATGACACCTTTTTTAATATCAGCAAATGTGCAATGTTGTCTTGAATCATAATTCACTTTGCTTTCGGCAAAGGATAAGGCTTATGAGTCAACATTATCACTTTCATTTTTGAGTGTTTATGTAGTTGATTTTAAATGGAAATGCTTGTTCATCAATAATCAAGAAACAAAAGGCCTTAGAGTCAGTAATTTCAAGGAAAAATAGCTAAAAATACAGCTAAAAACAAATAATACCATTGCAACCTCCGCCCTTTACCAAGCAACCCAAGGCATATTATGTGATCGTTTCCAAGTCAGCGCCCTCTATCATTGATATTTAATATTAAAGTAGATTATCTTGCAGATTTACATTTTTGTTCATAAATCATAAAGATCCTCTAAGTTACAGATCGATACGATTCCTAATTACTTCAAAATCATGGTTTTAAGAGCTTGAAAAATAGATTGTCCGGCCCGGTACACAATCTATTTTTCAAATTTTTCTCTAAATTCACTCTAAAACCATGATTTTGAGGTAATTAATCGTATCGTAACTTGAAATATATTCATGATTTATGATCAGAAATGTAAATCTGCAATAAAATCTGCTTCCATTTTTTTTCGAGGATTACATAATAATACCTTTATATAAAATTGACATAGATTGAGAGGCTAGCACAATTTTTTTTTATTAAAAGACCGATGTGCTAAATAATCTGTTGACATTTTGTTAAACATTTCACATTTTGTGTGTAGGTGAATGCGATAGTTGTTGGAAAGTGAACAAAACATCATGCTGCAGTGTAGGCCTATAACCAGAGATAATCAAACCAAGAAACTCCCTGCTTTTGATGATCCTAAAGATCTCAGCACACGATTCACTAGATTTTTCACGAACAATATCAGTGACATTCGTGATAGTTTGGACAATGACCCGGACAAATCTGATGTTTCACAGTTCACTGACAATCTTCCTGTCAACTGTGACCTTTTCACTGAATTTGTTGAAATGTCTCCTGATGAAGTCCGCAAAGTTATATCTGGTTCGTCCAATGCATCTTGTATCTTGGATCCTCATCCAACTTGGCTCATTAAGCAGCAACACTCTGACCAACATGTACCTGCAATTACCGAAATTGTTAAAGTCCCTTCGCTTGGGCATTTTCCAGCTTCTGCCCACCGTGCAATCGTAACACCGTTTATTAAAAAGCCATCTTTGGAAAAGGAGGTGCTGAAGAACTACCGCCCGGTGAGCAACCTGAGATTTGTTGCCAAAGTAATTGAGAAATGTGCAGCTACCCAGCTTGTGGAACACTTGCATACAAACAGCCTTGCAAATCCGCTACAATCGGCTTATCGCGCCCGTCACAGTACAGAGACTGCCCTGATAAAAGTTCTCTGACATACTGATATTGACTCAAGACGTGTTGCTTTTGTTGTGCTCCTTGATATGAGTGCAGCCTTTGATACTGGACCATGACACTTCTATCGCCTTGAAATGCGTTATGCAATTTCCGGAACTGCGCATGCTTGGTTTGAGTCATATTTGAAAGGTTGGGCATCGCAAGTGAGCATATCTGGCACTCTCAGTCTCAAATCCCGTTATTGTTAACTGTGCCACAAGGGTCAGTACTTGGCCCATTGTTATTTACCTGCTATTCCACCCCCATTGGGGAAATTATACGCTCTCACCAATTAAGATATCACAGTTACGCTGATGACTACCAGATGTATATGCTTCTTTCGATCCGCGCATTCCTGATGATGGAAAACACTCTCACTAAAGTCACTAAGTGTATAACCGAGATCAGGAATTGGCTTTCAGCCAATTACCTTAAACTTAATGACTCTCAATCTGAATTGTTCATCACTGGATCTTACCACAATCTGAAGCTCCCAGATTTGGCTGACATTGAACTTGCAATCGGTGGCTCTTCTATCAAGCTCTCACCTGTTATCAGAAACCTTGGCTGTTTCCTAGACTCAAATATGTCCCTCACATTTCACGTAAACAACCTGCGCAAAACAATTCTGTTTCACATCCGAAATTTACGGCGTATCAGGAGATTTATTGACAAAGAAACATGTCACCACGCAGTCCGTGCTTTAGTCACCTCTAGACTTGACTACTGCAATGCCTTATAATATTCACTTTGCTTTCGGCAAAGGATATCAGCCGCCTGCAGCGACTGCAAAACAGCGCTGCTCTCCTTAATTGTGTTCGCGGTTGGTAGAAGAGTTGATGCCACACCCCTTATTCAGACATTGCATTGGTTGCCAGTTCAACAAAGGATTGTGTATAAACAAGGAGTTATTATTAAACTATAATAACTCCTTGGTATAAAGTAGCCTGTACATATTTAAGGCTTTAAACAACTTGGCTCCTCCCTATTTGGCTGAGCAGTTCTCTCGGTGTATGTCCCTGCTCGCTCCCTACGATCTGCGATGGACAGTAACCGGCTGGTTGTACCCAGATCCAACCTTACTATATAGCCTGTGATCGCAGTTTTAAGGTTACTGCTGCAAAGGCCTGGAACTCCCTGCCAATACACCTCAGAACTGCTCAGTCAACGGAGACTTTTAAAAGTAATCTTAAGAATTATTTATTTTAACTTTTATTTTCTTGTAAACGCTATGGTAGCCTACATGTAAATAGCGTCCTAAATACCCATTTGTTGTTGATGTTGTTGTTGTTGAGATAATCAAAAGAAGGGATGCTTTTCTTTATTGAAATTGTGTAGAAAACGTGTGCTATGTCTGTCTTGCTCTCACCTGTATGACTCCATTTGAAAAGCTCGGTACTCAACAGGGGTACTAGTGAGTATAGTAGTCTGTTGACAACAATACTAGTATAGTAATGTTTTGATTGTATACTGAAGTAAATTAATAAAAATTAAAAAAATGTCAACACCACTCAGTGTCCCTTTAAGGGGAAGGAAGTTTTTTTGAATTTTGTGAGTGCTGTAATTATTGAACTATGACTCAAATGTACACAAAAGTATACATTTTTGGAAAGGAAATGGATCAGAGAATCCAAATTTAGCATAAATTTTGACCAACAATGTTGTTTTTTTGAGAAAATCACAAACAAAATCACTTTTTTGACCCAATTTTATTTGGACAAAGCTAACAAAAATAATTTAGAGTAAAAAATGGCCAAATCGCTAGATGATGATGTAAAGACACTAACAATTATTTCAATTTGAACAACCATGGGACAAAATAATGAAAGTAAATTAAATGTAGCCTAATCCGTTCCGATACCGTCTGAGTGATACGAAATCTAATGCTTCGACCTAGCCTAACTCGTAGGTCCTCTTTTGTCAGCTGATTTTATCCATGTTTATAATATAGCGGGTCCAGTAGCGACCGTACGTGAAGCATGCGACTGAAGGTGAAGGACTTACTTGGTACCGATCTCTACTGAATCAAAACAACAAATCCAAATGGCTGAAAAAAACAATGGAAAAAATGAAGGAAATAGAGAATTTTTAGGTATTTAAAAGTATAAATATTGGAGATAAGGGCAAGATAAGTATATGGGGAAAAATAAAAACTAATTCATAATTAATGTCAATTCTGAAATGCCGTACACAATCTGGTTAATGATAATGTGACTGCTGAATTCAACAGCTTGCCACGCCGCTTACTGCATGTACTGGTTAATATTAAATTAATCAAAACCTTATGAATACGCGAAACGTGTGGCCCAATCAAATGCCGTCCTTTTACTGCTACGCAAATATAAGCGCAGGGTACTAACGGACATTCATTATTTCATGAATAATCGCGATAGCTGCGTACCAAGTGCGTTCCAATCAAATGAATCGTTAAAAACTTAATGAGAACGCGCACGCCGAGCGCAGGTTACTAATAATTGTTCGATTGTTTTGATCATTGACCGACCAATCAAATTAAAACCTCACGCCCCTAAACTGAATATTCAATGAGTTATGAGGAAACCCGATTAAAGGTTATTTCTGATTGGTTGAAAAACTTGAATGATAGAACAATTAATGAGGGGATGACCCGACTTGGACTGTTTCAACTAAGAAGGGGTGGACAAAATAAAACAGAAGAAAACTAATTAATTATTAGCGTGATTTTATTGGTGACGTTTATTAACGTTTTGGATAAATATGCATCTTTTTCAGTAATGAATAAGAATAATGACTGCTTAACAACCAGTACCATAAGGCAGACATTGACATGATCAAAAAGGACATGAAAGAGCTTAGTGACACCATATCTAACATGAACACAGCAGAGTGCACTCCAGACTTGGTATGGAAAGAACTCAAACAAGGCATACTCGAGACCATACAAAAGCATGTCCCATCGAAGACTGTCACAAAGAGACACCAATCACCATGGATAACAAAATCTATCCGCAGTGGTCAGCGTATGAAACAGCGGTACTTTAACAGGGCCAAGAAAACCAACAAGGACTCAGACAGGGAGAAATTTAACAAAGTACGAAAAAGAGTACTGAAAGACACAAAGAAATCATACTTTGAGTACGTACGCAACACCTGCCTCGAATCACGCAAACAATTCTGGACGTTCATTAAAAAGATGAAAACCGACACAACTGGTATTCAAAGCCTCAGGTTCAAGGGACAACTCAAATCAGATGCAAAATCCAAAGCTGATATCCTGAACCAACAGTTTGAGTCCGTTTTCACTATGGAAGAGCCATTATCCAAAATGACCGACAACGACCAGAGTATTTTTCCAGAAATGCCAAACATCACCGTGATTTGCGACGGAGTAGTTAAACTCCTGAAAAACCTGAAGCCCAACAAGGCGACTGGTCCAGACGGTATCCCAGGCCAGATCCTGAAGATGGCCGCCGATGAACTAGCACCTGCCTTGACGATCCTATTCAACTTGTCCATCTCAACCGGTTCCCTACCACATGACTGGCTCACTGCCAACATTTCACCGATATACAAAAAAGGGGACAAGGCGACGGCCTCAAATTATAGACCAGTCTCCCTAACATCCATTACATGCAAATTACTCGAACATATCATCCACAGCAACATAATGAAACACCTAGACAAACATAAAATACTAACTGACAAGCAACATGGTTTCCGGGCTCAACATTCATGCGAAACACAGCTATTACAAACAGTACATGACTTGGCTCAATCACTTGACAAACGTAAACAGACTGACATCATCATAATGGACTTTTCTAAAGCCTTTGATACGGTACCACACAACAGACTCTTATACAAAATCCGCAAATATGGTATCTCAGGCTTCACACACACATGGCTCACACAATTTCTAACAACACGTACTCAAAGGGTGGTCGTTGATGGCGAGCAATCAGACTGGGTTAAAGTACGCTCCGGAGTTCCACAGGGCACAGTATTAGGCCCTCTCCTCTTTTTGCTTTATATCAACGATCTCCCTCATAATATAAAATCACAAGTCAGATTATTCGCAGACGACTGTGTGATGTACAACACTATTGACAACGACAACGACTCCCACATACTACAACAAGACCTACACACTTTGAACAAATGGCAAGACAACTGGCAACTCAAATTTAACCACGACAAATGCTATGTTCTGAAAGTCACCCGCTCTAACTCTCCAAAACAACATAAATACACACTTGGCACACACACACTACAGGAAACAAAGACACACACATACCTAGGCGTAGAACTTTCTGGAGACCTAAAATGGACAAACCACATAAACAAAGTCACAGCCAAAGCAAATAGGGCCCTCGGCTTCATTCGTAGGAATCTCCACCCTTGTCCGCAGGATCTAAAAGTCACTGCTTACCAGACCCTTGTCAGACCCCACCTTGATTACTGCTCCACGGTCTGGGACCCCCATACGCAGGACTTAATCACTAAATTGGAATCCGTCCAACGTAGGGGGGCTAGGTTTGTTTCCAACGATTATCGATGGACTAGTAGCGTCACCAAAATGCTTACAAAATTAAACTGGACCCACTCGAGCACAGACGGCGCGCATCCAGACTTAACATGCTTAACAAAATTTCCCTAGGTCAGGTAGCCATTCCGGCACACAAGTTCATTAAACCGGTCGAAACTCGCAGCTCCTCGAGACTTAACCACAGCAAAACTTTTACACGCATAACCGGCAAAAGCAACGTCTTCAACGACTCTTTCTTCCCACTCACTATCCGTCAATGGAATCAGCTTCCTGAACATTTAATAAGTATCAACCCGGACACATTTAAATCTCACGTAACCACTCACATCAACCTGCAAGCCAACCAACAACAAGACTAAGCATAGCAGCGGCGCACACCGCACATCAACACTTCTCGTTTTGTTCCCGAGGGGAACGTTGAGAATAATATTCAGATTCAGATTCAGACAACTGTTTTCGTGAATTTGTTTTGAAATCCTCTGTTGTTGTTCTGGTCATTCGGAATTGTCCCTCAGGGGCTGCGCCTCTTCGGGACAATTCCTCAGACCAGAACAACAACCTCTGATTTCTAAACAAATTCACGAAAACAGTTGTTACGCAGTCATTATTCTCTTATCAGAGTACCTCCGTCAATATTAGTCACCCACGTATAATAAATGCGTATCAAGTAAATTGTGATTGTCAAGTTCGATCACCAAAACAATTCGCGTATTATTGGTAATTGCCACGAACGCTGCCATTGCTGGCGTGTTCCGCACAGCGCAGTAGTTACGCGATGTGTGAGTGGTTCCCTTGCACGATTTTCAATCAGAATGATCTATTTAGTAATAACCCTGCATATATAATGCTGCATGTGTACCAAGTTCGAAACCAAAACAATTCACGTAATGCCATGAACGCATTGCGTTTTTGCACAACGCAGAATTTACACGATGTGTACGATTTTCGATCAGATTGATCGATTTATAATGGGTGAAGCATGGCTAAATTGCTGTAGTGTAAGTGTATCTTTTTAAAGAAATAAGTAACGTCCGTATTAGGCCAATGGAAATTGGAAGTTTGAAAATCGGGACGAGGTAACTTTTCATTATTCATTTTTTGGATTTTTTTTCATTATTCATTATTAAATCAGAATTGATGTTTTCGAACGGAATTTAAGGCACCCCATTATACAAACCAGTGTTAAGTACTTGATACCCATTGATTAGTATTATATTACACATGAATTTACTCTTTTGGAACAATTTAGGAAGTATTTTAAGATGTGTTGTTGAAAATGTCAAAAAAGTGTCTGAAATATTGCAACATCAATTAGATTTGAAATTTGAGTAGGTAATGCTAACATTTTCATTATTAACCCTATACCATGACACCACTGCCAATAAAATCCCTTAAAGTCAGCAGGAAGGGATGCCTGGTATTTAGAGCCAATACAAAAATAAAATTTGTATTTAAGTTTGTCAGAAAATGTAATTTTTGCACATATAATGAATGTTTTGGTAAAACTGACAATTTGGGGCGTGAGGGCAACAGGAAACTAACAATCCATTTCCATTGGCCTTAACTATTAAATTACTATTTTTACTATTAATTGACAGTTTTGAATCAGCTTTGATCAGTTGTTTTGTCGGTAACTGAAGAATCAAATATTTTACTTTGGGACCTTGGTGTTTTTTTTTGATTCTTCAAAGTTTACCTCTAAACAATTACTGATACGCAGTCATTTAATATCCTTTAAGTATTATAGTCGTCGTCAGAATATTTCAGCACTTTTTAAAATAGCCAACGCACACGATCTAGTTAATGAGCGTGTGATCTAGTTAATGAGCGTGTAGGGAGGGGGGACATTCATGACCAGGGTTGTCACCAGGCCAAATTTAGTGCCGGGTAATTTTACTGACGGCGAACGGAGAAAGTGTAACGAACGAAGTGCAGTGGATCATGGCATGGGATCCAGAGGCCTTCTTAAGGTTTTTTTAGGTGTTTTTAATGCACTTTGAGGGTTCTTGCCAAATAATTTTGTGACGATGCTAGCGTTGTGAATATGCTAGCGTAGCGTTTAATTATTGTTATTCTTGTTGTGGTAGCGTAAAGTAAGCTTATTTGCCTAAATTTACCTTGGCTTTGCGTTGCGTATTTATTACGCCTGTTTCTTGAAGAACTTCACTCGTTGAAACACAAGATGTTTACTGTTGGTCAACTAGGGTTTATATATTTGATCCCTTGTCGTTTTATTCATCAACTTCTTACTTATAACAAACGATTGAGTCGATTTAATATGTGACAATTTCCCCGACGATACCGTTCCAAAACAGGCACGCAGGAAAAGAGAGCGAATTCTCCTCCCAATCGCCCAGGTAAGCCCGCATGTAGTTTCAGCCTTCTGATTGGCTAAGAGTTATGAGACGTACTCGTGAAACTACTTGTGGCACCAATGTCAACCATTAGGGGTGAGCAATTGTGTATTATTATACTGACTTCCTCACACCCCTGGAATTCCTGTAGGATTGTGTCAATCCTTAAAATTTGAAAACAAATTTTGGTGTGCTTTCATTTACTACACACAATGCCAAAAATTATGGACAATTTATTTGAGGGTGAAATTTTTCCTCAAATGTTGTAATAATTTCAAAATAGTAATTTCAAACAATGCTTGAATGTTGGAAGAAACAAGTGCCTTGCCTGAAAATATCACATACTCTATTAATATAGTGTTGATTACTTTTTCAACAAATGATAATAAACAATTTATATACTGGCTCTCCCTATTTGTAGACACTCTTTACTGTTGTAAACAAACTGTGGTAATAAACATGAAGTGTCATCCAAATTTGGGTGACTTGAAAGAGTCATATTGAAATAGCGTCCATTATTTTAGCACTAACATCAAATATTCATCGTCCTTTGACTGCAATGTTCTTGATACATTTTATATTATATGTACATCAATGTACACCTTGTACATCTTTGTACATTCTGTAGTGTTGTATGGCACACTTGAAGTGAAGTGAAGCGAAGCTACTTGCAAATGTTCTTAAACAACTGAAGCGAAGCGAAGCTACTTGCAAATGTTCTTAATGAGAACTGAAGCGAAGCGAAGCTACTTGCAAATGTTCTTAAACAACTGAAGCGAAGCGAAGCTACTTGCAAATGTTCTTAATGAGAACTGAAGCGAAGCGAAGCTACTTGCAAATGTTCTTAGGAAACTGTAGTTGAAGCGAAGCCATAGATGCACTCGTATAAATTTGCAAATGTCCATAGAAAACTGTGTGCCATACATAAACATTTTTATACTTTGACAATGCTTAACTACACATAATATTTTAACAACTACAATAGCCCAGCTTGAGAAGTAAATATTACTTAACTACAATTGGCCTAAGCATGTTAAATATCCTTTTGTTTATATAATGAACAAACCAGAGATATTTTATCTCCTACTTAAAGCATCAGCATTACCATTTGAAACTCCCTTTCTATATTCTACATGGAAAGTGAACTGCTGTAAAAGTAATGACCATCTCATTAGCCTGTTGTGTGTAGCACGTGTGCTTTCAAGCCATTTTAAAGCTTGGTGATCTGTGATCACTGTAAACTTTTGTCCAAAAAGGTAATACCTAAGTTTGTCTATTGACCATACAATTGCCAAACATTCCTTCTCTGGAACAGAGTAATTAACCTCATTTGGTTTTAGCTTCCTGCTCAAGTACACAACTGGGTGTTCTTGGCACTGATCATCTAATTGACTCAAAACACCCCCAATTCCAAATTTAGATGCATCTGTTTGCACTAGGAATGGTTTTGTGAAGTCTGGTGTGGCTAATATTGGTTTACTAGTTAGACTTGCTTTGAGCTGCTCAAATGCTTGTTTACATTCTTGAGTCCAAACAACTGTGTTTGGTTCCGTCTTTTTGGTAAGGTCTATTAACGGCTTAGCAATTTCAGCATATTTTGGGACAAATTTTCGGTAATAACCTGTCAAGCCGAGATATGCTCGTACATTTTTCTTAGTTATGGGAGTAGGAAATTTTTCCACAGACTCGACCTTATCCATCATGGGTTCAATGTGCTTGTTCCCAACAGTATGGCCTAAGTAAGTAACTTTCTGAAATGCTATCTTTGACTTAGTTGGTTTGATTGTCAAACCTGCACCTTGAATTTTACCTAGAACAATATCTAAGTGTGTCAGGTGGTCTTCCCAAGTTTTTGAGAAGATACATATATCATCTATGTACTGCCTACAAAATTCAGAACACTCTTTCAATACTGTATCAACTAGTTTCTGAAATGTCGCACTACTATTTTGCATTCCAAATGGCATGACGTTGTACTGATACTGACCAAAAGGTGTGATGAATGCAGATTTTGCTTTTGATATTTTGTCCAAGGGAACCTGATAAAACCCTTTGGTAAGATCAAATGTTGTAATATAGGCACCTTTTGCTACTTCATCGAGAATTTGATCAACTCTTGGAATACAATATGGGTCGAATTCTGTGACCTTATTCAGCGCCCTATAATCTGTACACAAACGAATATCACCATTTGTTTTGGCGACAACAACTATGGGTGAAGCATATGCACTAGTTGTAGGCTCAATTATCCCTAACTTTAGCATACCGTCTATTTCATCTTTCACTTTCTGTTTAAGTGTGTACGGTGTTCTATAGGCCCGTTGCCTAATTGGTGTCTCATTTGTTGTCTTTACTGTGTGACTGATTACATTGGTTTTTCCTGGCACATCAGAAAAAACTTTGCTATGCGCACAAAGTACAGTGGAAATTTCTTGTTTCTGTATTTCTGATACTGATTCACAGATTTTTGTATCTTTCCATGTCTGAGTTTGAGTGTATTTTAGATCAATGTCATCTCCTAGAAATTGTTTTTCGAGATCATTGTCCTCATCTTGCCCGACATTTTCTGAGCCTATTTCTTGTACAACCCCAGTCACATAGTAACAATCTGATATTTTGTCTTCATGGTCCCTGCTATACCATTTTTTACAAAGATTGGCATGCAGTACTCTTTTTGACTTTCTCTTGTCTGGCATTAAGATTTCATAGTTGGAATCTCCAACTTTCTTAGTAATTTTGTAGGGTCCTTGCCATTTTGAATCTAGTTTTCCTGCGCCTACAGGCATAAAAACTAAGACTTCCTCCCCTACTTGATATGTCCTATCATGAGCATTTTTGTCATAGTGACATTTCATTTTCTCTTGACTGATCAACTTTCTTTCTCTGGCACTTGCCATCCATCGCGTCAAGTTTGCTGTCATTTTTAGGAGATGCTCCGCAATATCTGTGGGCACTTTTGTTGTAGTTAACCAATTTTCTTTGATCAAACTCAATGGACCCCGTACTACCCTTCCATACAGCAAGTGAAAAGGAGAGTATCCTGTGGATACACACGGTACCTCCCTATAGGCAAAAAGAAATAAAGGTATTTGATCATCCCAATTTTCTTTCTGTTCCTCTGTCAATGACTTGATCATGAGCTTCAATGTACCATGGAATCTTTCATCAAGCCCATTCATTTGTTGGTGGTATGGTGTTGTGGGAATTTGTTGAATTCCTAATTTTGAGCACATTTCAGTTATTATTCTAGACAAAAAATTTGTACCCATGTCATGAATAATTTCTGACGGTAGACCTACTTTCGAGAACACAGTTATCAGCGCATTAGCCACAGTAGTGGCTCTCTATCTGGTAACGGAATAGCTTCGGGATACCGTGTAGCATAGTCCGTTACAGTCAACATGCATGTGTTACCTTTTTCAGTGACCGGCAGAGGACCCACGATATCGATGCCCACTCTTTTGAAAGGAATGTCAATTACTGGCATCGGTTTCAATGGTTGTTTATTCTTGATTTTTGTCTTGTCATTGTACTGGCATTCTTTGCAGCTTTGGCAGTATTTTCTAACTTCATCAAAGATACCTGGCCAAAAGAAATGACTGGTAATTCTGTCTGTAGTTTTTCTTACTCCCATTTAGTTGTCATCTGCAGCTCCTGCTCTGACAGGATGCCTGCCAAATTGTCTCTGCAATTGTCATCTGTTTTGTCCTGTTTCAACTGTGATTTATGTGCTGTAATTTTTACTAGTGTTGGATATTGTAGCAAGGAAACTACCTACAACTTTTCTTGGTGATAAGATATCTACTTTTGCTGTTTTATA
Organism: Ophiura sarsii; assembly: GCA_035610835.1. Classification (NCBI taxonomy): domain Eukaryota; kingdom Metazoa; phylum Echinodermata; class Ophiuroidea; order Amphilepidida; family Ophiuridae; genus Ophiura; species Ophiura sarsii. The sequence continues at coordinate 37,157,993 of CM069442.1, forward strand.
TGGATATATATCTGAAATTTGAAATCTTCTTACACTTTATATGTGATTTTTTGCATGGATGTATTTACATGGACATAAACTACCTTGAACCAGTGAGGTGTCAATTAACACTTCCCTGCTTGAACCTGCTTGAACCTAGCAGTGACCATGTAGTGACCATGGAGTTTTAACTTATGCAGGTGTCAATGTGCATTTTGAACCTACCCTCCTCAAGCACTTGACACATTCTCTACTTTGTATTTATACCCATTGAAAATGAAGTTTACTTAGCACTGATTTACCATGCCTGCAAAAATTGCATCATCTAGTTCTAATAGTAAGACTCGATCTAAAACTCGATCTAAATCTAAATATTATGCCGTCGCAGTCGGACGCACAACTGGCATTTTTAATAATTGGCCAGAGGCACACCAAAGCACACAGAAATATCCAAAAGCGTGTCATAAGTCGTTTGAAACTGCAGAGGACGCTCAGCAATTTCTGGATTCATATATAAATGATAATGTAAATCCATGTGCAAACAATGTGCCTGTTCCAATGGATATCTCGATAGACTCTACGTCTGATGTTACACGTACTGACAATGGTATTGACTCATGCATCCCTGCTACTATTGCTGCTGATATCGTCTCTGATCTGGTCAAATCTGTATTGGACAATATTACTGATGCATCCATAAGTGTTCAGTCATGTGATCCTACTGATAGTTTTACAAATGCCAGTGAAAGTGGATCTATATCTAGTGATTCAAACGCTGTTCCGCTACGTGTAAACTTGCCTGATGATTGTAGATTGACACCAACTGAAAAGTGTTCTCTGTGTACCCGCCAAATTGATGACTCTGTGATCCAATGTGGTGATTGTAAATATTGGGTACACTACAGTTGTAGCAAGCTTCCAGCGTATTTCATCTCAGTTCTCACCAACAGTCGGCGTAAGTTCACGTGCATCCGTTGTGCACCATCTGACATTGTGCACAGCAACTGTATCTCTGTTGTCACACAAACCGTGGATAGCGTAGGCCTCGGTGCACCTTCTGACATTGTGCACAGAAACTGTATTTCTTTTGCCACACAAACTGTAGATAGCGTAGGACTCGGTGTAGATAATGGCCATTCTGCTTGTTTAAAAGTCATCAGGGACCTAGAGACTAACCTCGTTGACAAGTTGTTAAAAGTAGAGAAAGAATGTTATCAACTTAAGGTTTCTGCATTTGACCAGCGATTTGCTAAATTACAAGAGGAGAACTCGGCCCTGCATAAAGAAATTAAAACTCTTAAGGCTCAAACTTCAACTAGTAATGTTAAGTGTCACAAAGAACTTGATACACAACTCCATCAATTACGCATGGAGTTTGAGAGACAATTGAAGGAACGTCAGTCTAAATGGAAAGCACAGATTGATGGCCTCGGTCAGCGATTAGAGAAACATGAACACATTTCTAAGCGTACCGATACTCTTCTCATTGAAAAAGAGCGACAGATATCATGCTTGACTGAATCCCTTAAAGTCACTGAAATATCTCTGACAAGAGCTAGGGAAGAGGCGTATGAAGCTAAGAGGACTCAACTGGCGGCCGCAGTAGATATCTCCGACTTTACTCATGTCATCGGCCCCCCTCACCCATCACCTTCACCAGTGGCTGGGTGTGCCTTGCCTAACTCTTCATCTCATCAGGCTCCGTCTTTCTCTGGCCCTTTACCGCGGCCGATAGAATCTGTTCAACAGCAAACACCTCCGCTCCCTGTGACAACTACTGTCTTCCAGCCGACTCTTCAATCAGCACCTTCACTAATGGAGCCACAATACAGTATTCCGTCTGCCCCGCCACTAACTCCTCGTAGGTCTCCTTCATCGCTTCCACCTCGCTTTGGTCAGAGCGATAGTCCTCGCCTTCGACGACACAGTTATTCGCGTCAGAAGGTTCTGCTGGTTGGAAACTCTCACTTCGCGAATCCTTCCATTGACATTAGCAGAATAGTTCCCCGTGCTGATGTGTCTGTACTGCCAGCTTACACCATTCCAGAGGCAGCGGCTGTTCTCACAGATCTCGATTTCTCACCCGACTGTTTGGTTCTGCACCTGATAACCAACGATGTAAAGCAGGCTCCCCCACAGACATGTGTCGCGGTACTGAATGATCTCATTGCTAAGTTTACTGTTAACCATCCTCATGCTAAGGTTATAGTTTCACTCGGTCTACCACGCTCAGATGACATTAGGCTAGACTCTTCTATAGAAATTGTTAACACGCTTATTAAGGGATCGATTCGTTTTGCTAACTGCCCTCGTGTAATTTTCTGCGACCATGGTAACTTTATGCATAATGGTTCTGTGAAACCACGCCTACTGGCTACAGATGGGTACCATCTCTCGGAGGACGGTACGCGTCTTCTCTGTAGCAATATCCGCTATAAGATTGAGATCGCACTTGGTATAGACTTTAAACGGACTAAAAAAAGCACTTAATCAATGTGTCGTTTTTCCAAACACTCCAATTGTTCCACACTTAACATAGGTGCTTGGAATATAGATAGTCTTCATACACGTATTTCCAATATTAGAACTTGTAAATTTGAATTTCCGGAAATACAAGATCTGTTGTGTGACTTAGACATTTTTTGCCTTAGTGAAACACATTGTAGTGTTTCAGATACTCCTGATTTACCAGGGTTCCATATTGTGCATAATAAACGGCCCAAGTCTCCCAAAGCCACTCGGGCTTTTGGGGGTTTAGCGGTTGGCTTTAGACTCTCATTAATTTCAGGTATCACTGTTTTAAAGCCACGTCATAGTGAATTCATGTGGATTAAATTGGATAAATCTTTTTTTCACTTTGATTCAGATCTATATATTTGTTGTTTATACATTAGTCCTATTGGATCCTCATTCAGTTCTAAACGTGATGATATTTTCACTTTAATTGAAGAAGATATCATTAAATATTCTGCTTTGGGTAATTGTCTAATCATGGGCGACTTTAATGCCCGTACTAATGAGGTGGCCGATTTCATTTCTAACGATTCTTCAAAATTTGATAATTTTGTTCATGATTATACAATTGATGTACCTTTGTCAAGACAAAATATGGATGACCACCAGGTTGATACTCATGGTAAAGCTATCTTAGAGTTATGTAAAAGTAGTAGTTTTCGCATCCTAAACGGTCGTCACCTTGGTGACCTGCAAGGTAATTTCACTTGTTTTAGTCATGTGGGTAAACCTAGCGTCATTGATTACATGTTATGTAATTCAGATTTTATGTCACAAGTTGATTTTTTCAGGGTTCATGATCTCACACCACACTCTATCCATTGTTTGATTTCATGTCACATCAAAACAGGATATAATTTGTTTACACCCGTTATTGGGAACTCGGAAGTGCCTCTTCATGATATTCCTGCTCAATTTGTTTGGAATTCAAAATCAGGTGATTCATGGAATGATGCGTTACAACAGAAATGTATTAAGGATAAAATTGACGCAGTTAAGGTGAAACTTCAGGATTCGGTTGATATTGATGTTAATGTTGAAGATTTTAATGATTTACTTCATGAAATAGGTAAGAAGGCTGGTATTCGTAAAAAAAGAGTACAGGTAGACTGTTCAACTGGTGTTCGTAAAAAAACAACTCGTAATTTTAAGAAATGGTATGATAAAGATTGTAATGCTGCACGTAAAAATCTTAGTTCATTAGCACGATGTATTAAGAAAAATCCGTCTTGCTTACCCTTGGTTCATACCTACCGCAACATGAAGAAAAAATATAAAAAGCTTCTTAATTATAAACGTACTCAGTTTCGTAATTCTATTTTTGATAATCTTGATAACATGGAGTCTAACAATCCCAAGGCCTTTTGGGAGCTATATAATGAGTTATGTGATAAGAATATGAATAGTAAAAGTACTGTTATATCCCCATTACAATGGTGGAATCATTTTAATGCATTAATGAACCGTAACCTCCAGCATATTGATAGTGATTTTGAGACTTCTATTAATAATTTTGGGTCCAGTAATTTTCAAAATTCTTTTTCAAGTCTTGATTTTCATATTTCAGATGTTGAAGTTAAAAATGCGATCTTCAAATTAAAAAACAATAAATCTCCTGGTATAGATGGTATCCGGAATGAAATGTTAAAACGTAGCAACCCTGCCCTCATCACACTATTGGCTAAACTGTTTAACTCAATTTTGTTGAGCGCTAACTTTCCTAACGCTTGGCGTCTCAGTATATTGTCTGTTATTCATAAAAAAGGTGATAAGTATAATCCCAGTAATTACAGAGGTATTGCTGTGTCGAGTAATCTATGCAAGTTATTTTGTCTTGTGTTACATAATAGGTTAACAGATTTTTGTAAAACAAAAAATCTGATTCCTCGAGAACAGATTGGCTTTCAAAAAGGCTCCAGAACTCAAGATCATATCCTGGTACTTAAGAATTTAATTGACAAATACATTTCGAAGTCTAAGAATTTATATGTTTGTTTTATTGATTTTTCTTCAGCATTTGACACTGTTTGGAGAAATGGTCTAATATACAAACTCATTAATGCTGGTATAGATGGCAATTTCCTTAGAACTATACATAATATGTATTCTTCCGTTTCTTTTGCTGTCAAATGTGTTGATAAAATAACTGATTCTTTTAACTCTTCAGTTGGTGTAAAACAAGGTTGTGTTTTAAGCCCTTTGCTTTTTAATATGTATCTTCGTGATCTTCCTTCAATTTTTGATAATACTTGTAATCCTGTTACTGTAAATAATAATCCATTGAGTTGTCTAATGTATGCAGATGACTTGATAATTATGTCTAGTTCCGCTGATGGTCTTCAAAATGCTATCACCAAATTAAACGATTTCTGCTTGAAATGGAAGCTGAAAATTAACTATAACAAAACTAAAATCATGACTTTCAACAAAGGTGGTCGACTTATTTCCAGGAATACATTCACTTGTGGTGAGTCTGTTATTGAACTATGTAATCAGTATAACTATCTTGGTATTTTGTTCACACCATCTGGCTCTTTTACAAAATCCATTGATAATTTGAAAGATAAAGCTTTAAAGGCTTTTTTCAAAATTAGAGAGAATTTGTATGGTAGTTCAAGTAAATGTAGTATGAAATTATTCAATACATTAATTAGACCCATTCTTTGTTATGGTTGTGAAGTCTGGGCTCCTTTCTTACTTAAGGGTTTAAAGACTGGTAATTTGATTGATATTTGTGATAAATTAAGTGTTGAAAATATTCATATCAAGTCATGTAAACTCATTTTAGGTGTTAATCGTAAAACAACCAATAATGCTGTTCGAGCCGAATTAGGTAGTTACCCAGTATATTTGTTCATGCTGGCCCTTGCATTAAAATACTGGTGGAAATTGAATAATGATTGTTTGTTAGGTTCGTCATCTCTAGTTGTTCAATCTTTGATTGACAATAGAACGTTCCATAGTAATAATAACTATTTCAGTTGGAGCTCTGGCATTGGAAATATTTGTAAACTTGTTGGTGACATGGAAATTTGGCACAAACCTAATATTCTTAGGAAAAATTCAATCATGTCCATGGTTAGCACAACAATTCAGTCTGTGTATGTTAATGAATGGTCACAGCGTATCTCCAATGCCCAGCCAAAACTTCGTACCTATTGTAAATTCAAATCAACTTTCCAATGTGAAAATTATCTTCATATTCTAAATAGATCCCAAAGATCATTATTCTGTAAATTACGTATCAGTGCCCATAATCTTCGAATTGAAACTGGGCGTCACTCAATTCCAAGAATACCTCCTGAAAATAGAATTTGTCAGTTGTGTACCCAAAATAAGGTCGAGGACGAGTTTCACTTTATTATGAAGTGTACGGCATATAATCGTCCTCGCAGTACACTATTATCATCTCTTCAGGGATGTTTAAATATTGATATTAATTCGGAGGAGTATGATACTTTTATCAATATTATGTGTGCTTCTGATTTTGATATTGTTAAAATAATTGCTAAATATGTTAATGCTGCGTTTGATATTCGTTCTATGGTGCAGCAACATTAATTTGTCTCATGCATGATATGTAAATTGTATTCATGAACTGAAGCGCATATGCGCATTGTACTCTCTGTTATGTATGTTTTCTACATTTGTGTGCTTTTTGACTATACCTGTATGTTGGGTTTTGTATGTCAATAAAATTGAATATATGACCTGCCTTGTCATGAGCTATGCAAATTATTTGCTGCCTATATTTCTTTGGAACTACAATTTGCTCCTCTGACTGTCTTTCTTGTTTACTTTTAGGGACCCACTTTCTCATTAGGATTCCAGCACGCTTGTAAAAACAAGTATTGTGATTTATGATGTCACTTTCTGTGACTATACTTTCTCTAACACCTTGCAATGTGTCATCATCATTTTGTAACTGCATTAGAGTTTCCATGTCACTGTGCAGTAAATTTTCTTCTTTGTCACGTTTAGTTTTCTTCTTGACCACTTTTGTCTGCTCATTTTCTTGTGGTACATGTACTTTTTCTTTACTCTGTACCTTAGGATTCACATAATTTTGTAAATTTGCCTCACCCTGTACAAAACTATCAATTTCTTTAGATTTCTGCGCCCTAGTCATTATCATGATGGGTTTCGCATTAATCCAGTCTGCCCAAGAATCTATATCTTGACCTAGTAGAACATCGTGCGTAATGCCTTCTAGTACAGCTACAGTGAATGTACCAGATACTACTTCACAATCGATATGTACTGTAGCTAGTGGCGCACTAATGATGCCGTTTATGCCTCGCAATGAAATGTATTTGCCTGGCACATAACAATTTTTTGGAACATATTTAGCTTGTACAGCTGTATGCTCACACCCAGAATCCCTGAATATTTCCACACCTTTACCCTCAACGGTACCATTCACAAGAAATATGTGTTTTGGATCCTCAACCTGATACTGAGCATTTTGTGTCTGTGGCACTTCACATCTATACATACCAGTACTTGATGTATTTTTCTCACCACTTTTTGCCCCCCCGACTATCACCATTGTAACCACCACGTTTTGCTCCCCTACTATCACCATTGTAACCACCACGTTTTGCTCCCTGAATATCACTATTTTTGTAAAAATCTGGTTTGTGTGATACATTTTGTGGTCTTTCATTGTTACCTTTTCTGTACACCCCATTGGCTACAGATCCATGTGTTTGGGAATTTTGATACTGTTTTGGTTGCCGTTGATGACTCATTTGATTTTGTCTATGGCCTTGATTTCGCTTCCAGTACTCATCCCTATGACTTGCAAATTTCTCAGCCTCTTTTGCCAATTCATTTATTTCAACAACATCCTTATCCAGCAAGTGTTTTTTCATGTCACCAGGTATTTTCTTCAAAATCTGCTCCCTTATCATTAGATTTGAAATGCCTTCTGCATCATCTGATTTGATGGCAGAATACTTGATCCAGCAATCATAGTTATGTTTAAGCTTATGAATGAATGCTGTCACACTTTCATTTTCACCCTTGGATGCATTTCTAAACTGTTGCCTATAAGCTTCTGGTGTCAATTGAAACGCCATGAGAATTGTGGTTTTCAAGGTTTCATAATCATGATCGGGATCTAAAATTGTGTTTTGTGCATCCCTTGCCTTGCCTACAAAACATTGCGACAACCTTCGCACCCACGAACTTCCATCCCAACTTTCACGTACAGCATGGATCTCAAAAGCAGTGAAAAATGAGTCCGCGTTTTGACCATCACCAAGTCTGAGAGTGTATCTATCTAATTTTGGTGCACCCCCCATATTACTACTTGTTTCACTGATTGACGCCTCTTGCTGAACGTCTAATTTTTTCATCTCAATTCTTTCCATGACCTCGAGCTCTTTTTGTTTCATTTCCCGGTCTTCTTTTTCTTTTCTTTCCATGACCTCGAGCTCTTTTTGTTTCATTTCCCGGTCTTCTTTTTCTTTACTTTCCTGTTTTTCGAGCAGCAGTTTTTGCATTTCTCTTTCTTTTCCACGTTCTTCTGCTTCACGCTCATCTTTTTGCTTTTGGTATTCTAACCTAGCTATTTTCTCGTCTCTCTCTTCTTTATCTTTTTGTTTTTGGTACTCTAACCTAGATATTTGCTCGTCTCTCTCTTCTTTATCTTTTTGTTTTTGGTACTCGAGCTTTGCCACTTCAAGCTCTAATTTTTTCATTTGTACCAAGTTATTTTCGGCCAAGTTTTGAATAGGATTTTCAACCGCGGCATTTTCGGGTTCCTGATCATTTGGTTCCGACATTTTGTCAGTTTTGTTAGCTTTGATGTGCGAACGCAGAACGCGATCAGTACCGGACATGAAATTTGCTTAGCCTAGGCCAAAGTTTAGTATCAATCCTTTATTCATAGCCTATACCCAATATACCTGATTTTACTTGAATAGTCTGACTCACAATACCCTACATGCATGTAGGCCTATAGGCCTGCCAATTTATACCATACATGTAATTATTACATGAGGATGTTGTTTACACAGAATATCGCGCGCATGTGCATGTCCAAGAGGTTATGAATCACACAATTACTATACTAGCAAATAAAATTGTAAAGGCCTTACATTTATAGAAAGGCTCCAAGCTGGGCTAATTTTACTAGGCCTTAGACATCAATACAATAGAATTATAATACACAATATTTGAAAAAGCATCTGTGAAAATGTTCACTACCATGTATCAAACCATTGCATGCATTGAAAGCCTGCCTTCTCCTCACATCACGACGTCAAGACGTACTAGTAGTATCATATTCATAGCCCTATCTCGGGACCGGGTATACAAAATTGTGTACAAAAGTTGTAGCGTCAACAAACTCACTAAACTGTTGAATTCGGCGATTTCTTCACCAGTCGTATTCTAACGGCGATCACGGGTATTTCGAAAAGAACACCGCTGCCAACCATGTGACGATGCTAGCGTTGTGAATATGCTAGCGTAGCGTTTAATTATTGTTATTCTTGTTGTGGTAGCGTAAAGTAAGCTTATTTGCCTAAATTTACCTTGGCTTTGCGTTGCGTATTTATTACGCCTGTTTCTTGAAGAACTTCACTCGTTGAAACACAAGATGTTTACTGTTGGTCAACTAGGGTTTATATATTTGATCCCTTGTCGTTTTATTCATCAACTTCTTACTTATAACAAACGATTGAGTCGATTTAATATGTGACAATTTCCCCGACGATCGATACCGTTCCAAAACAGGCACGCAGGAAAAGAGAGCGAATTCTCCTCCCAATCGCCCAGGTAAGCCCGCATGTAGTTTCAGCCTTCTGATTGGCTAAGAGTTATGAGACGTACTCGTGAAACTACTTGTGGCACCAATGTCAACCATTAGGGGTGAGCAATTGTGTATTATTATACTGACTTCCTCACAAATTTCTTGTTTTTTGAAGCAGTTTAATGAATTTATCCACAAATTAATTGTTAAAAAATCAACCCCAAAAAACCCTTTTTAACATTTTTTGTTTATCCTTTTTTAGAGTGCCGGGCAGGTCCGATACGATCGCGGCCAATCGAATTTACAGGGGCCGCAACGCGTCAAACTGCTCAAAGATAATGCTGTTGTGGTGCTGTTGTACAACTTACTTCCGTGTTTACGCTGTACGCAGTTGTCACAGAAAAAAGTGCTGAAGTATTCTGACGACGATTAAGTAATGGATATTATTATGATATAATACTGTAGTTTGATCAGTTCCAAAATTGGCAAAGCCTCATAACACCAGCAAATAAATGAATACAAAAGGACACTGGCATGTGTGAAGACAACAAGTGCACTGTGTATTATATGTGTGACACATGCATGCAGCAAAAACCGCATGCATGTGGCCATTACCGCGCTCGTAAGTTCGTCCTCCCGCTATAGTTTGATCAGTTCCAAATTAGCGACAATTACGAAGCTAAAATGTATCTGTGGGCACAAATGGAATACCTACTTGCCCACCGCTCGCTGATACCTGCTTATGAATATGATGCACAAACACACACTTTCACCAATATGCACTATGACATGGATTCATTTTGCTCATGGACAAAAACAAGCTTCACAATTCTCGCCAATTTGGAACTGATGTAAGTAGGGCCTACCAGATAGATCACCTACAAAATGAAGAAACACATAAGTGTAAAGTGTTGGAAAATGTATCACAAAATTGGTAAGAATACATTTTGCGTAGAACAACTCCGCCGAACACAGGTACGGTCTAAAACAATACCTTTATTTAGTACCACCTATTTTATGTTTCAGAAAGGACAGGAGTTAGTGACTGGATGAGAGATACCCTTGCCAAGATCGTAGCTAATAGACCGGAAGACCCAATTACATTTTTGGCCCAATAGTGAGTACTTTTCGTGAAATAGCATAATTAGATGTTAATGTTATGCGATATTTTTCAAGTGACGCCTTCTATCCTTGATTTTTACTTTGAAAGCAGATTTTCTTGCAAATTTGCATTTGCGATCATAAATCGTAAAGATCTACTAAGTTACAGAGCAATACGATTCCTAATTACTTTAAAATCATGGCTTAAATAGGTTGAAATAAACTGTCGGGGTCTGCTCCGACGACTTACTTTCTGAGTGGTTTTTTGTTCGTAAATAATTATATGGTTTGACACCAGGTTAACGCCATTTACAGTGTTCAGGCTACGATCGCAGCTGTACACAAGTTAACTAAGTAGTATGGAATGCCTTATGATGAAAATCTAAACAAAATAATATGTTAAACAGTCTTTTTAAATTGGAAGCAGATTTCCATTATGATTTCTGTGATTTTTTTTCACACAAAATACAGTCAAGATAGATTTAAGAGTCCAGGAAAGTCTTTTCTGATTAGTTAAATTTCATTAATATAAGAGAGAACAAATATGTGTAAAAAATTGAAAAAAATCACATAATTTAGTTTCTGATAGCCTGTACCTACATCATTAAACTCTATTACTTCCTAAAACAAGGGAAACTGTGTAATGCATGGTTGGCATCCCCTGGCCATGGTTACCAGCAGCGTTCGTGATAGTCGGTGTCGCATCGCGAAATGCGACACACTTTTGAAGACTTGCGATTCAATTGCACAGACATGTAGCGAAAAGTGCGACGCACAAATATTGCCTATTTGATCTTTGATTACGTACTATCAAAGCCAAACTTACCAAGATTGAGTTTCATCTTCAAATAAACCTTAAAAAATAAAAAAATAATACAGTTTCGCCAATTGCCATCGGCAGCTTTTATTTTGTTTTCGTCAAGAATTAAAATCAGCATTCGTTAACACGTATGCGCAGAACACCAACTGGCGGTATAGAATTTAGAAATTTTGGATTACTGCGCAAGTTCTACGAAAAATTGTCATGATGTCATCACTCAGCGATCTCATATAATTAATAGCCCCTCCCTCTGTTGCAAACCGGAGCGTAGCTAAAATAATACACGCAGTAACACGCTGTACCGATACAGTATGGAGGGGTGTCTGCTCGATATACAAACAGCCGGGTTAATTACCATATGAATTACCATATGAATTGCGGTGGAGTCGCAGCATATTTTAGAACGGGTAACATTGTAATGGATTTTTGCGTGGGTTATTTTAAAAAAGTAAATAAATAAAATATAATATTAGTCTACAGTTTGAATGTAAAGGATTCAATTGTTTTACTTATCATGTGCTAATTAATTACAAGTTATGAACTTATTGCCGAATGCCGAGTCTTAATTGGTAAAAATGGTATTTATATTTTCTTAATTGATACTCGCCGAACACGGCATGTATTAATTAATAATTCCCCTTTTATGCAATGGAACGTTCCCATGACGAGATGTTGAAAACTTTCCATTCGAGGGATATCCCCACCGCAAGTGTCACGTGTGAATGGAAACTTGTTTATTAATTTTATTCACTCGGACGAAGTTTAAAAAGTAAAAGTTTAGAAAATAGCAACATATTCTGATTCCAAACAAAAATGGCTACAAAAAAGCCAGCCACTGCAGCCAGTCTTGCTGCCGTTAGGCGATGGCAAACCGAGCTGGATGTCACAAAACAATGGTTAGTGATAGAGGAAACGGGTGGTGAAGTCAATAAGATAAGATGTGCTTTGTGCAAAAAACATGAAGGGAAATTAAGATACTCAAAAAACTTCAGCAATGCGATGATAATCGGACGTACCGGCAGCAGCATTAAAAAGGACAACGTCAAAAAACATGCCAACTGTGATGCACACCAAAAGGCTCTTAGTTTGGAGAAAGCACCGAAATCAATACATGATCTTTACAAAACCACTCCACTAGGACGCGCTTTCAACCGAGCCGAAGAGGGTGAAATAACCAGGGTTGAAAAGTTGATCGATATTGCTTACATACTGGCGTGGAAGGAGAAGCCTCTTACTATGTATGTGGACATTGCCCAGCTGGAAAAGAGACATGGTGTGCCCTTGGGCAATACCTACTTGACGGACAATAAGGTCGCTGAATTTACGGAGTGTATTGGAGAGGTAAATGAATGTGATCTACTGATCTTATCTTATCGTGGTCTTTTCTTTTTAGTTAGTTTGTAGATCCTTTCGTTCTAAAAGCAGTTAATGTGTTTTTTGAAGAATATTAAAATATAAATATTATTATACTTCTTATTTGCTTCATAACTTTAATTAACTCATAAACTGACAACTGTAATGTTGATGAAACTTCAGCATTTTGGAATTTAACCAAAACTATGAGATGAGCCTTCCTTGAGAGTTTTGAGAGGCCTTAGGCCTACCCTTTAGCTAGGCCTTAGATTGAGGTCACAGGTGGTGCTGTCACTCACATGTCTATATTTATTTTCCCCTTTTCCAATTCCAGAACCCTGGATGATTTCAATGTACGTGGACCTGGCAAATAAACCTTCACTTGTGGCGTTTTGTAGTGATGGCGCATCTGTGAACATGGGCTGTAGGAATGGGGTAGCAGTCCATCTCAAGAACTCTGAACCACCACGTCCTTGGCTAGTTGTGATGCATTGCCAGAACCATCGACTTGAGCTGGCTGCGAAAGATGCTTGCAAAGGAACTGGGATGGAGCAAGTAATAGAGATGCTAAATTCCATCTACAGCGTCTATTCAAGAAGTCCGAAGAGGTTGAGGGAAATGCAGCATGTGAGTTATGAGTTACTGGTGTCAGTGGACAGTGTTGTGGTGTTCCATTCCAATCAAAACTTTGCCATCAAAATTATAAATTGACAAATTGTGTATTCGTAATACTTTTACTATACCATTACAGGTGGCTGAAGTCATGGAAGAGTCTGTATCCAAACCACTACGAGCTAATGGAACCCGTTGGGTACAACACAAGTTCCGAGCTTGCGCTGCACTGGTGAAGTCATATCCAACTATAGTTTCTCATATGGAGAATGAGGTCAGTGCATCCACAGCTACAGACAAGGCGAAGCTGAGGGGGTATCTAAAGATCTTGACAAGTGCACGCTTTGTTATCAACCTATTATTTTTCATGGACGTCCTTAGACCACTGGCTGCATTCTGTCTAAGTTTGCAGCAGACATCTATCAGCTTCGTGGATGCAATGTCCAAGCTTGCCGCATGCTACCAAGGTTTGAAGAGGCTGAAGAGCAAGCTGTATGATGATAACCAAGAAGACCAAGGTAAGTATAAAGTAAAGTACAAATGTTGAAATGTTTGTTTACGTTTCCAAAGTGTTTTGTGCTTTTAGCCTTTTGTTGATACTTCTTGCCTTGTCATCCATCTATAAGGCTATAGTCTCTGTCATAATACCTTGGACAAAATTCAACTAATACGTGCGTGCTTGCGTACATTCGTATTAGCGTACATGCGTAAACCCGGTAGTGCGTACCGTGCGATTTTAGAATGATCGCGCGTCCTCATTGGTCAATCGCGAAGTTGACACGCGCATGCATGCAAACTTGTACGCGCTTTTCATGCATTTGGATGCAGCTCCGCGAACAACAACAAAATACGCTCGCGTGAAATAGCGCGAATTATGTCCAAGGAATTATGACAGGGACTATACATGAGTGTGAGTGTGACATCATACGATCTACGATATGAACAAAATAGATTACAATTTCTTACACATAAATTAAATGACATTGACTTCAAGGTTCACATCCTGTCTCACCCTGAGTTGAGTTGAGTAAGAGTTTTGAGATAATACAAATTACAAATATTAATATTATTAATTATAATAATAATTTATTATATTATAAGTTATAACTTATAATCCAAGTAAAGGTGAGACTAGCAATTGGAAAAGTGCTCAACCCAAAGGGAGCAAAAATCTGCAAAATATAGTTCTGTTCTGTCAAGCAAATATTATGTTCTTTATTCAATTATTTCTACATCTGTCTACAATTGCAGCTGACCAAAATGAAGAAGAGACGACTGAAAGTGAAAGTGATGTGGAGGTGGAACTTGCAGAAGTACAACAAGACAATCCTGGAGATGATAGACAGCAACTTCAGCAAGATCAAGATCACGATGAGGTCAACATGATTGATATCGATGACGATGAGGAAGATGCTGATGGAGAAGTCGGAGAACCTGTCGCCAAAAAGCCTGCACTGGATATGGATGCTCTTTCCGATTTCCAAAGCTTCTTTCAACAGCTACAGCAACAGGTAGGATCAAGTTCACAGGTTGAGGTTTCATGTTCAAGTTCAACCTACATGTATGCATAGATAGATACAAAAAATGAAATAATTTATTAATCTAATAAACTAATAATATTATATTACTATACTATATACTATTACAAATTTACAAAATTACAATAACAATATATAATATATGACTGACTGACTGTTACTCAATGACATTCACATAATTATAATCCTATCTTAGATTGCTTCAGAAGCACCAATGACTTACAGAGGAGTAAAGCTTACAGGAGCGGTAAGCATAGGCACTACAAAAAAGAAGTTAGGAGCTCTGTCTCAAACAATGGAGGAGTGTATCCGGAATAGAATGGGTAGCATACATACAGACCAGCAGCTGAAACCAGTAAGGCTTTTGGATATTAGAACCTGGCCAAAAAGTGAGGACCAGCTCAATGAGTTTGGTGATGAAGATATCAAATTGTTCATAGAACACTTTGCATCATTATTAGAAACTCAAGGTATGATTATGAATTGTATATACTTTTTAAACAATAACACATTTAAATATTTTAAATTAATTCCATAAATTATCCAAAGAGGATTAAAGGAATAAGGAAGCATGGGCTGCTGCTGAGCTGAGGCCGATTCAGCCAGGAATTTAAATTGCCCATTCATACTTTTTTCAATTTTTCCATTGTTAAGGTTGCAAGCCCGAGGAGCTGCAGAATGAATGGAGGGCCTACAAACTGTTGTGGCTAAGGTCGATGAGCCATCTCAACAGCACTGACAACTGGGAGGCTCTAATCAAGCACTTTAGTAAGGAGTACCCAAATCTTCATCACATGATCTCCATCTTGCTTCTTGTTCCAGGTAAGTATAGTATTGGTTATTGAAACTGATTAACTTTCAGTTAATTTCATGATTTATTGTCATCAATTTTTAAAACTAAGAAATATGATTATACTTACTTTTACTTAAGTTACAAATATACTAAATTACTAATTTAGTATATTTGTTCACCTACCTTTCTTTGTTATGTTTTACTTTTGCAGTATCGAATGCAGTGGTGGAGAGAGGCTTCTCTGCAATGGGACGTGTCAAAAGTGATCAGAGGAACAAACTGAACAGTCAACGCTTGGACAACCTCATGAGAATTACCCTGGATGGGCCGGCTCCAGAGGAGTACAGCAGTAGCGAAGCAGCTACTCGTTTTTTTACCATTACTAATCGTAGGCCATACAACCAGCCGTACAACAAAAACAATGATGCTGCTGCAAAATAAAACTGATTAAACTTGTTAACAAAATTACAGTACAACTAAGTGTTTACAGTACTGTACAACTGTGTAAAACACCAACCACTTCAGTTATCAGAGTGATTTAATTATCATTTAAATAAAAACATCAAACGAGTTGCTATGAATGCGTCTGAGTTTATTTTTGTTTATTTACCCAATTTTCGTACAAATAAAAGTGCTATTCAAAATGTGTGAATCGCTACACAAAACTAATAGTGTATAGCACTTTTTGCTACACACAAAAAAAGCTGGAAATTGAACACTGGTTACCAGAGCATGAGCCAATCAGCTGTGGCGATGCTGCATGTAGGCCCGCCAATTTTGGCCTTTTAGTTTGGATGCTGAGGCAATGGCCCAACATCCCCTTGCGTTTATATTAGCCATTATCTTGTTGGCTTATTTCATGAGAGGTAAAGAAATAACATTTTGCATGTTTTTCTCAACTTATTTTTGGGTAGGGGTGTGCCATCCAAAAGTCTCAAAAACGGGGGCTCAAAAACGGGGGCTTACAGAGATTTTTGACCAAAAACAGGGTCTTAACTGATTTCTCCAAAAAGTAGGGTCTTAAGAAGTGACCTTCTCCGAAATTAGTTTAGTAAGAACGCCAATTTTTCTAAAAATGGGGTTTTAGAACACAATGTTCCCCAAAAGTTGGGGCTTTGGAATGCAAATTTTCACCATTTTTGAATTTTCAATAAAATGTGGGTCTTAAAAGGAGGTCTTAGGAGTGAGCAGAAGAGGGTGAAAAAGGGGGTCTTCAGGGTGGCACGTACCTATTATACCCCTTCCCAATGTCAGTGCCCCCGGATTATTCTACCATTGATGCATACCTGATAGTGCTGTTATCATCAACACTCTTTTGTGTCGATATGTTAGAAGGAAAAACTTGTGACATATCGATAGTCATCAACAACATCAATGCATTTTGGAGATTTACTGTATGCCAGTAGCTTTAGATTTGAATTATTTCATACATGCTGAAGGGCCACAGGGGTGTACTTTCGCGACATCCTGCGAGAATCCAAATGGATTCTCGCAGTGCAATTTTGCGAGAATCCAAATGGATTCTCGCAGAGCAATTTTGCGAGAATCCATGGATTCTCGCAAATGGATTCTCGCAGAATATTTTTGCGAGAATCCTTTTTACTGAATTTAAATTCCGCATTTTAAACATTTATTGTACTATTGTAATATACTTAGAAAATAATAGTACACAAATTGAATCAAACACTTCTTAAAATTAATTAAAATAATATCAAGAATAAGGATATAAGCTTGCATAACTTCCAAATTCGGCATGTTTGTTGACTAAGGGTCAAATACCAGTCATCTAAGGTCCTGTTTTGGACTTAAGGGAAGTGTCAACCCTAAATATATGAAATTTATAAAGCACTGTAACTTTTAAACTAATAATGTAATGTACATAAAAGTATACAATTTTTCAAATGAAATGAGTCGGAGAATCTATATTTGCTATTAAATTTCCCCCAAAAAAGTGATTTCTACATTTTTGCCCAAAAATCACTTTTTTGGCGCCAAACATTTTCAGACAACCTAACAAAATCAGTTTTTGATTAAAAATTTCAATATTTCACCAAAATCATCTAAAGTCAATTATCTAGGAAGCACTTTTTTTTTTTTGCTTAAACATTTTTAGTTTTGAAAATATTGACCAAAAAGTGCCAACAATGAGATTTTTATTTCAAAAATCACATTTTTGGCACTTTTTGGATGCATATCTCGAGTTTAAAATCCATAATCAAAAAAATGTCTCCTAGCGCTGAAAGTCCTTTACACAATGGTAGTAAAATCTTACCTGATAGTTTGATATCTTTTTAGTTATGCTGTCTGAAAAATCGTAAAATTCCTTCAAATTTGAACTTCTAGAAAACAGCGATTTAGTAAAAATATTGACATTTTCCACCATTTAAAGCTAAATGTTCACGGAATACAGGGGCGTGTGACCTAAAAAGCGAGTATACTATTATGAACAATCATAATAAACTATCAGATTCAATTTATATTGTCACAATGTGAAGAAATTGGAAGAAAACTGAAATTTAAATGATCGTAAGATTGGCCTTTGTTTACATTTTTCGACATTGTTTTGCGCTCTTTTGTTTTTCGCGTCTACGTCGCGGATATTAAGCGGCGCGTCTATTATTACGCGCGGGAAGTTTCAGCGCGCGACGCAATGATCGAACAGCTGTCGCAGCATTTGAAAAGCGCGGAACTCCGCTTAAATTCCCGCCAAATAACCATGCGCCTTTTCCTGGCTCAAACTTACCAAAACAACAATTTTATATCACCCAAAAGAACGGGAAATAATCGCTTCCGATTAGTAACTTATGATGGTAATGATAGAATACATATAAAAGTATAAAATAAAAGAGAAATATGAAATTCAATTTTTTAAACAAGTGCCGGGTTGACACTGCCCTTAAAAAGAAGAAAGAAAAAGAAAAAAAATAATAATAATTATTATTTTTTTATTTTTTTTATTATTTTTTTTGGGGCAAGAATCCACCTGGATTCGCACGGTAGTGATTTTACGCGAATCTTTACGCGAATCGATTCGCGGATTCGCGCCGAAAGTACACCCCTGGGCCAGATGGAGATACTAGGTTTTGACAGAACAGCAATGTTATGTTTCCATCAGGGTAGCAACCTTACAGCTAGGGAAAAGTAACAAATTAGCTACATGGTAAACAAGCTATTCATATCTATCAATTATATCTATTGAGGCCAATAATAACAAATTGTTGTATTGTCCTCAGCGACCGACCCTAAAATCTAAAAAATCAATGTCGCAACTTTTTTTTAAAGATTTAAATGTTACCCAATTTGTCAAAATATTACTATTTTCTGCTTGAAATGAATAAGTTTGCTTAAATAGATTGCTTCTAAACTATTATCACACTAGAAACATGAGTCAAATTGACATTTACCAATTTTATCTTGTCATGAACCACAGTCTGTCAGTCGGCATACTATTTGTCGACAAAAAAAGAAGAACAAAAAATCAAAATAAAGGAATGTCGACAAACCGAACCAACTTCAAGATTTTTGGCACTTGAAAGCAACAAACAACCAAAACATGTTGCCTTGTAAGTTATAGTTAGCTATCTCATATTACAATGAATTTATGGCACTTGCTATTATTTGCAATATCTTTTTGATTTCCAGCTTTGATAGCATCGAAGAGAAGAACAGCAAACTAACCAGAGCATATCAGCTGCTGATTCTGACAGATCACACTAGGCCGACATTCCAGAACAATGTGTCTGCCGCTTACGAAATACTCACCACATCGACAAGTACGCCCTCTATCTATACTTGGTGCTACCTCAAGTGTTGGATTAATATCAGTCCATATTTGGGTGTATCCTTGGTGTAAGATATTCATGAATTAGACTAGTGTTAAAACCCTATTACTGAATAAAGATTTTGTGCTAGGCTAATTTCATGCATTCTTACACTTTAGGATAAACCTATATTTGAGTGATTGTACACGGTGTCCCAAAAGTTTAGAAACCATTTTAAAGATTTGTATCTCTCAAAATAAGTCGCAGTACCCAACTGGAAATATATTTGGAAAGAGAAAACTTGTAGAATCACTTCGGTACCAAACGTGACTCCATTTTGAGGCCCCACTATATAAATCACACACTGAAAGGTTTGGCTACAAAATTCTAACAATACCTACCATAAAATGTTTCAACTTGTTGGACGCACTGTGTTAGTCACTGTAATCACATGCGGCATGTTCCTCACATTCCATTTGTGTGGATTTCTTTTCTCAAAAAAGGTTTTCACTTATTAAAGGTAGATGACCCGATTTTCAACTTGATGTTTTCTATTTTACATGAAAGGTCATCCTTAAAATTGTTGCATTCCAAAGTTTGAGTTGCATAACTCCAATGGTTCTATTTTTAGAAGCGCAAGGTCAAAAGACATGTGCCCATTGAGTAGTACAGACTGTTTGGTGGTTAACCACCTTTGGCAGTAATTCAGCACATTTTAGCCTATAATTTCCAAATGAAACATTTCTATTTTACAGACATAATGAGAAAAATATGGGGATTCTTCTGATACCAACATATCTTGATGTGATAAAAAAATCATAGCCCCAAAAAAGTGATCGGGTCATATACCTTTAAATGTTGTGTGCAACATTAATAATGTTCAAAAAAGGGATTATATCAATCTGTAATTAACAAGATACATTGTAGTGAACATTGTTTCTCTTCCCTACCTCTTTCCTTGACTTAAGTCAGCTCATTATACTACGCTTTTGTATGAAGGTACCACACCACTAATAAAATCCCCTATGCTTACCGTGTAAAATGGACCATAATTATACGCCATTTTCTCGCTTATAAAGCAACTGGTTGCTTTAACTTTGCATCCTGTGTGAAGATCATGGTCTTGGCTTTCCTGTAAACAAAAAATATATATAAGGTCAAGGCAAAATTTTCGAGATATGCACCGTCGAAGATACGCATGTTTGTAGATTGCCCAGGCCTAGCCTAGGTCTAAGCAATTCTAATCAATTATTTGAAGTCCCTAAAATGACTATAAAATCATAAAAAATTGGTCAAAGAAGAAAATTTGCACTGATTTTGTTTGATAATCTTCATTTAATAATCATCCGATCAAAAGTATCAGAAGCATTTTTATATATTTCACTCAGAGGAGTGTCATCCCGACCAATTCAACAGGCCTTTCGTGGGCGGTTCCATTATTTATTTAGTGGTGTGAATCCTGAAAGTGCAGTTTTACAGTTCAGAAAACTTTTGTCTGTATTTTGGCAACACAGATAGCTGTTATTGTAAGTTTGTTACAAAACTAATTCTACAAGTCTTCTCTATCCAAATATGTTTTTATTTTTATACTGCGAATTATCCGGGAATACTTATACAGTTTTGAAAGGTTTTCAAACTTTTGGGACAACCTGTATCATAACTATTGTGTTGGATGGCGAATACATGAATCTGTCCGATCAAAAGAGGAATATCAACCCTTTCACACAGAATGACTATGCCTATGACTAGAATTATATATAGTTGCTGATGTCACCCACCTTGAGGTTGCACTGAGTTAACACTTTCCACGCGGCTATAGTTTTACCATAGACAAAACCGATTTTTCAGAAACCTTTCACAATTTCACAAGTCTATCTCAAGGATTACTGACTCGGTACTAGACATTTTTGTACTTATGTCAATGCATTTCTCATGGTGATTCTAAATATGGTAATGAAATTAAATAATTTTGACATTTTTCAAACATTTTGTGAAATTTTGGAATGTCATCTGCAGCCGCCTGCCGCGTGGAAAGTGTTAAGTTACTACTAGCTTAATGTCGGCCATTGTCTAAAATTACTGTACTAGTTCAGAAAATCTGGCATTAAGTACTGCAACTGCATCTATCTGAACATCCATCTGATTTGCTATTTGAATTTACCATCAGAGCTTAATTTTTTTGACTAGAATCTTCAAATCAATTCTCGTAAACCAACTGGCATGAATTGCTCTTGTCACTTTTCTGTGTATTTTAGCCTATTGCAACAAATTTGTAGGAGTTCTGAACTGACAGTTTCAATGACGTGGTAGAACATTTGAGCACCAATAACCATGACATCATTGAAACTGGCATGTAAATCACCACAAATCTTTATGCCAAGTATATTGATTTTTCTATATTACTACACGATTTGAGCTCGATAATTATTTTTCTAACATATTTAGCACAATAATTTGTCGTACAGCATCGTGCTAAATATTAGAGGGAAAGTTCATCTGTGTTGGTAATCAAATAATTTGAAATTGATCTTTCGTTCTCAACACAAGATAATAATAACCTTGAATTTTCAGGTTTTTCTACACCTTTCATCAGCAGACTAATAACTCAAACTGACGGACTTGACCTTTTGGCAATATGACGTCAGGTCTTTGTTGAGTGATGGTTGGTTGGTTCTGATGTAAATTGCCTCCTTGACCCCTCTACCGATTACCAAGAGTCTATGCCCCGATTCTGACGTCACATGTTCGAAAGGTCAAGTCCGTCAGTTCAAGTCATTCGTCTGCTGATAAAAGGTGTAGCAATACCTGAACATTCAAGGTTATTATTATCTTGTGTTGAGAACGAAAGATCAATTTCAAATTATTTGATAACCAACACAGAATTGAACTTTTACTCTAATATTTAGCACAATGTTTTGCTTGATGGACAGCTCCTTAAAATGTGCACAAATTTGCTTTTGAATTCAATTCACACCATCACTTGGTAATCACATGGTATGCTACTGACCGTGCACAAGCTTTCTCATAAGGTGCCCATATATATTACCTCCGTTTGTTTCTTCAGACACACCTTCATACCTTCATGAATGAAGGTGTCTGTGCACACGCTTTCATATAAGGTGCACAGATCTATAACCTCAGTGTGTTTCTTCAGACACATATTCATGAATGCAGGTGTACTATGGTACATGACTCGTTTGTATTTCCTGATGTTTCCTAATTGTAAGACTTTATATTTCTATTGTGCAGCTTCCAAATCCACTTTATCAGGTCTGACAGGTGGACCCTATAGAGATCTACTCAACATGATATGCGGGTAAGTGCCATCACGTTGGACTACAGGGCTAGAAATTCGGCGAGAATCCGAGTGATCCTTGTGGACAGGTTTGCGAGAGTCTAATTGGATTCTCACAAATTGTAAAAATCCCACACAAACTCAATTGCCGAGAATCTTGGATTCTCGTAAAATGTGGTTGCGAGAATCTGAGAATCTCGCAAGGCGAAACGAAATTCTAGCCCTTGACTGTGTCATGAATTGTCTCTACGGATAAGCTCATGCGGACATATAGGAAACCACACGATCAATATTTATTGTTCTCAAGCATTTATTCTTATATATGCATGACTTTTTCAACAAATTCTCTTTTTTTTAACAAACTGATCAACATGATATTTCATTTGACTTCAAGGGTTCATAAAGTTCTCAAAGTTCAGAAAGCTTGGAAAGATTTCAAAGTACAGCAGATATATCCCGATTGTTGATCATGTCTTCAAATAGCTGTGAACATCTCTATATATATATACTAAGGTACTCTACTCTACAGGGACTTGAGTGTGGAGCTAAACTTGGTCTTTTTTCCCTACGAATGGGAACAAAGAGGAAACAATCATATGTGTAGAAATACCCACACGTGATGACTGTCTTCCCAGGGTTGTGAATATATGAATAGAGCTGTGATACTGATACACATGATCATCTACCCCTGGTTGACAGTCATGTGGGTATTTCCATTACTGCATATTAAGGTGTAGAAATGGTTAGTACACCGTGGCTACAGTCTATTTGTCCATCATAAGACAGTGATGTATATGCGTCATTCATTTATTTGCAGTACATAAACATGCGCGCCAACTCAAAGTGTGCCGTATACACTCACACGTAGATAGGTGGAAGACACATACGTGTGCGTAAATGTTGTGCCTGCATAGTTACGTAACTGTCTCGTGATGGACAATTTAGACCAGGCATTCTCAACTGGTGGCGCGCGCGCCACTTGTGGCGCATCAAGGCATCCTAAGTGGCGCGAGAGTGGTTACAATTTGTTTTTAAACAAAAATCATATCTTAATATAGCCACATTTTATAGGCCTATGACGGTCAGATGTATAAATATAGCAATTTTCTCGCGCTACGCGCGCATTTGCCCCCCAAAGAGTAATATTAGTTATTTAATGCTGCCTACATTAAAATTAATGTTTAATATAAAGGGAATTTTACCATCGTAAATTCTAAAAAAATATGACCAAGTGGAGCTTCAACAGCCTTGGTTACTAAAATGTGGCGCATCACTAAATCTAGTTGAGAAAGCCTGATTTAGACCGATAATATACAATTAAATCTCAAATGGCTAGCTTAATGGAAAATCAATGATAGTGCTAATTGTATAAGATCATCAATGACCAGTTGAATCAAAAAGGATATGTTTTCAACAAACACAGTTTTAAGATAGGGACCATTAAAGTTGGTGTCTTTTGTGTCTTTTCTTACACAGAGACATTCCACCGTCAATATACGAGAGGTTTCTGACCAAAGTTGGACCCAGAGATCATGAGCTAATCCCGTATTGTGTTTTCTACCCTGGTGTTATGGCTGCATTTATTCTGGTTGGTAAGTATACTGATACTGAGCTTCAAACTAATCACTTTTTTGCAAGGGCATAAATTAGAGGATAAAGGTATCATTTTTTAGACCATACCCACGTTTATATTGTCTGACATAAATGCAGGCGGTAGTATTATTATAAGTGGAACAACGACACTGCAGGCGGAGTTGTTCTACGCAAAAATGCTACTACCTATTGTCAGACAATATAACACGGGTATGGTCTTAAAAAAACACCTTTATTCTCATTCTTAAACAGTCATACTTTTAGACATTTGTTTAATCAAATTTGTACCTATAATTACTCACATCTGTCAACTTTTACCTCTGTTAGTATCGATAACCCACAAATAATCCATTCAATTCCGTGCAGTGAGAATGCCATGCGTCGTTGTAAATGCGCCTCATTAGCACGCAGGAAAATCCCATTGCAGAAGTGTGCGTTATTGAATAAAATTGTAGCTACCACGCACTGCTCAAGGGTGGTCACGCTAACTAATGTACGTAAGTTGTATCATATAAATGTCACCGATTTCTCTGAGAACCAATGAGAATTGCTTGAACTTTCGTTCTCATTTGTAATTTTTTCACCACCTTACGTTCTAAATACTTGCCACTTTGGGTTTACATTAATCCATCTCATCAGAAATTTTATTCACTGTGTAACACCTCTGACTCAGGCTTAGCAGCATTTGTGTACCACGCACTTAATCTTAGAAATTCAGGGGTCAGTACTTGATTATATTCGTCAAATGTTATGTAATTATTACATATAACAAAAATACTGGTAAAGAAGCAATCTTCTTGCAGAGTGCTCAATGCGATGCAGAGCGAAATATAAGTTATATAGTCTTTATATTTCTTATGTATCTGATGCCTGATATGTAAAATATATATCACTAATATGTTGTTATATTATGGGTCAATGGCCTAATTGTATTGTGAAATAAAACTTGAACTTGAACTTGAACATTCTTAGCTGTTTAAGAATTAAAATTATAAATGTTGGAATGTCGTCTGCAGATGCCTGACGCATGGAAATTGTTAAGGCAGAGAATTTGATTTGTGTCCTTGCAAAGAAGTTAGATAATGACTTCACGGTTTCGTGAACCTCCACAACTCAAACATTTAAACTTTTCTGTAGTTTGATCTAAAATAGCATGAATACATATTTGTTACACAAACATATATACAAAGTGGAATAATACTTTAGGGGCATATCTTCTTACCAGTTTGATCTTATCTGCGGTCATGCATATCCGCCTTTCAATTCAAATTGATTTATTTTGCATTAACATCACCCAATGGCCCCAGTATTGACAGCTTACGACCTAAATTGTATACATGCTAATTGAAAACCTACCATGCGTATTCAAGAGTATCTTGTTCTTGTGCTATATACACATCAACAAGTTAACAGTGTTTCTAATACATAAGAAGTTAACTACATTTAGTTGAAAATGATGTTTTTCATCATAATTTTACCATTTTATAGCAGCTTTTTGTATACTTCTTAAAGAATATGATAGATAATTGAATCGCTAACAGTGCATTCGCGCTTGATAAATGCTCTCGTCCTTACATTCGTGTACTGCCCTCTCGGGCTGGCGCATGAAATTCAAGATTATCAAGCACGAATGCACAGTGGCTCATCAATTATCATGAGCATATTGTTTCAGGAATAGGTACACCTTCATGAAATAAGCTACAAAATAACTAATAGAATGCATTCAGGGAATGTGAGACAAAATTACATCAAATAGTAATAAATCACAAGTCAATCAAAATGTCAATGGACCTGGCTAAACAGTTAACCCTCAATATTAAGTTTCAAATGAAATGTGACAACAGTTATAAATCCTGATGAATATTATACCTAAGCGCAGGATCACAGTATCAGTTTATCTTTTTATATACACATTTTAATCAACTCTTTTGTCATAGTAATAAAGCGCCAATAAATTGTTCTCTTTGATGTCTCTCAAAATGCTTTAGACAAAACTCTTGCGCGTGCAGATGGCTGAATTTCAGTGCGTGCTTTAAATGAATATATGTGATGCGATCTGTGAAAACCCGTCGGATGTCGCAAAATGTGAACTAGGGATTATGGTCAAATGTATAAAAAACTTTTTTTTTTAGAAAATTAATGTCCAATACTTTGTGTCATCATCTTTTATGAAATTTTCAACTTCAAAAACTTACTTAAGTCTTTTTAAATTTTATTTGGGACCAAAACTAAACTTGGTAAGGTCAATGATTTCCAGATATCTTATAATGATAAAATCATCAAGGCCCAAAAGTCCATCAAATACTTGGGAGTGACACTTGACCAAAGCCTCTCTGGAGACCTTATGGTTTCCTCTATTATTAACAAAGTTACTGGCAAACTCAAATTTCTCTACAGACATTCCAAATACCTTAACCAGAAATTACGGACAAATCTGTGCTCTGCCCTTCTGCAGTGTCATATTGACTACTGTTGCACTTCCTGGTATTCAAGTCTCAACAAATCATACCAGCGCAAATTTCAAATTATCCAAACCAAAATGGCTCATTTCATTCTCAACTTGTCTCCCAGAGCACATATTGGTCAGGTGCATCTGGATTCACTCAAATTGTTATAAATCCATGACAGAGTTAAACAACTCCGTCTAAATGACATGTTCAATGTTTTCCACTCAAAGGGACCCTCTTATTTGAATCAATTTTTCACCAAAACCACTGCTGCTCACGCTCACCGTACAAGATCAAGTTCACACAATTTTCATGTCCCAAGAGTCACCAGTCTTGCTTCCAACTCATTTTTCTATCATGGTACCCTAGACTGGAATTCTTTACCCATTTACATAAGATCTATAACAGACAAGAGTACCTTCAAATCCCATGTCAAAACCTATCTGTCCACCACGTCGATGAACCAGGAATTGGCTGTATATGTGTAACTTATTTCCTTTTTTGCCCATTTATTTTGTTTTGTCTTCTGTTCTTTTCATCACCTTTTGCAGGCACCTTTTTCCTTTTGGGACCCCATTGGAAATAAGTTGGCATATTTAGCTAACTTTATGGGTTATCCTGGCTTATCGACTTGGTTGTCTGAATATATTTGTGATGTTATATGTTATAATTATGTGCTTGATTATTTTTGTATTGTTGATGTCGATTTTGCCGAATAGCAAATAAATAAATAAAGAAGTCACTCTTTCTTATTAACCTTATAATGGTATTTTATTGAACTATGTATCTTTTTTGGCCTGTTTTCATGATTTCTTGTTTTTTTAGCTTTTTATGACATCACAATCATCATTTACTCAAAACTTTTTTTGTAGTGATCGTAGAAAAATGATCGAAACAGTTCTGTAATCAGCACAGTTTCAGCTTCCTTATGATATAAATATCTCCAATATGAAAAATCCCACCATGTGGCGGGTTTTCACAGGTTTTCGCATCACATATGATAGACTTGAAAAATCATTTCCAGGTACAGGCAGCAGATGCTTGCCTATTTTGAAATGTCCATACCTATTTAACACTTTCCACGCGGCAGGAGTCTGCATACGACATTCCAAATTTCACAAAATGTTTCAAAAATGTCAAAATTATTGAATTTCATCCCTGTATTTGGAATCACCATGAGAATTACATTACGATAAGTACACACATGCCTAGTATTGGTTCTGTAATTCTTGAGATAGACTTTGAAAGTTTGAAATGGTTTCTGACAAATCTGTTTTGTATATGGTAAAACTATTAGCCGAGTGAAAAGTGTTACGATTATGCCTAATGCATTATGAGTTATGACAGCCCACCATATAATTGTATCCTGTCGTCTTTAATACAGAATATTACCAAAGAACACAAGCCTTATTTTCTGTGGTGTGCTCTCAGAAAGACTCAGGCATGGTCATCGACCGCTACCTTGCTGAAACATTAGTCACAGCTCTGAATGAGTCCATTCATGCTGCTAAAAGTGATAATCCTCTCAGGTAAGCAACAAAGAGTTGAGTCGGTTTGGGGAGAGGGAATATGAGGTTGAAGGTGAAGATTATATAATACAGATGTTTTCAAGCATGTGTCATGTGAAAAATTTGAATCCTGACTTTTTTGGATCATTGTAGTCCATAATTCTGGTAATATCCACACACAAAACAGAAATTTGCAAATTAAAGGGATAAATGTATTAATTACTTGATAAGTTGAGGCCAATTCTCAAAAAAAGAAAGAATAAAAATTGAGAGAGAGATTACTGTGATGCTTTACCTAAAATAGCAGATCGTGAGATAAACTGAATTATTCAAAAAGATCACTAGTTGGGTTTTCAAAATGTTAAGCAAAACAAACAATTCAAAACCCCTAAGAAACCTAACGCATCTCATGCACTTTTACTAAATACTTTTTGTTAGCACATTTTTTAATCCAATCCCCCTCCACTCCCAATTTATGTGAATTGATGATTTTTATATCCTTTTAGTAAGGGCTCATATTATGTTCAGAAAAAGTACACTAAATCCTTGTTTCATTCACGCAGTACTAACAACTTTTATATCCGAGTGACCACCAACAGCCCTCCATCTCCTTCAAATTCTGATTAATTCTAACCCAGCTATATACTACAAAATACCATGCCAGCACTGTTTTGAGCCCTCAGTCTATTTCATTGCATCATCAAGAAGGGGAATAATTGGCAAAGAAAAAGATTTAAATTAATGAATAAATGGCAAAGGAAAAGAAAAACAATTCAAGCCAGACTCATTGGTGTTGTGGGTGTACACCAGAGCAGGCATCTGCAAATAGCGGTGCGCACGCCACTTGTGGCACTTTGTGATGTTCCAAGTGGTGCGTGAGCAAACTTACGGATATGGTTACGGTTACGCTCCCTCGCATGGAATGTGGCACTTTAGCACATTTCAATTTTGGAAGTGGCACTCACCAAAACTATTTGAGAATGCCTGGTATACATTCTTCTGCCACACAGGAGTCCTGGGTTCAGTCCCTGGCTTGGCTAAGTGTGTGTTTCTCTGTCCCACCTTTCCCTGATTGCTGTATTTAACTTGTTTGAATAAACATGCGTCCTGCCAGAGTGTTAGGGTTAATCAACTGGGTATGTTTATCACTGGGTAAGATATTTAGCACTAGGCATGCGACCGTGTCACGGTTCAACCGTGTCACGGTTCAACCGTGTCACGCACGTATGACCCGTGGCCCGTAAGCAAAACACGGTATACGAAAACACGAACTAGATTTTACAATTTGAACTAAACCCATTTTCGTAATAAAACACAAGGAAATACAAGGAAACTAAGGATTATTGAGCCATTTATTTTGACTATGTGCATGAAAATTCAAATAAAAAACAATGATTCTATCCCTTATACTGCTATATAATATGGAGTTTACCAGGCACTTCGATCGCTCGAGTCACGATGGAAATACCAAAGCGCCGTTGTTATGCGATTCCTCTTGTGCCCCTGGTGCACCGAAATATTAAAAATAATGTCCAGACGGATGCGGCCATTCCAAATCATTATTATTGGCTCCATTTCGTAACACTCGGCGACACGAAAACAAGACTAGAAGTGACGTCATGATTATTACTTCTCCGAGATGCGCAGAACTCCGCCATTTTGTACAAATTTTAAACCGACAGAAAAATTCTGCGCAAGTACGTGTAAACCAATGGGATTTTTAACTCTGGACGAAAGTGAAAATGAACTGCCGATATTTCAAGATTTACCATACTTTGTTTTAGTTATTTGAAGATGACACTCAATCTTTAGGTTTGGCTTTGATGGTACGTGATCAAAGATCAAGTAGGGAATCTTTTGGCGTAGCACTTTTTGCTACATATTTGTGCATTAGTGTTCAAAAGTGTGTCGCATTTCGTGATGCTACATTGGTTAAATCGAACGCTGCGTGGTGGTATGCACTATGCAGGTTATTACGGGGCTTGGCCTCTACTGTGGGTTGGGTTTGGGAATTCACGGAGAGCGAGACTTACGGGATACGGGTACCCGTGACACGCACGTATAGAATGACCCGTGTCACGTAAGAGAAAAAACACGGGATAACTCATACCTATTTAGCACCCTAGTAGATTTATCAAAATAATTCATGTATTGGTTGTGATTTATGGGATATATTTTATTTTTACAGGGTTCTTGAAGCTGGTGCAAAATTTGGAGAAGAGGAACTATCTGATGAAATATTGGATGTAAGTGAAGTACAGTACTTAAATAATAACTTAGCCGGTTACAGCTATGCTAATAAAACTATAGCTCCAACTTAAAATATAAAATTATAGAGTAATTTTTCCTCTTTAATTTGTGATATTGCTCACAAAGACTGTTTTACTTTTTAAGAAAGGTATTTGTCAAAGACAACTGTATGTTTTTCATGTTTACACTTGAATTTTGAGCATGCAGCATTAATGTAGTATTAGGCAGAGTATTGATTAACTGGTATAGTTTGATCAGTTCAAAATTGACGAAGCCTCCTTACAGCAACGAATGAATATAATAGGACATTTGGATTACTGTTGTACGCGGAGAGATAAAAACCGAATATTTCTCGCCAATTTGGAACTGATTTAAACTGTAGGTTGGGCAAATATTCTGTTCGATGGTACCACAACAAGGAGGTACAAAAAGGGCTATTTTTTGGCCATTTTTGTGATGGTGCAATCTGAAATTTGTTAACTTCCAGTTGTTTGTTGTCAATGGCATGTGACATCATTCCGGGCTGACCTATACTATTGATCTGGTGGTACCAGGAAGAGGTTGACTTTTTGATGACTTTCTGTGATGTTTGGGATGATGTATTCTGTATCGAATGATCCTCCAGGCGGGTAAGCTTTAGAATACCCTACCATTTGTCTTCATCACTGTGTAAGTGTATGGGTCGTTCTTTAAAAGTCCCCATTGAAGACATGCAGTGGTAGGGTATACTAAAGGAACTCCCTACAGGCAAATATTTGAAAGGCCCTCCTCGCCATTCACAAGCTGACTGTTTTATGTTGTTGATTTCTCCATGGATCTATCCGGTATTGTCTCTCACAAATTTGTTTGTTTTGTCCCAGTTTGATCAAATATTGTCAGTAGTTGAGTGGTCTCTGCCATGGATTACTTTACCAAGGTATTTTTATATTCCTGTCGTATTGTGTGGGTGATTTCATTGTTGATTTTGTCTATTTCCACCTGTTTTATTCTCATTTCAATCCTGTGCATCCTGTGTATGCTAAACAACAATGCATGTCAGGGTTCTGTTTGAAATGGCATGCTAATGCTAAGTTCCCCGGTTCTAACTTACCATAGCCCTATTTCATATAAAGGTCAACTTATCTTAAGTTAAATTCTTCGTAAGTTGAGAATAACAGCTCTTCTTAGGATAAGAAGAACAATTACCTTAGCATTTGAGAAGAGTTCCTTAGTAAACTTAAGATAGCCTCGGACCTATACTTAAGTTAAGAAGGAACTTAAAAAGGATGAAATACAAGATAAGAAATCGTCTTTACTTAAGAAGGGTTCAGGATTAAAGAAGAATTTTCAGGAATCCAACCCAAGACGAAAAGTGTTATGAAATAGGGCCCTGGTTTTATCTGCCTCGTCTGCAACCATTGATTGTGTGTGCATCCGCTGTCCTTCTATCTTGGCAGGCAATATATCACACATCTATTATATGATGAGAATTTGACCTTTACCCCGTCATCTAATTCTGTGCAATGACTTGACACTTTCCACGCGGCTTTATTAGTTTTACCATATACAAAACAGATTTTTCAGAAACCTTTCCCAACTTTCAAGGCCTATCTCAAGGATTATTGAACCAATACTAGGCATGTTTGTACTTATGTCTATGCATTTCTCATAGTGATTCCAAATATCGTAATGAAATTCAATAATTTTGAAATGTTTCAAACATTCCTAATAAGCTGACCAATTATTATTGTATATGGCTGGATGGGTAATTTCCTCAAATACAACAAGAACATCACTAGCCTTCATTTATATATATGTCCTGCATTTAGAGCTATTTAGATAGTGGAATAAAAAAAGGAAATCATCATTTTGTTTAAAATTTTAATTGTTACACCTTGTATAATATTTAGATCACCCTGTATATTTGATATCTAGTTACCAAATTTACACAATCCTTGGATTATAAGCTTTCCAAATATGTATGGTTTCATACCCTTTAGACGTAAACATTTTAATATATTCTACTGAAACTGCAAAAGGAGATACATTTCTTGAAATAGACCCATGTAACGCAAATGTAGCCCATGTTAAAAAACGTGACCCTATATATAATCATGACCTTTTCATGCTAAGGCAAAAACAACAAAAAAGGTTTGTCTCAAAGCTTGCGAAGGCTTCAAAATCGGGTGACGCGCGCAGTTTTTTTTCTTGCTTTTTTTTTTTTTTTACAATTTTTTTATTTGTGTACTCTTACTATTTGCAACCGTTGACACTTTCTGATATTGTTTTTTTCTATTTGAAATGAATATTGTGATGTAGTTGTGTAAAGAACAATTTTGCAGCGTTTTTTGAAAGAACTGAGGTATGTAAAAGTTTGAGAAAAGGAAAATCTGCCGATATTTTTGATAAAAACTTGAAATAAAAATTTGTAGGGAAAATAAAAATTGATTTTACAATTTCCTGCATTTCAGACGCGGTATTTTGGCATTTCAAAACCAATGCGCGCGCAAGCTTTGAGACAAACCTATTTTTTTGTTTGGCCTAATATTTAATCAAATTAAACTGCTCTCTTGTTTTTTTGTAGTCACTTATAATTAGTGATCACTATGCCTGTGCATTGGTCTTTTTGGTAAAAATTCAATTTTTTTTTCTTCTAATGTCAAATCCCCATTTAGTCCTGACATTTAGCTTGAGAGATTCATATTAATGAATTATATAATATAGCTTCTTTTTGTTGTTGTTGGTTTCTGCTTAAATTGAAATAATTAAGAATCACAAATACAAAAAATTGTATTACGAAATGAGGAAAAATGACCCCAAAAGTAACCAGATAAGTAATGTTATTATTTATATGGGCCTTCCAAACGGTGCAATAAAATGTGTATTGAATATTGTGCACCAAGTTCCCAGATGTGCATCAAATATTTAAAAAATAGTGCCGTCCAATATTTTGTGGGCGCAGAAGATGTGCCCTTGAGTATGTACGTGCAGAGAAGGTCAGTTCAGGCTCACTTATTTTGTTTTTATCCAAATAGACTGTTATATACATAATAATAATAATAATATTGAATGTCTTATTTTCGGGCGATACAAGAATATATTGCACTTCCTATAACAATATTCCTGTATCACCCTCAGAGCCATTTAATATTATATCATCACTTCAGGATTATGAAATATTAATTTTACAGCTGATTTTCAATTGGACAAGCTCTATGAGCAGCTCTTCACACAAATATTTAACACTTCAAGAACATCAGGGATGGTTTTACTCAACCAGCTATAAATCACCCAGCTATGTGACAGTAACACTTTCCATCAGCAGGCATCTGCAGACGACAGTTCTAAAGTTTCACAAAATGTTTTTAAAATTTCACAATTATTGAATGTCATTATCAATTTTGGAATCACCATGAAAAATTGCATTGAAATAATTACAAACAGTCCTAGTATTGGTTCAGTAATCCTTGAGATAGACTTATGTTGTGAAAGGTTTTTGAAAAATCTTATTTTGTATATGGTAAAACTAATAGCCGCGTGGAAAGTGTTAGGCCCTTTCATACTGACCTGACGATTGTGAAAAGGCTTATTGTTTTAACCCTAACAGCCCCATCTCCAACAGCATGTGTGGACGGTTTTCGATGACATAATCAACCGAGCCTATACATTGAGAGCGCGAACATATAGCTGAGAGCCGTGGCTTGCTATAGGGGCCTTTATTTTTGGTCCGTAGGGTCCCCAGTTCGATCCCCAGTCGGGATTTGCAATTTATTTGTTGATTTCTCTTCCTAAATTGTAATCCCGGTTAAAAACCTGGTTAGAGGTTAGGGTTATGAATGAATGAGGTTCCAGATAGTAGGATCTTGTAAATACAGACTATTATTGTTTCTGTAGATAAAAAACATATGTTACATTAGCGTTAATAGGATTGTTGCCATAGAGGGCCTGATAATATTGATGAGTTGAGCATGTTATGTAATCAAAAGATCTATGGTCATGTGTTTTAAGCTCGCCTCCTTTCGCGTTACACACGGATTTTGGCTTTCACGACATGATTTTAACTTTACACATTTATATTTGCTTGTATACCCCCCTGAGGTAATAAAAGTATACATTTTCTGAAGGGAAATTGCATGAGGAAACCAAATATGCCATTGAAATTTTTTTCTCAAAAATCTCATTTTTGGCACTTTTTGGTCAATATTTTCAAAACAAACAAATTTTAAGCCAAAAAAAAAAATTCGCTCCTAGATAATTGATTTTAGATG
The DNA here is from genome assembly GCA_035610835.1 of Ophiura sarsii. Lineage (NCBI taxonomy): Eukaryota > Metazoa > Echinodermata > Ophiuroidea > Amphilepidida > Ophiuridae > Ophiura > Ophiura sarsii. The sequence continues at coordinate 37,192,564 of CM069442.1, forward strand.
ATTTTGGTGAAATTTTGGAATTTTTAATCAAAAACTGATATTGTTAGGTTGTCTGAAAATTTTTGGCGCCAAAAAGGTGATTTTTGGGCAAAAATGTAAAAATCACTAATTTAGTCAAATTTGATACCAAAAATGGATTCTCTGACTCATTTCATTACAAAAAATGTATACTTTTATGTGCATCACATTTATAATTTAAAAGTTACAGTGCTTGATAAATTTGGCCCAAACAGGGTTGACACCAACCTTAAGCAGAACAAATGTGTTATACCAAACCAATATTGCTTTTAAAACATCACACAAATCAATAGCTTTCAAATTTTAGTGAAATCAAAAGCTATCACATTTTAGTGCAGTTAAAATCAGAACTCTGCAAAATCCTAGTTTATCTAAACAGTTTTGTTATGAACATGAACATGGTCAGTGATTTTCAAATGAGATCACTTTAGCCAAACTTGGAATCCACTCATTTTGTATTCAATTTTTCCCGGCAATTTTTATCAGCAATATCCGATGTTTATAATCTAAAAATCCAAATGGAACTAACTGTAGGAGCGAGAATCACAAGCTGTTTGTCCAATAAAAATGTATTGATGGCTATATCAATCATTATTACTATTGCTCCATCGTGGTCGAGCACTGATTCAAGTAAAACTCTGGATTTTATTGATGGATATATCAATCATTTTGAGACATCCTGTACTTCTGTCACTTCGGTCACATACATAGTAAACCATATAGCCTTTGCCTTTTGCGCTATTTATCAATTTCCCCGAAATACCTCCTGGGAAGCTGGGATGCATTGATATGTGTCATAGCGCCGTCAGTAGAAATTAGTAAATATCGTTCGTCCTTATTTAATGGTTTTATTTTTGTCTTCAGCTTCCGGTGGCAGGCATTCATTTGCCTCAAAATAGTAGAGGATGTGTATAATATTAAGATAAGAAGATATCCCAAGTTTGATTTTACAGAATCTTTTGATATTTGAAAACCTCCTTGACTAGCTTCAGGATACATTACAAAATTCCAAGATGTTGTCAATTTAAGAAATCATGCAGATATGTAAATATTTGTTTTCTCTTCATTAAAATCAAAGTATCCTAAAGATTTGTATTTTATTATCTTGCCAAAACATCAAGGTATTACACAAATTATTAGTTCGCATCACTCTGTGATGATTGATGGTATTATCAATGAGAATGTTAGTACTTCTCCACTATTTTCTAGAAACACTATATTACTAAGTTCCGTTCAATTTTTACAAACAATGTGTCATATAAAAGGTAATTAACTTTAAAACATTCTCTTTAGTGTTTTCCCCATTTTATAGACTTAATCGCAGCCTTTTCTAAACTAAAAGGGGATCCCCCCGTTCAAACAGTAAACAATGTCTGAGAGAATTTAGGTAATGCTTATTAATATTAAATTCAAGAAGGTAAAAATTTAGGGAATTTTCAAAAAAATAAGGAAAATTTAGGAAATTTCAAAAATGATCTGTAAGTCTTCAAATAGGTAGAGTAAATACTTATCTTTGCTGTGGTCTCAGTATAAAAGCATAGATATATTTGAATAATAGCTGTTTAATAGTTGTTTTTCTGCAGTGGTGTAGTATCCGAGTCGGCTACCTTAAATACCATATGGCGTCATGAATTCAAAGCAAAGTCATTATCAATACTGCTTTTCAATCAAAGACACAACTTTTGATTGCTCAAAGTTTTATGTTCGATATTGGGACAGTAATTTTGTGGTAAAAAACTTTGATTATTTATGCAAAACCATAGACTGGCCCCTTGTCTGTAGAGTGTCATCATAGGGTCTGTCCCTTTCCCAGTGATGTAAAAACAAGTGCCCCTTTCCTAAAGAAAGTGGTGGTTCTGAAAAGAGCTGATCAAATGGACTGCCCCTTGTCCACTGAAAAGTTGATGGTTCTCAATAGAGGTGTTGGAGTAGGTTGACACTATACTCTATTTGGCTTCCTCTGGACAGTGACGTAACTTAACAAGCACAGCTTTTACGCACATGTATGTATCTTCCGCCTTTCTACGCTTGTGTGTATACGCCAGTGCAGTGAGTAGACGTGCACGTTATGTGCTGCAATTGGTAGAATACGCAGTTACGTCACTGTCTCGAGATGGCCAAATAGACTATAATCTAAGAATGTTGGTTCCAAATACAGCGTGTCCCAAAAAACTGGGTTCAAAAGTTTGCGAGCTTATAACGAAATAAGTAGGAAACATGGATAGTTCATATTTAAGGATATCAAACAAAATAAACCTGACCTTAATTGGGATAATTCAGAGACCAATGCAATGTAAACTTTTTGAAATACTAAGATTTGAATAGAGCGTGGTCAAAACCCATTTGTCCCGATTTAAGGAAGAACTTAACAATAACTCGGACTATAACAAAGAACATTTTGTTTTAATGTTTATGTAAATAATGAACTTGTATTATTGCAATATGACCAAGATAATTTTGTTTACTGCCCAAGCCTTTGTAAAGAATGAATGCAAAGGCAAAACTTTGATAAATTCACAACAATGCGCAATTGCAACACATCGGGTTATTCCTTGAAGAGTGGGACAAATGGGTTTTGACCACGCTCTATTAAAATCTTTGTATTTTAAAAAGTTTATATTGGATTGATGACATAGTTTAGCCAATAAAGGTCAGGTATATTTTGTTTGATATCCTTAAATATGAACTTTCCATGTTTCCTACTTTTTTAGTTATAACCTCGCAAACTTTTGAACCCAGTTTTTTGGGACACGCTGTATAACCTATTCAAAAGGACTACCCTATGCCCATCGAAAAGTGTACTTTCGGTTCTAGACATACATCAGTTACACAGTAGAATAAAGAACCTCATTGTAATTGTATGATGCGCTTTATTATCTCAAAGACTTGATGCATGGCTGGGACCTAAATTAGATTATTTCCGAAGCATTTATTAGTGAAAATATGCTGGGATTCAGGCACATTACAAAACAAGGTTTACTTTGCATAATATTGTTGATTGATTTTTTGTTTGGATAGGCTATGAATGTGAGTCAAAGCAGTAACCGACCTGTGATGAAGCAAGAAGAGTTCCTAGACACTGCTGTTAACATATACCTACTAGAGGTGAGCTATAAAATGCGTATAGGATTAGTTTGTGGTATATACCTGAGATTAGTATATAGCTTACTAGTCTCAGGTGACTAGTATACTAGTCTCAGGTATATACAGGGTGACTCAAAGCAGTAGCCGACCTGTGATGAAGCAAGAAGAGTTCCTAGACACTGCTGTTAACATATACCTACTACTACTAGAGGTGAGCTATAAAATGCGTATAGGATTAGTTTGTGGTATATACCTGAGATTAGTATATAGCTTACTAGTCTCAGGTGACTAGTATATACTAGTCTCAGGTATATACAGGGTGAGTCAAAGCAGTAACCGACCTGTGATGAAGCAAGAAGAGTTCCTAGACACTGCTGTTAACATATACCTACTATAATAGAGGTGAGCTATAAAATGCGTATAGGATTAGTTTGTGGTATAAACCTGAGATTAGTATATAGCTTACTAGTTTAAGGTGACTAGTATATACTAGTCTTAGATATATACAGGGTGACTCAAAGCAGTAACCGACCTGTGATAAAGCAAGAAGAGTTCCTAGACACTGCTGTTAACATATACCTACTATAATAGAGGTGAGCTATAAAATGCGTATAGGATTAGTTTGTGGTATAAACCTGAGATTAGTATATAGCTTACTAGTTTAAGGTGACTAGTATATACTAGTCTCAGATATATACAGGGTGACTCAAAGCAGTAACCGACCTGTGATAAAGCAAGAAGAGTTCCTAGACACTGCTGTTAACATATACCTACTAGAGGTGAGCTATGAAATTCGTATAGAATTAGTTTGTGGTATAAACCTGAGATTAGTATATAGCTTACTAGTTTAAGGTGACTAGTATATACTAGTCTCAGATATATACAGGGTGACTCAAAGCAGTAACCGACCTGTGATAAAGCAAGAAGAGTTCCTAGACACTGCTGTTAACATATACCTACTACTACTAGAGGTGAGCTATGAAATTCGTATAGGATTAGTTTGTGGTATATACCTGAGACTATAGGTTGATCAGTTCCAAATTGGCGAAGCCTCCTTACAGCAACAAATTAATACAGAAGGACAAAGGCGCGCATGAAGGCAATAAGTGAACTTTGTATCATATGCGTGACACATGCATGCGGCCAAACCGGTGTGTGTGTGGCCATAGTCGCATGCATATGCTTGGATTACGGTTTATTGCGGAGAGATAAAACCAAATATTTCTTTCCAATTTGGAACAGATTAAACTATACTAAACACTTCAAAAGAAGTAAGTTCCCCTTTAGGGGTTCCCTTATATTTCCAAAACAATACATTGGAATGAAATGGGGTTTTCAGTCAAATGATTATGGGCTTCATACCAATACCTGACCAAAATTTCAAATCAACAGGTTCTTTTCATGCTCGAGTGAGCACGTATTGAATGACGGAATGTCCCATTTCAAAAGTTGCTAAAATTCTGGTACAACAAGAGTTGGACTTCCATATCGAGTAGCGTGCCTCATCAACACTCTGAGAAATCGATGTCGTCAATTGATACACCAACGCGGTGGATACACACACTACTAAACATTATTTTAACAACTTTTGAAATGGGACATTCTGTCATTCAATACAAGCTCACTCAAGCATGACAGAACCTGTTGATTTGAAATTTTGGTCAAGTATTGGTATGAACCTCACAACAATTTGACAGAAAACCCATTTCAACCCAATGTATATTTTTGAAAATATAAGGGAAACCCTAAAGGGGAACTTACTTCTTTTGAAGTGTTTATATAGCCTACTAGTCTCAGGTGACTGGTATACTAGTCTCAGGTATTTACAGAGTGAGTCAAAATATGCAAGTCCATTTTTAAAAAAGAAATCAGTAATATTATTTCATGGTTGAAATGTGTCAAGTCCATATCCTGTTTCATATTTGGTGATATGCACACGGCAATACACGGTAGTGATTTAAGGAGACATTCATGCGGGAATTTGGCAACAAGCATCAATTTTATTCTCGGACATGACAGGCATCCACGTTTATATTCCTATAATAAAATAAATAAAAAACCTTTTGATCCCCGTTGTCTGATATCTCACAATTTTGATTTGAAGAGACGATGGTAATTAAAGTGACCCTTTGAAGATGTCTGATTGGGGTTTTTTTCAATTTTGATTGTAACTTTGAGTGCTGCTAACAAACCTTTTAACCTAGCAGATTCTGCGAAAAACATGGGCACACAGTACGCTGATATTAAATGATATTTGAAAAAGTCTAAAATTGTTTTTCAATTTTGATTGTAACGTGAGTGCTGCTAACGAACCTTTTAACCTAGCAGATTCTGCGAAAAACATGGGCACACAGTACGCTGATATTAAATGATATTTGAAAAAGTCTAAAATTGTTTTTCAATTTTGATTGAAACGTGAGTGCTGCTAACGAACCTTTTAACCTAGCAGATTCTGCGAAAAACATGGCGCACAGTACGCTGATATTAAATGATATTTGAAAAAGTCTAAAATTGTTTTTCAATTTTGATTGAAACGTGAGTGCTGCTAACGAACCTTTTAACCTAGCAGATTCTGCGAAAAACATGGCACACAGTACGCTGATATTAAATGATATTTGAAAAAGTCTAAAATTGTTTTTCAATTTTGATTGAAACGTGAGTGCTGCTAACGAACCTTTTAACCTAGCAGATTCTGCGAAAAATATGGCACACAGTACGCTGATATTAAATGATATTTGAAAAAGTCTAAAATTGTTTTTCAATTTTGATTGAAACGTGAGTGCTGCTAACGAACCTTTTAACCAAAGACCAGATTCTGCGAAAAAACGTAGGCACACAGTATGCTGATATTAAATGATATTTGAAAAAGTCTAAAATTGTTTTTCAATTTTGATTGAAACTTCAGTGCTGCTAACGAACCTTTTAACCAAAGAGCAGATTCTGCGAAAAATATGGGCACTGAGTATCCTGATTTTATCTTAACACTTTCCACGCAGCAGGTGTCTGCAGACGACATTCCAAAATTTCACAAAATGTTTTAAAAATTTCGCAATTATTGAATTTCATTATCATATTTGGAATCACAATGAGAGATGCATTGAAATAAGTACAAACATGCCTAGTATTGGTTCAAGAATCCTTAGATAGACTTTGAAAGTTGGGAAAGGTTTCTGACAAATCTGTTTTGTATAGACGTTATTCGTAATTGGTGATTTCATGTAAAAGAGGGCTCCAGACATACTCGATGTCACGTCGATAAACATACAATCTCATAGTTTTACTGCAATATAATGAACCGTGAACTTCTACATTTTCCTAGATAGTGTCGGTTACCAGCAAACATTTCATTTCAAACTAGTGGAATAGATAGTTTATTCGTTCAAGTTTATTTCACGAATGTAATAAGGTCAAATATGGAACAGCTCAGAAGTATGAAGAATTTTTATGATTAGTACAAAGTTCACCACATTGAAAAACGACATCACTCTCGTCTCGGCTACATAACTAGCCTCATTTTCGGAGCACTAATTGCTCTGAGCATACTCAGTTGGATGGCACAGCCCTCTTTTGACGTTAGTGCGCCAATTACGAATAACGTCTATTAGCTCCCCGCATTCAGCTATTAACCTATGGCCTACCTGATCAATATCCTCAGGAATTTCAGTTTCTGTTTTACCACTGGTTCTGTGCATTGGCTCTCACTTGTTCAAGTTGACACTTTCCACGCATGAGAGAGTCAGTAAAATATTTGCTTTGATGATAGATCTTTAGTCATCTTTGGACGCTACAGTTTTGTCTCGTAAAAAAGAAATCAGCAACAAGACACACAGCATTTGTCCAAACTTGATGCTTGTGAATAATTCAAAACTTATATATCGTCAGCTTAAGTTAAAACCACACTTCCTTTTAGCGTAGTGATACCGTTTATTGCGTACTTGCTTTTCCTCAAGCTCCACCCCCACAAACTAAACCACTGCGCGCGTAGTACCTGTTAAGGAATAGCTCATCATTTACCAAAAAAATTAAGTTGCATCATTAATTTGTTGATGATGGATGACACTGGTGCTGGTTGGTATTTGTAACAAAGCGGGCAGACATCTTTAAACATATGGGGTGAGGGAGGGGGGGGGGGGGTCAAAGAGACAATGCATCATTACCTCTGACAGCTTCTACCCACAAAATCAAACAAAAATGACAACAACTGAACTCTGTGACGTGTCTGAGAATGGATGTGACACATACTGAGGCACTTGTGTGTGCTCCATTTTTAAACTTTCATCATATTTGACATCAAAATTATTATTATGATATTGGATGGTAGATAGGGTATTACCATGATAATGGTTTTATCATCAAAAAGCAATTAAAAATGTAACACAGTGTGGATTCACTGTAACCTTGGACAAAAGAGGAGGAGGAAACACAACGCGATCGACCTCGTTAACTAAATCCCTATTTCTATTCAAATTTACAATAGATCCAACATTCCTGTGTGTGCAATCTATTTACTGCTGCTGATATAAACCGACCGGGAGGGTCCTGCATACATTTTGCTTATACATTTTTATCTGAGAGAAATTCACTTAATCTTACTAAACGCTCTGAAGCACTGTTGATTGGAAGCGCAATTTGTTAAATATCAAATGAATATGTGGAGAAATGTGAAGCTTCAATGAGTAATACAGTCTTGATAATATTAACCTATTTTGATCAATTAAAATTGATGGAATTGCATTAACTATCAAAACTCAACGTAATCAAAGTATTCACAAATAGTAGGTAAATGAAAATAAGTCTTCAACCCCATGTTCAATTCTTCCTATAGTGCATCAAAGACAATCAAATTTTATAAGCAAATCATACTCTGCCACAACACTATCAATCGGTCAATATACTTTATAGTTTAACATGGTATGTCTTTTCATTGGATCGCAATGAGCGAGTACAAAATCATCATGATACTATTCCTATACCATATCACGATTCCACAACGCTATAAATCACCTATTCAAAAGTTCCGCGTACAAATCTACACTTGTACAGGTGATGCATTATGTTGTTGGCTCTGTGTTCTAGGGGTCTGCAAACTGATTGCTCGATACTATACAGGGTGGTTCAATAAAACGTTGAGTTTTTTTAAGCCTTTTTTTTTAAATTCTGTAGATTTAAAAAAAATCTTTTTCAATATTTATCAACTATATGATCATGACCATCTATGCTGAAAATATTGTTACAAATAACCTTACGGTTGCAAAATAACAGCTATTTGAACAAAGTCTGTCCTATTTCACTCTGTCCACGGGTACTGTTCGTGACATTACATTGACTACTGAATGATGAATTGCATGCAAGTATTCTAAGATTTGAAGATCCCGCCATCAAAATTGTGGGATTTGATTTAATTTTCTTTTACATATTCCTCAAAAATATCATCTTGGCCATCTATGCTGAAAATCTCAATGTTAATAATGCTATGGCGGCAAAATGATAGCTATTTGAAGAGAATCTCTCCAAAAGAGTCCACGAGTAAGTCTACGGGAAATGACCAGCAAGATAACATTAAATGGTATCGTCACTTTTAAGGCATAGAGTATAGACAATAACACTTCCAATCTATGAAAATCAATAATTCTAATTAGGGTCACTCGTGGTATTATTATTACGTATTGATTTCACACCTGAATAAGATGTTAACAATTACACTGGTTTCACCTGGCGGGATCTTCAAATCTTAGATTACTTGCATGCAATTCATCATTCAGTATTCAATGTAACGTCGCGAAATCAGTACCCGTGGACAGAGTGAAATGGGACAGACTTTGTTCAAATAGCTGTTATTTTGGAACCGTAAGGTTATTTGTAACAATATTTTCAGCATAGATGGTCAAGATCATATAATTGATAAATATTGAAAAAGATTATTTTTAAATCTACAGAATTTTTAAAAAAATGGCTTCAATAAACTGTCACAGGTTTTATTGAACCACCCTGTAGTGCTTCCTTGTCTCTATATTCTAAGCTGTAACACATCTCTTTAAATGATGAATTTCAGACTTTCTCAAAAACTTATTCAAAATATCACCCTTCTTGCTATACATTCAATTTGAATAGAAAATTGTCGGCATTCTGTTTTAGGTTTGGGTATTGTTTATTACAAGTCAGTGAATTAGCAGACGAGTATGTTTGAAATTGCCACATGCTTTTTCACTGTAATGTCTTTTCTCTACCAAGGATGGACATATAAATCAATCACTATGACATATTATTACTTTGGTTGATGTATTTATTTTCATACGTCTTTGACCATGAAGCCAGTCATGGTATTGTATCATCTTGTACCAGGGGCAATCAGAGTGGCAACACATTATTATAGTTTGTTCATCACAGAATTGGCAAGCAAATTATGAGGCTTGTGTCTGTTCATGCGCAACAGGATTCCACCTGTTTTTAATTCAATTATTTCAAGATCCCAGCCTATGCCGAGTGTTTTCATTTCACAACGGTGGAATGCAGTCGGATGGTGGATTTTTTTTTTTTATGTGTTGAGATCAAAAGTTTGAACTTCAAATTATTTTATTAACCAACACAGATGAAGTTTCATTCTCTGATACACCTGCTGTTGTTTTGACTGATTTTCAATGTATTGTGAGTTGCCTATTTAGTACCGAACAAACTCTAATGCTGTACCATGTTGTGTCATCGCAAACAGCATGTTGCTCCGATACATGCATTACACAGAGTGCAACAACCTAGAGTCACAATCCATAGCATGCTGCACCAGTTGTTTTGAACCCATATGCAGCTGTGATTCAAACAAGCTGCTGATAAAGAGGTGTAAAATCTAAATTTGTCCCAGCCAGCCAAGTAAATGTTACCAGCCTGAATGCAATTCAACAGACCGACAACATAAACAACGGGGCAATCCTGGGTTTCCGGGCTCAGAATACGGATGACGGATTAAACCGTCATGGATTTATGACTATGGATATTTATATCATTCATGATGTATGCGGTTTTAAAAAAATCTATGATTACCAATTGTAATCATACCATTTTTGACTAAGTGATAATCATTAACGGCCTTGATTTCTCATTCTCCCTGAATGTTGGCAACCAAGCAAAATGGTGACCTTGTTTTTGCTGATGTTCATGATTATTGTCAAATACAATATACTATATGATGCAGTCTCTATCAATAAATATGAGATGGACATGCTCTTTTGAGTTATATGTCTCACGAACTGAACATTGGATGAATTTGATCTTTATGAGAGCAGATTTACAGATTATCTCTCCAATTTTAACATGGGTTCTCAATGGCTTAGGCCTGAGAATTCTTACGCTGTAGCCTGAATTCAGAATTTTTTCCCCTTTTTTTCTTCTAAAGCCCATTTTTAGCCTAATCCAATTTCACATTAGTCACCCCTCGATATAAGGGCATGTTTTGTAGGCAAACATAAAAGTTGCTATCTATTAAGCGGAGTGCAATACTTTTCTTGTAAGTTCTGTGATAATAGATCAAAGCGATAATTCATATATTATTTGCTAGTAGTATGAAGGAGTATTTGTTACTGATAAAGTCATGAGATTCAAGTTTTAAAAAGTCCCTTAATGGAGACACCAAGTTAGAATCTTAAGTAACATCAATTGACTTTTTTGAGCTCTGACTTCCTCCCAACACAGATCAAGTATTAGTCAAACTGATTATATGGTTTTTTTCTATGTCATATAGGTTAAACCTGTCAGATGACTCCCATCGCAACCAATAGCCAGTCCTGATCCAGCAGGCTATTTAGAGACTTCATAGTTCTATTTCTCCCTGAAAGTGTGCAGTGTCCTGTGTGCTGTGTCATGTGTGTGTCTGGGGATCAAAACAAGAGAGCATATCAAGGTAGGGAAGTCAATGTTTTAAACTTGTATCAGTTTGGAACAGACGGTACAATGGATAGCCGATTTTAAACATCGAAAGCACATCAGGTATTACTGGATAGTGGATAGCTGATTTTGACCGTTGGGTTTCTGTTTAAGAGCAGACCGATATGCTGATTTTGACCATCAAGTTTCTAATTGGAGTAGACCATCGATGCTGAATAGCTGAATCATGTTTCCATTTTGATTTGACAATATCATGCTGGATAGGTGGTTTTGATCATCAAGCTTCTATTTCATGCTGGATAGTCTTTTCGATCATCAAGTTTCTGATGGAGCCGCGGATACCCTCGATAGCTGATTTTGATCAATCACAAAAGATTTGGTGGAGATCTGATCTTGACTATCACAGTTTTATTGGAACCAATAGGGCATTCCGTAGAGATCTATACCTGCCAATCATCAATATAAAAGGATTTAACATGGGAAGTGAAATTACGTCAGCGGACAATTACCAGTCAAATTCATTTTGGAGCCAAATGAATAAGTTTAATATCGATCAAATGTTCCTGGTAGCCAAAAGAAGATGATCAAACCGTGTCGCATGCGAAATGAATGCATGCTTATGTTATAGATCAAAAGTATTGAAAATCATGTGGATCAAAATAATTTGTATTGAAATATGCTTTATACTAGAGTATGCCAGCCGGTGTTCAGGTTCTATATATTTTTTTTTTCTCTTCTCAAATCAATCAAACTTGATTTCCATTAAAAACACTACATCAAAAATAACTTTAAAACAAACAGAAGTGTATGGAGAAGTAGGCTGGAAAGCCAATAAGGCCTGTAAATAGCCTACCCCCTTTAAATATAATACAGTACATGCTACTTATTTACTAAATAAAAAAAACCTACCAGTAAGATATTCATGAAATTACCAGTATTAAACCTATTGAAAAGCTTACATAATTCAACAGGTGTTATAATCAGTTGAATCGTGATGAGCTTTAGTTGTTCATGAATATCTTATAGTCATAAGTAACACCCGATTTTGACCAATCACAAAAGGTATTGCGGAGATCTGATCTTGACTATCACATTCTTGTTGGAACTAGTAGAGTGTTGTTGGATGGACGTGACAGTTCGGGTTTAATATCGATCAAATGTTCCTGGTAGTCAAAAGTAAATGATCAAACCATGTCATATGCTAAATGAATGCATGTTTAATTATGTTGTCGATCAAAACTATTGGAACTCTGAAATCATGTGAATCAAAACAAAAAATGTGTATTTAAATTTGCTTTATACTAGAGTATGGCAGCCAGTGCTTAGAATCTTTATACTTACTATGAGTAAGATATTCATGAAATCCCCAGTATTAAACCTATAAGGCCAAATAAAAAAAGATTCATGTTTAGCGTCCCCGCCCGCTTCCTTTTTAGGGGCCGCCTCCTTTTTCTTTTTTAAAGCTGTTTGCCTCGTGAAATAAACTGGTTCTCTACGTCTCAGAACTCAGGACAAGACATCATTTTGGTCTCATTTTCTGTTTCATCTTGCCCATAAGAAGCCAATATGTAATTTCTTGAGTCCAAGTGGAGGTCATTTCGAAAAAAGCAGGCAACCATCTTGAAAGATAGCCAGGCCAGCTATCTTGACAAAATGTGTCGGGCGGCCATTTTGGAGGAAAAAAAAGAAAAAGGGCCTCCTCCTTCCTTTTTTTCAAAAAGGCAGTACGCTAAACATGTTTTATTTTTTATTTTGCCTAATAGGTGATATAATCAGTTGAATGTTGATAAGCCATAAGATGACGATCAAATCCTGTCGTATGCTGAGTGAATGCATGTTTATGTTATCGATCAAAACTATTCAACACTGAAATCATGTGAATCAAAATGGTTTGTATTGAAATTTGCTTTATACTAGAGTATGGCATCCATTGCTTAGGTTCTTTCTACCTATGAGTAAGATATTCTTGAAATCCCCAGTATTTAACCTATTATAGGTGATATAATCAGTTAAATGGTGATGAGCCGAAAGAAGATGATCAAATCCTGTCGTGTGCTAAATGAATGCATGCTTATGTTATCGATCAAAACTATTCAACACCAGAATCATTTGAATCTTAATAATTTGTCTTGAAATTTGTTTAATCAAAGTCTATTAACCCTTACCCCCCTGAATGCTAAAAAATGCTAATCCTAAGTCCCTCTCCAAGCGCATGCGCCACCGGTTTTCAATGACGTAGTCAACTGAGCCTATATAGTGAGCGCAGTATACTGTGCGAATGTGTAGCTGAGGGCTGTGGCTTAGTGGGTGGGACGTGGGGCTTGAGAACCGAGGGTCCTCGGACCCAATCCCGGCAGGTTACCGGAGATTTAGTTGGTGTTTTTTCCTCAAAAATTGTGATCCCAGTCAAAAAAATGTATATTGCCTTAAAAGGCCACTTATAAAATAAGTTAGGAATAATTTAGATACCTTTTTCGAACCATTGTGTTTGAGCTCCGTAGCTTTCGAGGTCATCACGACCCCTTCATTCAGCGTAGTGTTTACTTCCCTCCGTTTGTCACATGACCACCTTTTGGGCGATCACATGACAGCAGGTCACTACACACTACGCTGAATGAAGGGGTCGTGATGACCTCGAAAGCTACGGAGCTCAAACACAATGGTTCGAAAAAGGTATCTAAATTATTCCTAAAATCATGATCGAACCCAATATCAGTCTACATGCTTCTATAAAATAAGTTGTTTCTCATAGCCCTTCCTCCTCACATTCTGGGATAAACTCAATTTTTTTTATTTCAGTTTTCCAAAATTATTGAGTTTTGTATACTGAAGTTTTAATGGTTGCGAGGCCTGATTGTGTATTAATCAACTATAGTTACTTTCATGGGTATTTATAGAACTCTAGGGGTCGACACCGTCATATACATTTTGCATGAAAACAGTGTGAGTGTGAATTTAGTTTAAAATAAAAACCACCCTCCCTCTTCACTTTTCCAAGACCTGTGCTACAAGAAACTTATAATTAATTTTAAGTGGCCTTAACAATCAGTGAGAGGGACTTTAGAATCTTGTTGCTATCAGCAAATTGTTATTACCATGCTATAACATATTACATTTATCATAACTACAAAATAACTTACCATCCAAACTTTAGGGGGACAGACACTCACTGAAATCTATGGCAATCTAATTATATTATTGAGCAGAGCTATACTTTTGTAATCTTTATCGAAGCACATTATTAATTGTAAAAAGGTTGATTTAATCAAAAAAAGAGCAATTAAAAACCATAAACATCGCAGGGGTGCTTAAACATTGGTCACGGTATGGCAGCACAAAGTTTGAAAAGCGGCAATGGCAGAATGTCATATCATGAAAACATCAAAAGATTCTGTTAGGACAATAAGGCCAACAACATCAACATTGTTGTATCGGCGTAACCCACTCGACCCTAATCAAAACAAGAAAACAATAACAAAATTTTTAAAAAACATCGAAAAAATGATCTTGGTACTCCTCAGTACACAGCAAATCTGACGATTGCAAACAACCTCATGATATTTTTGATTTATTTGACTCTGTGAGATCCAATTTAGTAATTTATAGTACATATAAACAACAACAACAAAATTTAATTTAAAAATCCGCCCATCCTACCCTAATTTTCAATGGCATATTACGCCAATACAACAATTTCCCATGCTATTTTTGATTTATTTGACTCTGTGAGATCCAATTTAGTTATTTATAGTATATAAACAATTCAACAACAACAAAATTTAATTTAAAAATCCGCCCACCCTACCCTAATTTTCAATGGAATATTACGCTAATACAACAATTCCCCATGCTATTTGTGATTTATTTGACTCTGTGAGATCCAATTTAGTTATTTATAGTATATAAACAATTCAACAACAATCCCCCTCCCCTCTAAGCAATGAAAAGATCCCCCTATACAGAACCTCTCAGATACGATAACCAATGAATGGTAAGTTCTGATTACCTGACCAGCCATTATGATAACCTAACCTGCCATTAAAGGGTCCCCTCTAAGTAATGAAAAGATCCCCCTATACAGAACCTCTCAGATACGATAACCAGTGAATGATAAGTTCTGATTACCTGACCAGCCATTATGATTACCTAACCCACCATTAAAGGGTGACACCAAAAAAACCTTGTTCTACGGGCAAATGGACTTCTCAGGTAGGATCAGGCGGTCTACATTTTTTTCGTTTAACTTTAAATCTTCGTGAAAATGTTGGTGGATTTGCAAATAAATTTTCAAATTTTCAAAACATCTAAAAAATATTCAAAAATGGGCCCGTAAACCAGGTTTTTTTTTTTGTTGCCTTATGATTACATAAATTGTATTTTTTTGTTATGTCATTCTGTGTCACTGAATTCAGGTCACATTTTGATACCAGATTGTGGTGTTTTGTGAAAGCATCCTTTGTGATAGATATCATCGCATACCATGCTCTTTTATGATTAAGGTATTTTCTTATTTATTGATGTGTGAGCCAATATTTTTCCCAGGACAAGTTTTCTTTTGTACAAGTGGACAAACAATTAATAGCTATTAATAGTCTCTTTCCTAAATTTGCATTAAATTACTTCAGTGGTTAATGATAGAAGTAAAAAAGTCGCTTCAAAGTGAGGTATCATATACCACATTTGGGATAAATCATGTTTTTAGGTCGTCCGTAGGAGAGAGACCTTATGGCAGCATCCTTCGTGTGTGTAGTCGGGGTGTGTGTGCATGTTTCTGTCTTTTACCAACAACTGTGGAGGTAAAATGAATACACACCGTCTAACTGTGGAGGTCCCGTCTGACTGGGTCGGTTAAAAACTCATGAACTCCCCGGTTGGTATGTGTGTATACAACCTCCACGGTTCGCACCTCCACGGTTCGCACCGTCTACACGTGGGGGGGGGGTGTGTGTCAACAATTTGGTATACACTTTTTCAACAATTTGGTATACACTTTTTCAACAATTTGGTATACACTTTTTGTTTTGTCCATTTCTTTTCCATACAATGACCAATTGTAACCAAACTTTGGTCATAGATACAACATGGAAACCTTCATATGTTAATGAGGTCAAAGGTCACATACAAAGGTCATCTGAGGTCAAGATGTAAATGTAGAAATGGCTGCATATGTAAAATTGATTACATTTTTCCATTTCTTTTCCATACAATGTCCAATTGCAATCAAACTTTGGTCATAGATACAACATGGGAACCTTCATATGTTAATGAGATCAAAGGTCACATACCAAGGTCAAAGGTCATCCGAGGTCAAGATGTATATATGTAAAAGTGACTGCATATGTAAAATTGATTACATTTGTCCATTTCTTTTCCATACAAACCTAACTTTGGTCATAGATACAACATGGAAACCTTCATACGTTAATGAGGTCAAAGGTCACACACCAAGGTCAAAGGTCATCTGAGGTCAAGATGTAAATGTAGAAATGGCTGCATATGTAAAATTGATTACATTTTTCCATTTCTTTTCCATACAATGACCAATTGCAACCAAACTTCAGTCATAGATACAACATGGAAACCCGCATATGTTAATGAGGTCAAAGGTCGCATAGAAAGGTCAAAGGTCATCTGAGGTCAAGATGTAAAATTTAGTACACTTTTTTTGTTGGCTCTTGTTCATTTTTCCATACAATGACCAATTGCAACCAAACTTGGTCACGGATGCAACATGGAAACATTTATATGTTAATTAGGTCAAAGGTCACATACCAAGGTCAAAGATCATATGAGGTCAAGATGTAAAATTAGCTGCATGTGTAAAATTAATTACATTTAAACAGGTGAAGTACAATTGCAACCAAACTCCAGGATGTTTATTTTATTTTTTATATCCTGGATCCGCTAGTGGTCTAACCTCTTTCTTTCTAGATGCCTGTGGTTTGAGATCCACCTTGTTTTTAATCTACCCATATAAACGGACGACCTATTTGGGACCGCTGTCCCTATTTTTATCTTATAGTTGATCAGTTCCAAATTGGCGAAGCCTCCTTACAGCAGTAAATGAATACAGAATGACGCGGGCGCGCATGAAGGCATCAAGCGCACTGTACATCGTATGTGTAACACGCGCGTGCTGCCAAAACCATGTGCATCTGGACAAAGGCGCACTTTTGTGTGTGGAGAGATAATAACCGAATATTTCTTGGTAATTTGGCACTGACTCAACTATAAATTTACATGGGCTATTAGAAAAGTATGGGCTTCTGATATCAAAATCAGAAATTTGATGGGGAAACGTATTATTTCATAAAGATTATTGAAATGTATATTATTAATTTTGCAGTTCAGGATTTCGGTGAGTGTCGGCGGATAGTGTTAATGGCATATGACATAAAATACATTATATGGACCAGGTACCAAACAGCAAGGGCAAACAAATTTAAATTGTTCCTTTGATGATATACACCATTACTATTTTTTTAAAAGGGAAAAAAATATAACTTTTTGACATTATCTCTTTAAGCACAGTGTAGTGCTATCCAATATAGAAAAATAAATGTGTACAATATATTTTCACTGTTCTGTCAAAATCTTGTTTCTCCATCCGGCCTTTCAGCATGTACAAATTAATATAACCTTTGGGAAATCTGCTCTAAACAAGTTCAAGGGCTAAAAACACACCTATCAAACCTTGTAAGTGCTCTTGCCCCTGTATAAAACAATACTTACTATGCATTACCATCAGGCAGTTTTACTTCACGCATGCTGAAAGGCTGGAAAAACATACAAGGTTTTGACAGAACAGCAACAATATATGAAATCAAAAACATTTTTTTAACTGAATCCTGCACAAAAGTTGGGGCAAGTAGTAAGACTCACAAAAAAATATTTTTTTACATAAAAAGTTTGGCACTTTTGGGTCAAAATATGATTTGTCTAATTTTTCGAGAAACAAAACATATGCATGTATTGACCAAATTCATACACGACAATACAAATGAAATTAACACTTCTGTTAATAATTAATTAAAAACAAATAAAAACATGTTTTAAACTATATAGTTTCATATCACCCGCACTAAAAATTGGCAAACCCATTCTCCATGAACAACGAATCAAACCAAAGAGCGTGGTGCTCGTATGTACGACACTCATCAGTTGGGCCTCTTGTGATATTTGCCTGAAAGTATTGATGAAGTGCCTCAGCATCTTTAAATATTGCAGTCCCTGCTTTAACTGCATTGGCAGCATGATTTTTGACCACTGCATTTTCCCTTTTGCTGGCCCCTTTCCCGTTACAGGTACCCAAGAAAATATGCTGCATCTCAAACCCGTAATCTTCCTTTGCGTAGCTGACGTCAGAAAATGGTCCCTTGGTCTTGTACTGGCAAGAGCAATCGTCTTAGTAACAATACATCTTGGATATCTTTAAATATCTGGTATTGGTCAGGTGTCTGCTGACTTCTTGTCGGGAAATATACCAGATGATAACCATGGTTGATGTCACTTACCATTATAAGTGATTCTGTAATGGATTTATCACATGTTGAACATTAGTAGTATGTGACGATGGGATGAACTGTGCTAGAGTCCTGGGAATAATGCACACTTTGTACTTCACGCTGATAGGCACATTTGTGATTTTCAGCAAAGTCCAGCACAGCCATCACTTCACAGGCTTTCAGATTGGACGTCAGTAGGCGCTCCTGTGGGTTTTGCCAATCCTTGTTGAAAAGATGTAGTGTAATTGTGGCCGCCCCTGCTTTCAATGCTGTAACAATAATAATAATAATAAACAAGCACTTGTTATAGCGCCCAATACCCGAAGACTTCTAGGCGCTTTACAATAAAAGCTTACAACAACTACAACTATAAAACTACATTATTATAATAAAAAGGGATACAATAGATAAAAATTAGCACACGATAAACATCATATAAGCAGAAATTATAAATACACTGATAAAATATATATGAAGAACCGTAGAAAGTTTAAAATTGCATCATTTAAACGATGAGTCAATAAAAGCAGTCACAAACTCCCAAGACAGTGCCACATTTGGCAACCAGGCTCTTTTTCTTAACTGTCTTACTTTTTTTCCCCATACACCTTAGTGGTTACCATATCCCAGCATTTCCATTCCAAGATCATGGTCGAATCTTCAAGCAAAAGCCCTAGAACAGCATCTAGTTGATGTACTCCACATCTGTCGCACTTGCGATTAATACAATCAGGGTGGTAACATTTTTACTCTGGTTTTGTTTAGGGCACATGGTACAGTTGGAGATACACATCTTTGACTGATCTTGGTTCTGCTATGTTGTGGTTGATGCAGCTTACTTTAAGTTCAATGTTTTCACAGTTCTCACAAAAACAAGACAACATAGTTCTCTTTACGGGCATGTGTGGCGCAGTGGGTAGAGCACTGGATTCATGATCTAAAGGTTGTGGGGTCGCGTCCCACTGTGTTCAACATGTTGTGCTCTTGAGTAAGGCACTTTACAGCAATTACTCCTCTCTACCCGGGTGTATTTAAATGGGTACCGGCATTCTTCAGTGCTGGGAAGGTAACAGACTCGCTGTGGAGGAGGTGTAGCGAGCCCCACACAGCAACATTATAAAAAGGAGTGAGTCTGGCCCTATCGCTTTGAAAGTGAGATGGGCACTCCGCTCCTGGTATTACAGGATCGACCGCCTTTACCTTCTCTCTTGGTCGTTGTAACATTCAAGTTAATAAACATACACAATAAAGACGCTTCAGACTGATATACCTGTTAAATTCTGGTTGTATTAAGTCCACGGTTTTTTGTACACATGTGCAACAGGCAGGCTGGCGTTAACATCTGTTGAGATGTATGGTTGGGTGCATTGATGCGGTATGTACTGGGTCTAGTGTTGGGCTTATTTATAGAAGGACCCTACTACTGTCTTTGTATGCTTTGGTTGCTGGGTGTAAAATGAAGATGCACACTCTTTGTTTTGTGGATGCGCTTTATTATACTTGGCATGTAGTTGAGCTATTGTATGTTCCATGATGTGTCTTGGTTTGCCTCTCTTTTTACTAACAAATGTTTTGTCTGGCAATTTGTTTGAATTTGCTTCAAAAAATCAACTTGACCGATGCAGCAGGGAGTTGTTTGCGCCCAGCACAGCCTTTCTTTGCTTTCTGTAGCAAATTCCTGCTGATGTTAAATCTCCGGCAGGCCTCCCTTTGGAGGCCATGTTTTCTTGTACCATGTAGAGTTTCAGCCAGGCTCTTCCTATGTGATGACTGTCTCAGAAATTTAAAATCCTTGTTCAACAGTATACAAATACTACATGGTTAGAGAGAAAACTATTTTCCCCAAGGTACTGGCTACAGGCCTACCATCCGAACCCGGAGGGTGAGGGGTGGTAGGCCTGTTGCCAGTACCGAGGGGAAATAGTTGCACTATTTCCCCGATATACAGGGTGACCCAGAAAATGTTGAACCCAAAAATCACAAAATTCAATTTTTTGTTTACCATTAAAATAACAAAATATTGAATAACTCGTTCACCAGCTATGTGCACCATACATTTAACTTGCTGAAACATTTTAGATCATAAAAATAGGCCACACGAAACTTAAAATACGTGTAATTTTGTAAGAAGTGTTGTTTTGTAGTGTAAGTAAAGTGCAAAAAAAAATAGTTGCATGCTACATGAGCAGAACAAGTGCCTGTTTGAAACCATTTCTTTCCGATTTATAAATTATTCTGCACAGTATCTCATCAATATTCATTTATTATGTAAATCAATATTATTATTAGATAAAAGACTTTGAAAACAAAAACTGAAGTCCCCATGACATGGGGACTTCATTTGAAAACGTTAATTTGATAAATTCAGATCAAAGAAAAGATTACTTAACTCACCGTACTTAGAACAGAATTTTAATTCATATCTGAACCAAGTTACAATTGGTTCACTTTAACAAAAGGGCGAAAACACCCCCTGTCACACAATCAAGTGTATCTTTAGTTTGGTAAGGCCAATTTACACGATCTAAAGTTCTCCAGAAAGCTGAATAAATTGTTCACATAATTGTTGAAAACAAAATGCCATATTTATTTATTTTCATTTTTAATTATTTTCTTTACATTTTTGATTTTTGGGTTCAACATTTTCTGGGTCATCCTGTACCATGTAGTATTTGTTGTATTACACCTCATAAATATTCATGTAATAGTAGGCATAAATCCTGCCATTTCATTTGCTCAATTCCCTGCTCCACGTTTCGGATTTGGTCAAATTGTCTACTACTAAATCAACATACCTCAATCCATTGAAGTAAACAATATGCTTGACAAAACCAATATATATAATACTCACATATTAATATTTCATCCTCATACATCAGAGGATTTCATCAGAATGGCAATGATCCACTTTGGCGCGAAGAAACATCATCTTCAGAGTTGCCAGTCGGTTTTACTTTTAGAAGTGGATCATTTTTTCTTCTTCTTTTTTGCTCAGTCATGTCTATGATCCACTTCTAAAAGTAAAACCAACTGGCAACTCTGAAGTTGATGTTTCTTCGCGCCAAAGTGGATCATTGCCATTCTGATGAAATCCTCCGATGTATGAGGATGACATATTAATATATGAGTATATTAATTGGTTTTGTCAAGCATATTGTTTACTTCAATGAAATTCAACAAACCTGATGAATCTTTTCACCGATACCTCAATCCACTAGGGTCTGTACAAACTTTAAGATCTTCTTTTGTCATTTGGCATAGGGTTTCACGACCCCTGTTGGGAAAGTAGAGCATGTAGTCTATGAAGACCTTATTTTGAAGCCCTCACGGTGTTGAGTGATCAAGTGCATCAAATGAAAATATCTTGGCCATGTCTTCAGAATTAATCACTTTCTTGTGCTGAACCCTCGCTTTTCCCATCTGCTTCATCTTAACCAGCATGCTTTTGTAGATCAGACTGGAGTGTTTAAACTCCTTTTCATTGGCAATGTCAATATTTCTAATACTTTTAAAGTGTCTTTGGGGACCATGTCCTGTTGGCTTTTTCTTTGCGTATAAATCGCCATCCAGTTTGTGAACCTTGGCATAAAATCACCCTAACAGCTCTTCCAATTTAGCACAATCTAGCGATACAGCGTAATTAAGCGAAGTTCCCTTTTCTTTGCAGTATTCAGCAAAGGTGTTAACTACCTTTTTGACGACAAGCTGTGTGTTTTGGGCATCTTTGTTTTGAATTAACTCAGCAACATCGTCTGCTGTCAAAGACACAGACCGATTCGTAACTACCTCCATCTTAATGTAAGAACCTAGTTATGGTACTGCTCATACATGTGGTCAACATCAACTCGAAGGATTTAAGTTTTCTTCTCTTTATTAGTCGGTAATTCATCTTTTGCTTGATAAACATAGCGCATACCTTCCGAATCAACACCAACAGAAAAGTGAAAATTTTCAAGCTTTCTCAAGTTTTCTCTACCGCGCCTACAGATGGTATAGATCATGAGTTCAAACCATACTTTAAACTGGAGTCCCTGTGGTGTGATTTCATCAAAGACAATTGAACAGTAGATCTTCTCCAAGTCATTCTCATCAATTCAAGAATTGTGGATTGTGTCTCCTTTACCAATTTTCTTTAATTTAACTTCGGTTGCCTGAATGCCAAATTGGCCTCTGAAAATTCAGATGTGTTTTACAATGTATTTAATTAAATTTTTACATGGTAAAACTCTACTTGTTTGTTAAACGATGTAACATGGCATCCTTCATACTTATATCTGAAAATTCAGCTTCTTTCATCATATCAATTGCCTTCTCAGAACTTTTCAAAAAACGATTCAAGCCAGCTCCACCAGTTTTGTAAGGCTCATCATCCTCCCGTCGGACTTCCACATAAAATCTTGCGAGTAGGTCTGCCAACTCTGGTTTACCCAGCTCTTCAAAACATTTCTCTAGTAGGTTTTTTGTCATTGTAGTACGCTTGTAAAACATTCACAGCTTTTTCTGTTGACCTTTGAGTATGAGGAATGTCCCTATATACTCCTTGTCATTGATAGTAGCAAAATGATCTGTTTTTCTTTCTTTCTCATGAGCCATTTCCTGTCCCAGACTTGGAGGGCATCAAGATCTTCTTGGAGTTTAATGCAGTCAGCAGTGGAAGAGATCTGGCCGTATAGGACACTGTCGTCAGCAAATAATCTGGTAGTGGATGATTTGACACATTGGGGCAAGTCGTTTATGTAGATCAGGAAAAGTAAGGGTCCTGAGACACTGCCTTGCGGAACTCCAGATGTCACTGTGGATTGTGAACTTTTTTGTCCATCAACGGCCACTACTTGTGATCTGGAGTGAAAGAAGTCCGTGATCCATTGGTGGATGCTACCATGTAAGCCATAGTGCTTGACTTTCAGCAAGAGGGGGCGGTGAGAAACTTTGTCGAATGCTTTCTCGTAGTCCAGAAGGATACGATCAGTTTGTGATTTGTTGTCAATTCCTTTGGCCAGGTCCTCTAAAGTGACAATCAGTTGTGTATCACAAGAACGGCGTTTTCTAAAGCCATGCTGGGCGTCTGAGAGGATGTGATGATTTGCTAGGGGGTGAATGATGGCGCAGTGAATAATGTTTTGACATAACTTGCACAGCACTGATGTTAATGAGATAGGGAGGTAATTTGCAGTTGTAGACCGACTTCCTTTTGTAAATAGAGGGATGATTTTAGCTTTCTTCCACTGAGAATAAACTCAACCTTTGATCGATTGATGCTTGAAAAAGTAGGGTGATTGCAGGAGATACCTCAACAGCTGAGTCTTTCAAGAGTTTGGTCGGGATGTTGTCTGGACCTGTAGTAGTGATAGGCTTCAAATTCTTCAAAAGCTTTATGACCCCATTGTGAGAAACTGTTATGTTGCCCTAAGGAGGATGCTGAACATCTGGTAAGTCAGGGAGGGGAGACCCATCATCAGTTGAGAAGACTGAAGTGAACTGTTTGTTCAGAACATTCGCTTGACTTTAGGGTCAGTGTGAAGAAATCTTCCATCTTTCAATGGCGCTACACCCACATTGTCTCACCTCTTTGACTTGATCAAGGCACCAAGTTTTTTGTTTCTGTTGCTGCTAGGGTCACTATGGATTATTGTAAGCGTCGCCATTACAACCAAACCAAACTCTCACAGAAATAAAATAAAATATAAAATTCATGTGCTTCCGGTTCGCGTCGCCAAATTAATCTCATACCCAATGCTTATGCGTCAAATGGCAGAATATGTTATCCGATGGGTAAACACATGTTGAATGAACGTTGCTTTCTAATCGTGCGAGTTTTCCTGGACTGCTCCATTCAGTGAAATAGGGGGTTGTGCATTATAAATGTTGGAGATAATAGTAATGAAGACTGTTTTACACTCAAATGAAACTAGGCATTAAATACTCTTGGTACATTATACTCATCTTGATATTCTGTTCCTTTTTGGACATGATACAATCAGTCACATTTTTATAAGTTATTAACAAAATTCTATTCAAATTTATAGATCAATCCAGCACCAAAAATGAACCGATCAAAATATGTGATTCCTAACCTAACCGTCCAATACACTAAAATAATTGGATGCCAAAGTTTGAAAACTTACAAATACAGTCCAATACATGATTAACTCAAATTCATATACTCATAGTAGTATCGAACCAATCAGACAGCAGGAAATTGGAATATGTGGAGTGCATTGAAAGTGTCTAATTGTATTCCACGTGCGCGCCGTTTTAACTTTGATACCAAAATGTCCTTAACTTAAACATATTATCATGATATAAATAACCCAATATTCATCTGTCCCTCATCATGCCGCAATTTCTCGAGCTGGGTCACATTTTGTGCTATGGTTATTACTATTTAGAGAATAAAGGTATTGTTTTTAGACCGTACCTGTGTTATATTGTCTGACATAAATGCGGACGATAGTATGTTCTACGCAAAAAATAATACTATCGAACGCATTTATGTCAGACAATACAGGGTGTATCAAAAAAAATGCAATACTTTTTGTCGCGAGCTCTCCGATTACGGCAAATCACAAATCACACTGAAATTTATATATTCGGTTAGGTGTATTTATTGGCTATCACATAGTCAAATTACAGCGATATCGATTATTCATTCGCTGAGATATCAACGATACACGTAGACAAGTGCAAAACACGTTTTACATCGTTTATCCTGTGTGCCTGATTTTCTTGTCAGGTGAATATTAGCAAGACACTTTAATAACTCATTGTACTTAAATAATTGGAATCAAATTCATCATTCTGAGAAGAAAATGTCATGTTAAAGGTATCAATTTTCTGGCTATTACAGTATCATATCAATATTAATTAAGTCTGGCAATAAATTAGGTGATAGTTTTAACTATCATTAAAATGACACAACTTGAAAATCCAGATTACAAAGTCTGTTTGCAAATCCTCTCTCTTTTTCTCTCGTTAACGTCATAAATAAAACAGTATGGCACATTATTCAAAAGATAAACAAATGGAATAGTCCAGTGAAGGTAGTAATTGTCTTGTATGAATCAGTCGTTGTGAATGGGAATGGGACATTATGGTGCTCCTCGGCCCTCAAAATGCTGTCTATGTTTTAAGATGCATCGATTATGAACTTTAATTTATGAAAGAACGTACCATATCATACGTTCTTTCATAGCAATCGGTGGTTCAGAACTTAAAAAGGGTGATTGACGTATTCAAATGGTCGAATGATTATAAGATTACACGATTCAATGATTTTATGTACCACCTTACTGAAACAAAGGAAATTAAGATAAACTATTCCAGACATTAAGGTTACATAGTTATTAAACTGTTAACCCATCGAACAGGAAAATCCAAGTTTTTAGAGCGAACGATGTAAAACGTGTTTTGCACTTCTTTACTTATACCTTTAATATCTCAGCGAATAAATATTCGATATCGTTGTAATTTAACTATGTGATAGCCAATAAGTAGACCTAACAGAATATATAAGTTTTAGAGTGATTTGTCTTTTACTGTGACCGTACAGCTCTCGACAAAAAGTGTTGCGTTCTTTTTGATACACGCTGTATAACACGGGTACGGTCTAAAAACAATACCTTTATTCTCATTCTTAAACAATCATACTTTAGACATTTATCAAAGAAATAAGTACATTTTATTGTCCACATTTGACAACTTTTACCCCTGCTAGGATCGAATAACCCACAAACATTCCATCCAATCACATGCGATGAGTAAACCAAGCGTAAGCGTCGCGGCGCCGGCATAAACGCAGGAAAAGCGCTAAAGACGCACTGCAGAAGTGCGCGTTATGGAGCAAAATACGCATTGTGAAGGTCGGGCGCACTGTTAAAACGTAGGCCCCACCTCCCCATGTTAAGTTGTCTCATCTAGATGTCGCCGATTTCTCTGAGAACCAATGAGATTGCTTAAACTTTCTTAGCTGTTTAGGAATAACTCATTGTATTTTGATGGAACGAATCAATCATATAAATAATAAGTACAAATTGTACATACCATGGCTGGCTTCTCATCACGACTTCTAACCTTGCTTCGTACCATGTTTGAAAATAATCAATTTGTTGATTCTCTAGCAACCATTTAAAAATCTCACAAGAGTTTTAAAATACTATCGGTATTGCATGAATTTGTCGGATGTAACGATCGAAACTCGATAAACCTTTGATAATTATTAATACTGACTATGTTGCATACTAATATAAAGATCAAGAAAGGATACAAATTAAGCAAAACTTACTAATCATATTCGAATTACCCAATGAAATTACTGCTACCGGTACAGGTGTCCACAATGGATTGGCGTCCAGTAGCACCATCTTTTTTTGCGTGTATCCACCAGTCGCACGGAACGACCTCATGACTCAAAAATGCTTTTAAACCATAGCCAAAGTATCTGCTTATGATATATTTTGGCGTACATTTCATGATTTAACATTGACAAACAATCAATTATAGGTTAATAATTTCCAAATTGGGGAGAATTTTCAGGCTTGTATTTGTGTGCGCAAAAAGAATCCATGACTTTGCGAATATTTATTGGTGAAAGTGTACACTTGCACATCATAAGCAGGTATCAGTGAGCAGTGGGTATTTCGTTTGGACCTGCGGATAAATATTAGCCTCACAATTTTCACCAATTTGGAACTGATTAAACTAAAATAGCAAGTTAGAAGTTTAATGCTAACATTGTTCATCCACTTTGACAGATAAATTTGGATTCTAGACTCTTGTCAAATTAACAACAAAAAATCTGAATCCTGTCAGGGACACCAAAAAAGGGAAATTCAATCTTTTGAGATCATTTACAACAGCAGAAAAATTTGCTATAGTTACCTTGTACTTTACCGTGTTGTATGTCATATTATATTATAATGGATAGTGTAAGAGATGTGTATGATTACCCATGGACTAGATCACCATATTTAAGATAGGGTGTACTTTGCTAATTGAAACTAATGGCAATGTATACTTTGCTAATTGAAACTAATGGCAATAGTGTGGGGTGGTTAGAAAGAGTTCATTTTTGATAGCATTTGGTAATAAGCTTCTCCCTTTAATGAATCATGTTTAGAAGTGAAATCAAAGTTGCTTAGCTCATGAGGTGGAAGTGATGATAATAGTTAACCTTTACCTCGTGGTGGTCAAAAAATGAAAAATTTGTTTCCTCGACCGGGATTTGAACTCGGGACCTACCGAACTACAGATGGACGTTCTATCAACTGAGCTAACGAGGATTGGTATCGAAGCGTTAGATATGCATCCAAAGTTTTACGGTTCAATTCCCATATTTCTCCCGCTTTTCTAGCGACAAGCATGATGGAAAAATAATATTAATTCTATCATGTTTTAAATTTGATCATGTTTAGAAAGTGTTCAGATAAGTTGGCTGAAATGAGCATGCTACCATGGACAAATCAGTTTTACACATAGTGCTCCAGGAAAGGCTTATTATCAGTTAGGTAAAAATAACTGTCCAACTTTTTGGAGCACCCTGTCGGTATCCAAATAAAATCATTATTTATTTATTTTATATTAACCCTAACCCCGGTTTAAGGTTTTTGACCGGGATCACAATTTTCGAGGAAGAAACACCAACTAAATCTTCGGGAACCTGCCGGGATTTGATCCGTTCTCAAGCCCCATGTCCCACCCACTAAGCCACGGCTCTCAGCTACTCGTTCGCACATTATACTGCGCTCACTATATAGGCTCTGTTGACTACGTCATCGAAAACTGGCGGAGCATGCGCTTGGAGAGAGGGACTTAGGATTGGCATTTTTTAGCATTCAGGGGGGTTAGGGTTAAGTATGAAATGATAATTTATTTTAGATTTGTATTTTTACAGGAATAATGTAAAGAATTAATTATAAGCCTACCAGGTAGTTTAAGAAATTATGTATTAGATAAAGAAGTTTGATAGTTTTGCTGCACATTTTTGCAACATGCACATGTTAAAGTATAGAAATCTTATTGAGGGTATGTGTGAAATAAAAAATAAGTCAAAACAAGACCACAAGTTGAAGCATTTTTAGTATTGCAATGTAGAAACACTTTTTAAGAAATGGTGAAACTAGTGCGCCCTTAATTAAATTAAAACAATACAAATATTACTATAGTTCAATCAGTTCCAAATTGGCAAGACATATTCTGTTTTTATCTCTCCGCGCGCAAACAAATCCGAGTGTGCACGCATGGTCACACGCACACGCTTTTAGAGACACGCATACGTCACGCATATGGTGCACAGTTCGCTTGTCAGTGTTGTGTGCCCGCATCCTTCCGTATTCATTTGCTGGTGTAATGTGGGATCGCCAATTTGGAACTGATCAAACTATAGCAACTTTGGATTCCTTAAGATCATATAGATTATAAAACCCTGGCCTATAATTTATAAATGGAACATTTCTGGCCCCTAAGATTTACAGACATAATGAGAAAAATATGGGGATTCTTCTGATATCAAAATATCTTGATGTGAAAAAAAAATCATAGCCCCAAAAAAGTGATCGGAACATACACCTTTAAGTTCATAATAGATTATAAAACCCTCAAAAATGTTCAGACAGTTTTTTCAATCACCTATATTTCATTATATGTTCGTAGTATTTTGCATATCAATGGAATAGCAATCCTTTGTTTCAGTGACGTCGAGCAACTTGCTTGAGAATATGGAGAGGTCTCTATCTTAATATGCCAAAATCATCACTATTATGTGCTCAAAAATTGATAGAGCATCACTCTACACTGCATGGAATAGTGGTGTATTTTAGGTCAAAATAATGGTGAATTTGGCACATTTTGATTGCGATCTCCCCACATTCTCAAGGAAGAGGCTGAGCACTGAAACAAGTGAATGCTACTAATGTGATCGTTGAAATGAAGAACACATCAGTTTTCCAATGATAAGTAATACAATATGACTATATCACAAGATATCTGGACAAAATCTGATTTTTTTTGAGGAGTTTATAAGGAGGAGGCAATCAAGTAAATTAAATAGCCAATAATAATATGTAGAATCTTCCATTGACCCTAGGGTGAATGAATCTACTGGATAAAATTCCTTGAACTCCTTCAAGCCAATCACAGCATGTCAAGGCAAAATATTATACTGTTTAATAGAACCAGTGCTTTGATGCAAGAACAAGACAATATTCAGTACTTTTGATAACAAAAATTAACAAAAAAGTTTGTTTTTTTCTTGCAAGGTTGCATTTTTACCTTGTACTTGGTCAAGATTTCCTTTCAATATTCAGTACTTTTAATAACAAAAATTAACAAAAAAGTTTGTTTTTTTCTTGCAAGGTTGCATTTTTACCTCGTACTTGGTCAAGATTTCCTTTGTTGGATTTCTGATTGCAGACATGAACACTTTCACTAATGTGCACTTTTCAACACACTGCAAGGTTGTATTATTATCTTGTACTTGGTCAAGATTTTATTTGTTAGATTTCTGATTGCTGACTTCCACTAATGTGCACTTTTCAACACACTGCAAGGTTGTATTATTATCTTGTACTTGGTCAAGATTTTATTTGTTAGATTTCTGATTGCTGACTTCCACTAATGTGCACTTTTCAACACACTGCAAGGTTGTATTATTATATTGTACTTGGTCAAGATTTTATTTGTTAGATTTCTGATTGCTGACTTCCACTAATGTGCACTTTTCAACACACTGCAAGGTTGTATTATTATATTGTACTTGGTCAAGATTTTATTTGTTAGATTTCTGATTGCTGACTTCCACTAATGTGCACTTTTCAACACACTGCAAGGTTGTATTATTATATTGTACTTGGTCAAGATTTTATTTGTTAGATTTCTGATTGCTGACTTCCACTAATGTGCACTTTTCAACACACTGCAAGGTTGTATTATTATATTGTACTTGGTCAAGATTTTATTTGTTAGATTTCTGATTGCTGACTTCCACTAATGTGCACTTTTCAACACACTGCAAGGTTGTATTATTATCTTGTACTTGGTCAAGATTTTATTTGTTAGATTTCTGATTGCTGACTTCCACTAATGTGCACTTTTCAACACACTGCAAGGTTGTATTATTATCTTGTACTTGGTCAAGATTTTATTTGTTAGATTTCTGATTGCTGACTTCCACTAATGTGCACTTTTCAACACACTGCAAGGTTGTATTATTATCTTGTACTTGGTCAAGATTTTATTTGTTAGATTTCTGATTGCTGACTTCCACTAATGTGCACTTTTCAACACACTGCAAGGTTGTATTATTATATTGTACTTGGTCAAGATTTTATTTGTTAGATTTCTGATTGCTGACTTCCACTAATGTGCACTTTTCAACACACTGCAAGGTTGTATTATTATCTTGTACTTGGTCAAGATTTTATTTGTTAGATTTCTGATTGCTGACTTCCACTAATGTGCACTTTTCAACACACTGCAAGGTTGTATTATTATATTGTACTTGGTCAAGATTTTATTTGTTAGATTTCTGATTGCTGACTTCCACTAATGTGCACTTTTCAACACACTGCAAGGTTGTATTATTATCGTGTACTTGGTCAAGATTTTATTTGTTAGATTTCTGATTGCAGGCATGAACCTTTTCACTCATGTGCACTTTTCAATTATAATTCAAGTGTTTTGGGGTACCCCCCCCCCCCCCCCCCCCCCCCAACAACAAAAAACAAAAGAAAGATACATGTTTGGTGCACTTTCTCTATGTTTTCTTTACTATGTACAGTCATCAAAAAATGAAACTGACCAAGTAATAAATGGGCTTATAAAGTGGTTGAAAAATGTCTCCTCTGTGATTTGAGATATCGCATGTGAAGAATGGATTTATATCAAGAAAGTTCTAGTATCAAAAAAGAAAGTAAGATAAAGTAAGGTTTCCATTTTGGTATTTTGTTTTTCTACACACGGCCTCAATTACAGGCAAATTATTGATTAATGGTAGTGCTAATTCGCCAATTGATAATGAGATGTTGATAGTCGGCTGCATTGTTGCGATGGATCAACATGATCAATATGGCACACACACGTTACCAATCATACTCTCCCCCATCCCTGTGTTACAAAGAAAAATGAGAAATTGAAAATCACACTTTACATTACATTTCGGATCGTAACTTCCTCAATAATGAACCATTCTTACCGTGTTGCGTGCGTATGGCCAAAATCTTGCATGTTCGCTTGGATTACATTTGCGTGCGGAGAGATAAAAAATGCATATTTTTTACCAATTATTAACTAATAGAACTATCGAAACATGTGCTCCGTCAAAAATTCATCATGGTTTTGAAAACAAGATGGCTTCTTTCCACTATTGCAGGGTTTTTTACTCACCCTGTAAGTTATATGGTGAGATCCCATATCGTCAGCTTAATAAAATAATTGCCTAAGACATATTTACTACTTTTGAGAAATTTTAAAATCAAATATCTAGTTTCGTCAGCTTAATAAAATAATTGCCCAAGTTATTTGTTCATAACTTAGCAGATTCTTCTATCGATGCAATAACTTCATTTGTTGTGATGGTTTTACTGAAGCGTTCTGCCCTACGGCTGGCCATATAGGAAGTTACACAAATAATTTAAGTCACACTGTTTGACTAAGGCAATAAAATAAATCTGCCTAATGTGACTTAGGCAATTATCCTTTTGATTTGGTAGCACACTTTCGAGTTGAAAATTGATTAAAGCACTTTAACCATAGGTGCCTCTAATGGTAAAGAGCTGATTTAGGCAAAAATCTCAAATTGGTAAAAAAATGACTTGGGCAATTATTTTATTGATTAAGCTGACGATATGGATTCTAGCTGAATCAATTAGGAACAATCTACTGTAAATGTGGACATTTTTGAGCTACATTTATTTTTGTGAAAAAAAATAACCGCACAAATATATTCATTTTGTATGTAGGTCTATTTAAGGATGCTCAAAATCTCAAAAATAAAAACAAGCAAACATTTTCAAATATGCAAAGAGCAAAAATGTCCACTTTACTGTATTTGGAATCTCACAATGATGCATTTTGATCCATAGTTGTGACTTCTAATTATTTTTATGAAGTTTTATTTTAGGTGATCTTTTAATCACTAATGAACATATCATAGTAACTATGCAGTGTATATTTTATATGTGTGACTAATATAAGAAAAAAATGTATGTTTTTATAAATCAGCTACTCGAAAGATCATGTGAATATTGACTTATGAATAAAAAATAATATACAAACACAATGAATCATCTCTTGGATT
This sequence comes from Ophiura sarsii, assembly GCA_035610835.1. Taxonomy (NCBI): domain Eukaryota; kingdom Metazoa; phylum Echinodermata; class Ophiuroidea; order Amphilepidida; family Ophiuridae; genus Ophiura; species Ophiura sarsii. The sequence continues at coordinate 37,225,336 of CM069442.1, forward strand.
TCAGCAGTTGTTTCTCATTTCAAGTTTCATTTTTTAAGGAATTATGTCACAACCACACTTTTTCATTATCTACAGTACAACATTTGGTTGGTTGGTTGGTTCCTGCCATGACTGGCAGCTCGTGACCTTACAGATACTACGCCACAAATAACGATTTTCAGCAAAGGAGTAACAATCACGGAGCGGGTGTCCAGTAATCAATTTTATTTGGTCAATCCACCGGGAACGAGGTCTGCCTTTCCTACGCTTCCTTTCAATCATGCCTTAACATCAATAATTTTGACATCTTTGAAACATTTTGTGAAATTTTGGTACTGTCGACTGCATTGAAAGTGTTAATAACACATCAAGTCATCACCCTCAAAACTTCTAGAGGGTTTGGCTAAACTCTCGTGTTCACCAGGGATTTTACAATTTTGGGATAAAAGACTCCTCCTATATTGTTCAAATGTAAACTGGATAACCGCTATTCATAGCATGGTAAGTGTAAATTGATAAGGTTTCTCCCATGTAAACTACACATCAGGGGTAGCGCTGGTTAAAAAATATCAGGGTCCTATCCTATAAAGGGGCATTGAGAGATACGTATGGGGGTGCGCCCTCAATTATCCTGGAAATCATTTTTTTTTGCATCAAAGTAATACTTAGGCATATACTATAGTAGATTCATAAACTCTGGCGCATCGGTATCGATTTTGGACCTCGTCCATTGTGCGTTAGAGGAACCCATTTTGACCAATGATGAAATAGCGGTACTTTTATAGATGTTATTATCATGATTATTTGCGCTCCATAATCAATTGCTATTCATGATAGTGTGGCTTTATAAATAGGGCTGATCATGTAGCTTTACAATCACGACAACCAAAAACTTAATCCAGCAGCCTCAAATGTGTTATCCCTTTGGAAGCGGTTACCACAATAAAAACAAATCGACCATCATCGACCGTATACAGGTTTCGAAAGAACAATATTATGTATGTCATTTTACCTATTCATAATTTAGTGGACACTTTTTATTATTTTCCGTTTTTATTATGCGCGCACGTGGAATAAAGGAAACATTAAAATGAAAATAACAGTTCTATACGTATTTATTTGCGAGGAAAAACCCGAAAATAATTTAATAATCTTTTTTTTTGTTTGTATACCTAGGTACAAAACCATTTGCCCTAATTAAATGGAAAACCAGTTATATCAACCAAGATACGGATTATAAACGTTACTTTAAGTATATCTGGCTATGAGACCACCTGAATACCTTTATCAATTTATCTGAATAACAATACATTTCTTTATCGAAAATACGCGGGCAATTGAAAACAACTGTTTGCAGCCAAGTTATGCCGATATACCAGCCGCAAGTTCCCTGTCACTAGGTGCATAGTAGTGACTACATCATAGTAGTACATGCAAATGAGGACACGGTATTAACCTTGCAAATTACGATTAAATTCGAGTGCCTCCCCCTCTTTTGCTTCTGTTACCTCTGACTGAAAATGGTAAATCGGCCAAATCGGCCAATGTCTGCGAATCGACTATAACTACCATCTGAAACAGTTTACTAACATTTGCCGTTTATCATATCAAATTTCATGATTTTCTTAGTTTCGATATGATGATATCGAAACTAGGTGCTGAATTTGGATGTTTTGCAATCGTTTTACATGTGTACTTTCGCAGCAAATCTCAACCCGGAAGTGCCGTTATTTGCTTATTTTGCATGAAAGCGATGTCGGAATTGTATGACATTTTGGATTTGGGCTATGTTGATGATTATCTTTACGTTATTTGGTCGTTTAGTATATCGATACATCTCTCAATGCCCCTTTAAGGACTGCACAAACCAAATTTAAAGGGTCCCTAAAAATGTCAAGGGGTTTCTGATGTAAGTGAAGGATGGACAATGACAATTCTTCAGTATTTCTTTTAAGGTTTCCATTGCCATGCAGCATGAAATTTAAGGGGTCCACATACAAATTTGATCCTGACCCCTTGGTCAATTTCAAGGTGTAACTTGATGAGTCAAACAAGAAAGAAAGGGTCTATAACACGCAAACGCGTCAGATTGCTACCCCTGCTACACATGGTGCATAAAATACTACATGGATCTCAAGTTTTCCAATTTGAATGAAGGATATATATAGTTTGCATGTTTTAGGTGTCTCGTGGACAAACAAGGAAATCTGGTTTCTTAGTTGAAAGATGCACCAAAGACATCACGGTAAATACGATCATCATGACTTCGTCACACAAATTTGCAAACAAATATGGCAATCAGACTCGTAAGGTAATAGTTCCATGCTTCAACATGGTACAGGGTGTTCCAGAATGATTTATAAGGGAAAGGTGCATTTATTCAGCTATACATACCGTATAGTGTTTATGATTCTATATCTACATATACAGGTCCCAAAAGTTTCGAAACCATTTTAAAGATTTGTATCTCTCTTAAAATATGTCGCAGTACCAAATTCAAAATATATTTGAAAAGAGCAAACTTGTAGAATCATTTCAGTATCAAACATGACTCCTTTTTGAGGCCCCTGAATATAAAGCACACGTTGAAAGGTTTGGCCACATAACTCGCAATACCATCAAATTGTTTGATTTGCTCGTTGCACTGTGTAATCCACTGTAATCACATGCAGCGTGTTCCTCGCGTTTCATTCATGTGGATTTTGTTCGAAAAAAACTTATTACATGTTGCGCACAACATTATTAATGTTCATAATATGGATTATATCAATATTTTGAAAAGGATTTAAAAAAATTGGGACACCCTGTATTTAGTTTCATAGGAATTTTCAATTTTTAAAAATCAGACGTTTCTAACAGACACTATGGACTCTTTTGTAAAAATGGTATTTTTCAAATTTAAACAACACTCATGAAACCATTGACCATATTCGGCACACAAAGCTCAATTTAAATCATTTGCAGGTAAATTGCTGTGCCCTCGTTTAATTTTTCACTACAAAGTTAAAATAGATATCAACTATTTGTGATGTTTAATTTGAAAGGTGTGAGGGAATGTGTCAGCTTGAGTGATCTTAAATGTTCCATTTAGAAATTATAGGCTAAAATGTGGTGAATTACTGCCAAAGGTGGTTAACCACCTGCCAGTTTGTGTACTACTCAATGGGCAAATCTCTTGTAACCTTGTGCTTAGAAAATAAGAACCATTGGAGTTATGCAACTCAAACTTTGGAATGCAACAATTTGAAGGATGACCTTTCATGTATTAGAGAAAACATCAAGTTGAAAATCGGGCCAGCAATCAGAACATCTACCTTTAAGCAGTGTATTGAAGTTTTAGTGTGAGAGTTTTATCAAATGAAACATGCTGAAAGTGAAAAACAGTTTTTCACAGATTTTCATGTCAGGCTATATATCGGAACGGATAAAGATATCTTGATGAAATTAAGAGAGTAAGTAAGAAACATGTTCCTCAGATTTGGACTGAATGTTGTGTTTAATATTTTTATTATTTTATCAAACATGGGACACCCTGTATTGAAAATTAGATGATAACTTCTTTCCCCTACTACTGTAGTGCAGTTTTTTTAAAACTTACTCTGTAAAAGTACTCACACAAAAGTTTGGCTGACCTTTTGTTAAGTTACCTCTTTAAAGAACGATGACATCCACACAGTTTATGAACTCTTCAAACTTTTTCTTTTGTGCTGTGTTTTATTTTTAAATCCCCCAAAAAGGCTGACCTTCATTTTAGATCTGAAATGGTCATTAAAAAGGCACAGCATAGAAATAGTATCAGTGAGCCGTGCATCTAACAAAACCTGACAGAATTCAGGTAGATCATGCATGAAATTGTCAATAGCACATTACAGCCATTAGCCCAATCTGCAACAAAACACTGGATATAAATAAAACTGACATTGCCTGACCTAAGCCTTGATCAGGCTTTCTAAAATTTGTATCTGGTAGTAGTAGTCCGGGCTAAGTAATACTGATATTAATTTTAAAAATAAAGTCCAATAAATAAGCTTATTTATTTAGTGCGATTATAAAAACGCAAATTGAAGTGAACATTTGTCAGCCGCCCTTCACAGACCCACCAATTACTCACTGAACATCGCGGGCAAAGCCCTGCCCGGTGTAAAAGGTAGTGATTGCCATTGAGATACCATCGCAGGAGAACGAAGTTCTACTGAGGGCGAATTTGCACAGCTCTTAGCTCGTAAATCCTATGTCACTTGTCTTAGTATGCTATATTCAGCATTATGTAAAAGGGTGGGATTTCCTTGTTAGTAACGCCAGATGGTTACGGACAATCTGGGACTGCATTATTTTTAATAATTTTAGAAGCCTGACCAAGGCAAACTGACCATCACAAACTAATAATGAATGATTCATACAAAACAATTCCTACCTTACCTGGACTACTTCGTATGTTCATCTTTTGAATATTGTACCATATTTATATTTTATTACTTACATTTATAAGAGAGAAAGAAGGGTTTTGCATCAACAGACTTTGTAATTTGGATTTTCAAGCTGTGTCATTAACTATCAACTAATTTATCGCAAATGTGCTCAGTTTTTATATGATATGATACTGAAATAGCAGTTGTAGCCAGATTTTATCTTAACATGACATATTCTTCTCAGAATGATGAGTTTGTTTTCCATTATTTAGGTACAATGGGTTATTAAAGTGTCTTGCTAATATTGACCTGACAAAAAACCTGTAAAATTTGTTTTGCACTTGCCTACTTATATCCTGACTATCTCAGCCAATTCATAATCAATATTGCTGTAATTTGACTATTTGATAGCCAAGAAGTAGTCTTAACAGAATATCGTAAGTTTCAGGGCGTATATGATTTGCTGTAATTGCACTGCTCTTGGCAAAAGTGTTGCGTTTTTTTTATACACCCTGTATACAGCATGCCCACCCCCCCCCCCCCCAAAAAAATGGGTCCAAAAATTGGCAAGCTGATCATTTGGTAAAAATGTGAATTTATTTGTGGTATTTGATGGCATAAAAGTGGATGTTTGTGTCCTTTAATCCAACGTAAATGCTATCATCATGTTTCTATTGGGAACGTTTACTGGGAAAAAGTTGGATGGCAGAAAAAAAAATCTGCTTTATAGTAACACACATTCCCCGCTATTTATATGTAAATAGCGGGTTCATTTCCTCCAGCATTTTTCCCTTCTTCAAGAAAAGAAATAGCAGTGAAAATTCGCCTTTTTTTTAAGCTTATCTAATATTTTTTGAAATTTTCACTAAAAAGTGCCCCCAAAATATAAAATCCATTTTTGTTTCACTTTTTTGGCACTTTGGGTCAAAATTTCAATGCGCAAAATTCCATTTCAAAAGCAATGCGTGCGGGCCGCTGAGACAAAGTATTAAATTTGTTTGGCTTTATGAGACTTTTGTTTACCCCTAACTTGGTAGTGTGTATGTGGGGGTGTGTGAGGGGTTCTTGAGTGGCATATTTTACGACTGGGGAAGGGGTGGTGTTTGGGTTTGACAGCAGGTTTTAAAAAAGTGGAGTCTTATTGAGGGCACATGGTGCATAACATGGTAGCGCTTGTATGCCAACCATATAACGAACAGCATGAATATTAATTAATGACGTCACAGGAATGTGGATGTACGAGAGTATTTAGCAGGTAGAATTAAAGGTTTAAGTTCAGTGATGTCTTGGAAGCTGCACCCTCAATTTTGATACAAACTGGGATTTGTATAGTTTTACATTTGTATTACATTATGAACTTCTTGCAGGATTCAGAAAAATCAGCCTTCTTTGAACAACAAAACGTCGATCAAAACAAATGCTACGTCATATCATTAATATTCATGATGATCGCTATATGGTTGGCTACTGCATAACATAGTGCCTTTGGGTCTCTGGGCTGCAGACAAGACATTGGCGGGTTAAACCGGTTTTGTGAGCGCTCAACCATCCCACTTCCCTCATGGCATATTGTTGGAGGTGGTATCAACTCCGACTGTCCGAAAGCCTTGGTGCTTCTGCAAAGCCAGATCATGTAGCTTGCTCGCAGGGCTGTTTTGAATGCTGTGTCTACGATGGGTTTTCTTTTCTCATTAGGGATTCCTAGGGAGGCCAGACATTTGCTGAACTTGGTATTGTATATCCCTTGCTCCCAATTTCTATGGGAAAGTAGTTCACAGACCATCCATTATTTTTCGCAGTCTGCTACACGTCTTGGTATTTACATTTCTTCCTGGCGAATGCATTAGCAAGGTTCTCCTCTGATGGGACTAATCAATTCAATAATGATGACATTTTTAGTGCAAGTTGAGAAGATGGTAATAGTTGCAGTGAGACAGTGGGATGCAGAGGGGTGGGGGATGGGACTTGTAGGTAGGGGTATTCAGGAAAACTAAAATAAGCCAAGTCTCGCTAAATATTGTTATCAAGTACCGTATTATCCCTATTAAGCGCCCAGGGCGGTTAGCAAAGTCATTTTGGGTGGGCGCTTATTATGTTACCTTTTTTAAACTCATTTATCGTACTAAATAAAATGTACAAGTGGTTTTCAAAACAATAGAAAAAAAGAAAGAAATTCTATCCTTTGTTTGGTTATATCTCAACATCAATATTTGCGACTTCAGGCTCATTTGGCTTGATCCCAGTGAAGGTGACATCAAGTCATAGTGAAAATGAAAAGAAAAGTCTCTTCATGTAAGTGGTATAAAAATGAAGGTAGGATACTTTAGACAAAAGTCATTATAATATTCATAACTCATACCAAGGCAAGTCATTGCTCCGACACAGTAGCGTAGCAAGGGGGGGGGGGGGGGGGGGGGGGGGGGGGGGGGGCAGAATGTCCGTCTGAAAAAAAAATTGGGAAGGGAAAGAAAGGTAGAGGAGACAAAAAGGGAAGGAAATGGAAAAGGGAAAGGAAACGGACAGAAAGGAGAAAGGAAGACAGGCAAATTATGGTTGGAAATTTTGGAGTTTTTCACTCCGGTATGGGGACACAATGCCTCTAACAGCCAACCTTTCTCTTCATCATGAATTTTAAATCAATACAGCATTTGTTGTTATTATCAGTATATTGATTTGTTATTTTGTTTTTTAATAACAAAAAAAGTACAGTCACTTGGTATTCCGTTCGTTATGATAATGAAATGTATAGGCACATTTAGTTTTTGACTTATACGGGTATCAAATTTTCCAATTTTAGAGAAAACAGTGAAGGTGCTGCCATTTCAACCATTGAATGATCAGAAATTAAAAAAAAGTAATTGATTTGGGCATTCAGTCACAGCTACGTATGTATGTATGTGTCTTTGAAAAGAAAATTAGCTCAATCTTGAGTTAGGGGTCACCTTTTTCCATCTTTGATAATCCATTGTAATTAGGGTAGTTTCTGCTAGTGCCCTCACACTGCATATTTGTGTACAATATTTTATACACGAGTGCACCCAACTATCACCCCCCCCCCCCCCCCCCCCCCCCCCCCCCGTCATCTGTATCATTGTATTTTCATGGATTGATCTCACACAGTCATTGATGCTTAAAGGGGCACTGAGAGATTGCCAAGAAAAATGAAATTTCGTATTAAGTAATTGTTTCAATAGACTTAGGAACCCTATGGGAAAAGGGTTGAATGATGGCTTTGGATAGATATTCGGTGAATCAATTTAAATGGTGATGCTGTTAATTTTGATGTGATCTTAATCAAATTACCAAATTGTATAATTTTACATGATAGACGGCGAATTAAGGTAAACGGTTTCAGATGGTAGTTAGTATATGTGACCTGGCACCAAAAAAATGATCGTTAAGTCGCTGGGGCTTATTTTGAGATATGGCCTGAAATAGTCGATTTGACAAACAGGTTATGTATCACATTCCAAGGTATTAATGTTATAAGTATAAAATGTAAGTAATTTTAAAGAGGGCATTTTATTCTTACATCTCAAAAAATGAACGCAAAGAGAGGAAAAATGTCTCGAAATGTCTCAAAATTACCTTGATTACATCGTCATTTCCACTGGTTTAATTAAAATAGTATCCCCTATGGCAAATTTGGCATGGTCTTAAAGGTCAGGGCTTTCCGGAGCTATTAATAATAGTTTGAACCCGGCAAGTTTCCAAATGAACCAATGACAGGCCATTTAATAACAAGTCTTTGGCATAAACAATCTTTGGATTAAGTTTTGACAGAATATTTTGGAGAGCCAAGTGACAAATAAGCTTCAGTGACTTTGAAGGCCTTTTTCTCCAATTCAATAATTCAGCGGCGATTATCTTCAATTTATCATAATTTCACTCTGGAATGGCCTATTTTAACAACTTTGGTGTCATTTTAAACCTGAGGACATCTACTTTCTGAAAATGTGAAGAAGAAAAAAAAATCATTTTTTAATTTTTGCTTCTTATAACTCTCATTTTGTGGTGCCAGGTCATATATGCCCAAGTATTACGTAGGTGCAAAAAACCTGATTTTCAGAAAAATTGAGGGCGCCCTCCAACAGGTATCTAACTATACAAATATTTATGTACAATTATTTATACAGGAGTGCATTCCCCAATGCCATCTGTATCATTTTACATTTCTATGGAATTTTTTGGAAATGATATTTCACAGTCATTGATCACTAACTTTCCAGATCATTACACACAACCAGTACAGAGAGATATCTCTGAACGTTACCATCAATGTTGCCAGATCATTACACACAACCAGTACAGAGAGATATCTCTGAACGTTACCATCAATGTTGCCAAGCCTACAATCTTGTAGCCCAGTATTATTGGGACGCCCAATTGTATTCACCATAAAATCATAATTGGCAATTTACAAATATACGGTGTTTTGAACTGGCCACCCTTACCGTTGCATGTCCAGATTTTTACATTTGACACCATCTGAGATTCGAATTAGCATATCACAATAACTACTTGTTCTACCCAATAAAATGTGTATATTTTCTGAAAGGTAATCTCACTAGGAATCCAAATATGCTATTGGAATTTAGATAGGACCAAATGGTAAATGTTGTGATTAAGAATGTTCAAAAAATATCATTTATTTTTTCTTCTTCATATTTTGATTTAACCTCAATAATATGTGTATACCTATCCCAATCATAATTTTACTGTGCATATTAGTTCCTCATGCAGTTACCCATCAGAACATATTGGTTGTTGATGGTAACTTGTTAAAATATACTATATCGAGAAGTAAATGAGCACAAACGTTTATATTTCATATTTATTAGAGTTTAGGCTATATTAAAAAATCATTTGTCTGTCTCAAAGCTCCCGCGCGCGTTAGTTTATTGATGCGCATTAGAAAAGCAAAAAAAACTTCTTTTTTTTTCTTTTTCTTTTTTTCAAAAATGAAAAAAAAAATCCCCAAATTTCACAGATTTTTCAGATTTTCATTGATCACATCATTTTAAATACAAAAGGTCACTTTAACAAGGATTTCAGTATTTTATATTAAAAAATAAAAAAAAACCAGCATTCCGCATTAGGTTTTGAAAAACTGAAGAGCTTTGAGACAAAAGATCTTTTTAATATAGCCTTACAAGTATATTTTTGGGCGTATGCACCCTATCCTGATTTAAACGAAATTGTTATGGGGTCCAGTTGCCCAGGCCCCCGGTGGGGTTAAGGGGGTAGCACTTAAGGGGGCAGCACCCCTTGGAGCTATTGGTTCTCTGCCGTTTTGAAGGGGGCTCCTGGCACGTATTTCTTTCAAATGACAAGTTTTTCTTGTAATATTTTCTTCATTTTCAATCATATTTTAGGCGTAAGGCAAAAAAACAAAAGTTTGTTTCAAGTTGTGCGCATGCATTTCACTGAGATGCTCGATTCTTGCGCATTCAATTTTTTTAATAGAAAAAACGGAAACAAATACTGTTAGGGCGCCATCTTTTGTCGAAATTGTGCCCAACATGTTTAAGATGGCGATTGGCCACATGGGGGCATAACGAAAGTGAAAATCCGCGGCGAATATCACATTTTAGCGAGCACAAGAGTAACAAATATGCACAGATTTGACTAAATAAAACCATTTCAAGTGAATCTCTACTATTGATTTGAGCAACAAAAAATAAATAAAAAAGTGCATTCCGCATTTGACTTTTCAGGCTTGCTACTGGAAACAAACTTGTATTTTTTTTTGGCCTAACACACATCTTTTGACAATGAAAAATCCAGACCCCCTTGAAGAGACAAACATGCCCAACTTGCCCATACACATTTGACTGACTGCAATGATTTGTTTGAAACATGAACATTGAAACTGAAGAGAAGCCAGTTTTTCTTTTACCACTCCTGTATATCAGTCATAGAGAAACCTATCATTTTAATTATAAATGCCCTTTTATTATTTATTATTATTATTTTCCAAGATTGAATAGCATCTAAAAAACCTGGGAGGTCAATTGACCATTACGCACTAAGCATGTGTGACCACAAACACACAAAAGGGTAGTTTTTTGAGATGGGGGTGCGTTACGTGCGTAACGCCTTAAGGGGGGGGGGGGTGTTCACCCTAAAAATATAAAATATATCAAGCACTGTAATTTTTGAACTATTAATGTGATGTATATAAAAGTATATTTTTGGAAAGGAAATGTGTCAGAGAATCCATTTTGGTATCAAATTTCACTAAAAAAAAATGTAGCTATTATTTTTCGGACAACGTAACAAGATCAGGTTTTTTTGCTAAAAAATCCAGAAATTGCACTAAAATCATCTAAAGACTTTTCTCTAGGAACGGTATTTTGATTTTTCATGAAAGAATTTTTGAGGTAAACAAATTGTTCCTAGAGGAGTGTCTTTAGACTCGAAATACAAAATGACAAAGAAAACAAATACGTTTTCACTATATTGATATGATTTTATTCAAATTTATGATGATGTAGTTTCACACTGAAACATAAATTCATAATGTTCAATATTTGTATCAATCTTATAAAACATTTAAATTTTAACTGGCCTGCCAGAATGTTTCCAGGATATGTGGTGATGTAATATGTAAATATATATAAAGCACAAGTTTATGTTCATTATATGATATACAATTTAAGGGTTATTTCTATTCAAGTCTTAAACATGCTCAAAAACTAATGCATTATTAGCTCTTTGCTCTGATTTTGTGCATTATTTCATCTGGGTTTTTTTCTATTTTTTTGGTAATACCTTTTTATTTGTTTTAAACAAAAATATTGTGCCTGCCATGTTTGTAGAACCTTTTTCTACGCTTGTTTCAAAATGTAAAAAGGTAATAAGCCCATTCTGCATTAGGTTTTGACAATTTGAAAGAGTTTGAGATAAAAAATTAAATAAGTCTTTTTAAGATTATAAGATTATATTATATTTTAGATTGACCCTACCATTGACAAAGTTCAACCCCGGGGGAGTCACTCACATTGGAAAGTGATATAGTTATGTGCTCCTCTGACCCATTTTCACCACTTCAATAATTATTAAGACCCTCCTTTCAGCATGCAAGCTGCACAGCAGCCCAGGTTTGGTTTGAATACTTTTAAAGGGGGAAAATAGTTCTTTATTGAATTTTAAAAGACCTTACTATAGTCTGATTAATTATTGGACAAACGAGTCCAAGAATTGGTGGCTCTGAAAAGAGCCGTTCAGATGGATTGCCGCTTCCACTGAACACGTAGGTTGCCACTGTCCTACTATATATAAATTTGATTCTAAAAGAACCTCCAAAGGACTGCCCCTTGACCCTTGATCTATCGGTCAAGGGGCAGTCCTTTGGAGGTTCTTTCACAAGTAGGAAAGGGCACCTACTCTCAAATGATGACAGCCCAAATGATGATAACAAGAGAAGTGGCAATCTCTATGTTTTGTTTAATATTATAATAATTTGGTCCTGAAGAAGTCAGAGCTAATCCTGACGAAAGCTTGACAGATTAAAATTTGTCCGACGGCGAACCCGTTAACACTTTTTACTTAAATAATTTTTGATGTTACAGCTTGTAGTGAATGGATGCTGAAAATATTCCATTGCACTGTAGTACAAGGTTATATGAAAGAGCAGCTGCTGAAGAAAAACATAAATAACAATATATCGTATAATATTTTCTATTTTACATAATATACAATTATATACAGCATTGAGCTTGATAAACATTTCCGTAATTAAAATGTGATGCATACATGTTAATGGAATGGTATAAATGTAGATATGAGGGTCATTCAATAAGTTCTACCTCCTTACTCATAACATCGCTAATATGATGTCAGCCTCGTGACATTTATCATGATTATAGCTCTGAAAAATAGCTATACATTTATAGGAAATCATAATTGATATCTGTTTCGCTTATAGTTATTGAACAGAAGTACATGAAAATCCAATATCTGACTTGAATTGTCATCGAAACATTCCTGATTCCTGGCGTAATTAAAATGTGACGTATACATGTTAATGGAATGGTATAAATGTAGATATGAGGGTCATTCAATAAGTTCTACCTCTTCACTCATAACGTAGCTAATATGATGTCAGCTTCGTGACATTTATCATGATTACAGCTCTGAATCATAGCTATACATTTATAGGAAATCATAATTGGTATCTATGTTACGATGCGGTCAACACCAGAGAGAGATTTTGGACAACGGAAACGAAAAATTACCTTAAATAAATACATGTTTTTCAAGAGGGGGGGGGGGTCTGTATTGTATAGTTATAAGAGCACGATTTAGATGCTGAAAATGGAAATCAATGAATGATATCTGAATATATTTTAGTATTAGTATCATGTTTAAATAAGATGACAAGCAATATTATTTCTTGTAGGTTTGCAAATAGTGTAATATCAAGTTGAATGTATGGCTATGCCTTTGGCATACTGAAATTCTGCTAATCAGTCAAATATTTATTGTTACAAGAAAAGCAACAGTGATGCCTCATATGTTTAATCTTTAACATGAAAGTCACTTTATGAGTTTTCCTTATGTGCAACCTTCAGAATAGTCAATCAGGGAGTCAATGATAGAAAATTAGCTCGAGATGCTTGTATCCCTCCGCTTTATAAATCTCATTATTATTATTATTATTATTATTATTATTATTATTATTTATTATTATTTAAATCGGAGATCTCTTAGTTTTTGAGAAAATCAAGTATGACTTTTGCATGGTTCTCATAGGGAGGGATTAACTTATGGTTGTCCTGATCTAGTTCTGGCTTATCAGAGGGCATATTTTTTTCCTAAGCAATCAGTCACCTTTATTGTTGATAATCTGTTAAAGATATATCTGACATGTAGAATGGTTATAATTGACCGATAGGTACGTTTTGTCTCTTAGATTTGGCCAAATAAATAGCTGTTTTTCATCCGTTTTCGTCACACTAAATGGAAGTTGGGTTTTCACTATATCTCCAGAAAAATATAACCTTTGCTCAGATCAATTTACAATAAATTTATAGCTGAGGTTCCAAGCTACAATTGTGTAATAAGACAAAAGTTATGAGGTAGGAGGTAGAACTTATTGAATGACCCTCGTACATGCCGCCTTCCCAATGTGTCAAATACTAGTATGTCAAAATAGTGGGTTTAATTTAACTGATAATGAATACAAATTATAACTATATAATTCATAATACAAGGTGTTCCAAAAGTAACTATACATTTTCTAAATATGCCTTCTGTAAAAGAAAGTTACATTTAAATAATAATAATAAGATTATTTTGATACAAAATACTTGCAGATACATTGATACCAATCGAATATTACACACATTCATAAATAAATAATATACCAATATGTGTAATGCCTTTTTGTTCTTTTCAGAGATATGACTGTGTAAAAAGCTATGGAAACATATTGCACACATTGTATAATTCTGTATCTACGGGTATTGCACATAGGTACAGGAAATTTTACACATGTTTAGGCCAACAACAAAAAAATAGTTGTGTTGCCCTCACAAGCCTAAAATCGGGAAGGACGGCCGGCCGGATAGAGTTTTTTTATTTAAATTGTACCAAATCAACATTTTATACCTATTATTTCAGTCAACATGTGTGAAGATACTAAGGAAAACGCTTACTGGATGTATTTTCAACCCAATGGTGAATATTTTGGTTTCTTGCCATTCTCTGTGCAATTTCCACAGATTGGAAGATCTTGAGGGAAAAAAATCTTGAAAAAAAATCTTGGGAAAAAAAAAAATCTTAACAAAATCTTTAAAAAAAAGAGAAAAAAAGAAGAAATTCTTTAAAAAAAGAAATTTTTTAAAAATACCCGGCCCACATTCCCGGAATTTTGACCCGGCCGGATGAGGGCAACACTTCTATTTTTTTGGCCTAATATGTACAGGGCGAGTCAAAAAAACTGCAATAAGAAGCCATATTGATTTCAAAGCAAAGTTGAATTTTTTCATATCTTTTACTAATTTCATGTGAAAAAAATGAAGTCAATCGCATTTTTCGTTTGCCTTTGGTGAACCATTTTACCCATGCACCCATTTCACACGCTTGTCCACGAGACACCCAAAACATGCATAAGATCGCAAAATGCATCTCTCATTAAATTTTGAAAATTTGAGTAAATATGTGACGTAATTGGAATTAATGCATCCTTTTTTGTTTTCATTGGGAGAAAAAATAATCAATTTACATAACCCATGCTATGAATTGCTTGTTTTTGGCAGGATATTCAAATGTGATCATGAAATGAGTGCAATTTCAGTTGAAAATCACTATGTTCATGAACATACAAGTAAATTGGTTTGTGCAGCAAAAAGGTTCACCAGAGGCAAACGGAAAATGCGGTTGACTCCATTTTTTTCACATTAAGTTAAGAACAAATATATCATTCTTGCAATGTAAAAAGTTTCAAACTTCAATTTGGTTTTGAAAACAAGATGGCTTCTTTCCACTATTGCAGTTTTTTTACTCACCCTGTATATTACACAACTAGTATACTGATTTTATTTCAATGAAATGTCATCTGTGTTGATATTAATACGATCTTTAGTTTAATCTTTCGATTCAAAACTCGATAATAACCCCCTGGAAATTTTCAATTGTTTTTGTTGTTGCCCACTTAAAGCTAACTTTCTGAAACAAAGGTGTAACACATCCGTATTGAGTACACGGACATTGATAAACTTATGATATTGTGTAGGAATCCTCTTTGGTTTGAGAAAGGTTTTAAGAGGACCATCTGCTGTGCAGTGGGAATTTTGGGATTGCTTCGCGGGCCACAGATCATGCGGCCCGCAGGCTGCAGGTTGCACACGCTTGGTCTATGTAATGAATTTTCAAATCACAAATTTAAAAACAAACGAAATGGCTGAAAATCAGTAATCGCACAAAAATGACCACTTCTACAGTATACTCTACAAAACCTTAGCCATAAAACTATTGTTCTGGGTCTGTACTGCTGCGCTCACGTGGAATCACCATGACTTTAAAATCATTCGGTAGCCAATTGATACCCTGACTCCCACAGTCAGATGACTGATCTTCCGCTATGGTGAAGCTGAAATGTTGCAGAATGTTGGTGACCAGAAGAAATATCATGTTCCTTGCAATCTGATCACCAGGGCAGAGCCGGCGCCCTGTAGATTAAGCACAAACAAACAAACAAACACCCGGTAAGTTATAAAGCACAGGTACTCAATACTTTACGATGGGATCAGGGAGGGTCATAATTATTTTTAAAAGTTGTCAAATCAGCTTTTTCTTGTTATTTTTATTATTAGGAGCTATCAAAAGACCAGTTTCGTTGTTTAAAGAGCCAGATTTGGCCCATGGGTTCCTGTTGTGACCCCCTCCCCGGTAAAGTATAAAGGTTGGTTGCAGCCAATTATGACAAATATGTAGTTCAAAGAAAATGAAATGCACTCTTTTCAATACATTTCTTATCAGTTTATTTGCCAGGCTTTATTGGATATAGCTATAGATGAGGTGACCGTTGTTTACATTTAGGACGCTCTCTGTTGATTTGAGACAAAACACACCGGGCAAGAGTTCCTATAGTTTACATAGGCCAGATCAGGTTTTCTAACTAGATTGTGGTGTCACAGCAAATTGTTATCAAAACTGTCTTTAAACTTGCTTAGGAATGCTATAAGCTATCGCATTTCACAACAACAAAAAAAAAAATGAGTTTTACAATTTATTAGAAAGAAATTTCATGTTGTCTTCATTAACATTACTGTATATTCTGCCTGGAGGGTATCAACAGAAAGGTGTCCCATTTGTAAATACATGACGTCACCGGTCACACCATCTATAGCTTGGATAAGCACAAAAAAAATAATAGCAAAAAAATAAAAATCTCATACCTCAAAGCCTATTTTCTAAATTAAAAAAAAAAAAAATCGCACAGCACTTAGCTTTTTTGTCACAATGTTTCTGAGACAGACTTGCTTCTTTGTTTGGCCTAAGTGTGCCAACTATTATTTTCCTTGATTGTGGATGCGCACTATCATGACGCACAACAATTTCATCATTGACCAAGTCAAAGAGGAACGCTCTTCAACAACATTTCAAAAAACTTCCGGTAGAGGCTTCCTGGTGTATGATCAGATGCTTGCATGGTTGAATCATATTCAAAGGATTATAATGTTGACAGTGCTCTCGTCCCCTGAGTTGGAGATGCCAGAAATTTCCTCATTTCAGGTCATTCTTTCTTCATCAAAATAAATGCTATTGTATTTATTTTCAACCTATTTTTAAGGCATTTTTGCCCAAATGTACACATTCTTTTCAGGGCTGTTTTTGGTGGCACTGACTGGCATCTGCGGACTTCATAACCTTATAGGGGTTTTACTCACCTATTGAAAACGGTATAAAGCTTGCGGGACGTTTCACGTTCCCATCATCGTCAAGAAATCTCTCTGGTCTGAACTCTTCCGGTGAATCCCAGTGATTTGGGTCCATATGAATCGCCCAGATATTGGTTAAAATTAAGGTCTCCTCTGGAATCTTATGGCCACAAAGTGTTTCGGGTGCGTTGTTTGCATGAGGAGCTCCAAGAGGGGCTGCCGGCCTAAGTCTCATAACTTCTTGCATTGTAGCTAAAGTGTAAGTATGGTGTCTCTTGTGCATTATCAAAGGGGTTTTGTCTGTAAAGGAAAACAAAGAAATGATAGATGTCATAAGCCTTTTGTCAAGCGTGATCTGAACATATATTTTACACTTGTGTCAGTCAAACTGGGGTCAAATCTTGAACCTTGTCATACAGTGTGAGTTGGGAAGAACAGGCACTCAGAAGCGTTGTGTCCCCATACCGGCGTGAAAAACTGTGATTTCCAACTAATTTCCCTGTCTTCCTTTCTCCTTTCTGTTCATTTCCTTTCCCTTTCCTTCCCCTTTTGTCTCCTCTTCTCCCTTTCTTTCCCTTCCTTTGCCTTCCCGATTTTCCGCTGCTTTCCCGATTTCCTGGTCAATTTTTTTCCTCAGGGGGGGGCACTTAGCCTCCCCCTTGCCCCCGTCTGGCTACGCTACTGGCCTTAATACTCACGTCGTTGCACATCGGCCGACGTCGACGGATATCGGTGTGCGAGTTGAAGCAATATCAATTTTTGTTCGTCGACGTCAACCGATACGCAACGACGCGAGTATGAAAGCACCGTGATTGTCATGACCGGCTGATTTAATATAAGAAAGTGTGCGGAATTTGAATAGATGTTATGATCTTTGCTATCCAAAGGATTGGCCTTAGGACTAAAAAAAACCACCTTAGGGACCGTTCATTATTTATGGTGGAGGGCGGGTTGGGTAAAATATAGGGGGGGTCATGTAACTTTCATATGTTGAAATAGGGGGGGCTATGTAACTTTTTATTCTTAAACAGGGGGGGTTGTGTAACTTTTTTTTAACTATAAAGATGGTTGTGATTGGGGTATTTTGGAGTGTAAATGCCATTTTTTTCTGCGCTTCGCGCACATTTTCTTACGACCTTTCAAGTTCAAAACATGTAGGCTACTGATGATGAAACTACTTTCGGACAGCGATATTTTTTTTGGTTGAAAACATTAGACCCATGGGTGTATAAAAACATGTTAATTAGCCTAGGCCTATGTTCCAAAATTCAACAATATGATTATAAACGGTAATTTCTTGCATGCTTTTCACCTCGTCTCACTCTCAGCTCTGCACCAAAGCTCACACAAGTAGAATATTTCATACGTTTTTGTCAGGATGTTTTAACTTTTTTTCGGGTTATAAAGACTCACAAAACCACCCAAAATGTATAAATATATGACAAATTTTCCACCTCGCTACGCTCGCAATGTAGTTAGTCATTAAATTATTGGCCGTTCAGAGGGCACAACTAATGAATCCATGGACAAAAGAAAAATACATCCCCTAAGTATGTGACATGTTGATTTTTTTTTGGGGGGGTGGGTTGTGTAAAAATCTATTGGTTTGTAGGGGGGGTCATGTAATTTTCAGTTTCAGCTGTAGGGGGGTTAGGTAATTTTGACTTACGAGTTTCGAATTTGTCCCAACCCCCCCTCCACCATAAATAATGAACGGTCCCTTATTATTATATCGGAAACAAACCATAGATATTTATCCTTTTCATGTCCCATATTTTCCTGTTTTTTGTGTTATTTCCTTAAACTAAGCATTTCATCACTTCATGACTAAGCCTAAAGAATGATAAATTTTTTATCCCCTGTTTGTTCTTATGCTATACGAAAAATATTAATGGTTTCAGGCCGAAGGCCGAATGTGATACAAACCAAAACCATTAATATTCTTTCGTATTGCATGAGAACACACAGGGGATAACAAATAGTATTGCGTAAACAAACAGGGGATAACTAATAATATGACTTTATCCTTACCTCTACCGATCACACGGTCCATCTCTTCTTGTATTTTGACTTGAACATGTGGATTTTTTGCTAGATAATAGAAAGTCCATTTGGCCTGAGCACTAGTGGCTTCAACACCAGCTTGGTAACAATCCATCATGACTGAAGCTAATTGTTTATCAGAAGTACTCATTTCGTCCACGAATGCAGAACCGCTCTTTTCCGCCATCTGATGGTCTAAAAGCATCGCTTTATAGGTGTGCAAGTAGCCAGAGATGAGATCCTTAAAGTTGCCACTGTTAAATATATGCTTCTGTTCTTGAATCTCATTCAGAATCCTCTTAAGTGACATTTCTAAATTAGTTGAAAGGTCCACATATTTAGTTATTTTCTTCTTTAACCATTCTGGGATGAATTTGCCGGATAGCACAATGATGGGATTTGCTGACAGGTTGCCTTCCACTAAGTGCTTCAGATGGCTGACATCTGTGTTCGCTCCGAAGATAAACTGCCCGACGGTGGCAAAAATTGTTTCGCTAATAAGCGGAATGATGTTGATCGCCGAGTCTGTGGAGTCTCGCAGAGTGTGTTTGAGTTTTGTTAAGTGAGTTGGTATGTATCTATCATATGCATCTGTACCAATGTTCTTTAATACTCTGCTTAGCATATGTTTTTGTTCGGAATGAAATGGGCCAGGTTGCAGTAATACGATACCTGTAATTGTGACATAGAAAACATAGTATTATGTTGGTTTATGAGCACTATTTAAAGGATAATGGCTGTGTATCAGTTATTCAGAGGTGACTATGAAGAATCAAAACATTTTAGGAATTGCATGAGGGGCGTTAGCAGAGGGTAATTCCAAGGTCCCAAAATATAACAGGGGTTTTTTCACATTTTTTCAGATTCTTCACAGTTGCTGACAAAATAAACTGATCAAAGTCATTATCCTGATTCAAAACAATTAATGATACGAAGGTGACTTGTAAGGCTATATTAAAAAATTCTTTAGTCTCAAAGCTCTTAAGTTTTTCAAAACCTAATGCGGAATGCGATTTTTTATTTTAAGGTTTTTTTGTAAATGATGTGATCAATGAAAATCTGAAAAATCTGTGAAATTTTGGGATTTTTTTTTTTTGAAAAAAAATAAATATATATATATATACGAGGGTCATTCAATAAGTTCTACCTCCTCACTCATAACATTGCTAATATGAATGTCAGCCTCATGACATTTGTCATAATTATAGCTCTGAATCATAGCTACACATTTATGGTAAATGATAATTGATACCTGTTTCACTTTTATTAAGATGCGATCAAATCCAGAGAGAGATTTTGGACAACGGACACGGAAAATGACCCTACAGATAAATACATGTTTTTTTCGTTTTCTCTCCCTATTGTATGATTAGATATAACAGCCCAATTCAAATACTGAAAATAGAAATCAATTTATATATGATTTCTGAATATAATACTGTATTATCATGTATAAATCAGATTGTAGGCAATATTAATCTTTGTTGGCTTTTAAAAAGGATACTATCAACACGAATGTTTTGCTACGCCTTTAACATACTGGAATACTGCTATTCGGTCACATTTTCGTTGTTACAAGTCAAGCCACAGTGATGCCTCAAATGTGAAATCTCAACATGATTGTAACTTTATGAGTTTTCCTTATATGCAACCTTTAAAATAGTCAATCAGGTACTCAGTGATAGAATATCATCTCTTCGAGGGACTTGAAATCCTTCTATTTAGTCGAGTATAATGAAGATCTCTTAGTTCTTATGAAAAGCAAATATGACTTTTGCAACGGTTTTGTATAGGGTAGGGTTTAAGTTAATAGCTGTCCTGGTCTAGTTCTGGCTAATTAGAGGGCATTCTCCCCAAAGAAATCAGTCACTATTATTGTTTATATTTTGTTCAAGAGATATTTGTAATTTAGAACAGTTTGAGTTGACCAATAGGTACGTTTTGTTTCTTAGAAATTGGCCAAATTAATAGCACTTATGTGACATTTGGCTGTTTTTATCCGTTTCCGTCGCACTAAATAAACATCTGGTTTTCACCGCATCTCCAGACAAGTACAACCAGTACACAGACCAATTTACTACGAATTTGTAGCTGGGATTCAAAGCTACAATTATGGAATATTGCATACGTCTGGCTTATATAATAGCAAAGTTATGACGTAGGAGGTAGAACTTATTGAATGACCCTCGTATATATATATTTTTGTTTCATTATTTTTTTTCTTCTAACGCGCATCAATTAACTAACGCGCGTGGGAGCTTTGAGACAAATGATTTTTTTAATATAGCCTAATCAGTCTGATCAAAAAATCGGTCAAATGAACCACTCACATGCTGCTTAACTACTGCATTGTTCAAATACGCTGTGAGGCATTATGAGAGCTTGTTTTGGCCCTCCGTTAGTGACCTCCACATATTTGTGCGTAGCAGTAAAGGACTGCATTTGATTGGGTCGCACGTATCGCGTATAATTCATGAGGTTATGAATTTGGTATATTAACACGGTTGAAGTAAACTGCTCAAAACAGTTTGGAAGTTTGTTTTCAATCGTCAATTCTTCAAATATTTTGTACTATATTCATATTGTGTGTCATACCAATAAAAAGCTGATGTGTTTCTCTTTCCAACGATACCTCATTTGTAGCAATCCCCTGTTTCAGGGCTTAGCCACCTGTTTGTGAATGTGGGGAGGTCTCATTCAAAATGTGCTAAATCACCACTATTTCATGCTCAAAAGAACAACTCTTCAATTGAGGTGTTACGTTGACAGCTACACTGTAAAACACTCTTTAAAACTTTTAAACTGATTCAAGTACCTTGCTTAACTATTGTTGAAATACGCAAAACTTGTTTAAGCAAGGTACTTGAATAACCCCCGTTGTTTAAAACTGTTAAACAACATTTGTGCTGTGTTGTAGAGAGATACTCTATTGACCTTTGAGGACAAATAGTGATGATTTTGAGACCTCCCCATATTGTCAAGCACGTGGCTGAGCTCTAAAACAAGAAATTGCTACACATTTGGTATCACTGGAAAGATGAACACATCAGCTTTCAATTGATATGTCTCATTGCTCAGCCACTTGCTTTGGATTGTGGGGAGATCTCAATCTGAATGTGCCAATATCATCACTATTTTGTCTACAAAAGTCAAGAGCATCTCTTGACAACACAGCAAAAATGTTGTTTAACAGTTTTAAACAGCGGGGGTTCTTCAAGTATCTTGCTTGAACAAATTTTGCATATTTAAACATTTGTTTGAGCAGAATACTTGAGCAACAGCAGTTGTTAAAACGTTTTAAACAGCGTTTTTACTCTTTAGTTATCGATGTAACACTTCTTGAACAGATGACAGAGTCGTTCGTTTGAGCACGAAATACTGGTGAATTTGGCATATTTTGAATGAGATCTCCCCACATTCACAAGCAGGTGGCTACGCACTGAAACAAGGGATCGCTGTGTATGAGGTATCGTTGGAAAAGGGAACACATGGGCTGTCCATTAATATGAAACACAAGTTTATATCGTATAATATATTCACATGCCATATAATTGATGAGTGTAAATCCAAACTTTTACTCCCAACAAATTTGAACAGAGGCGATACACACTGCTGGATTTAAGTATGCTTTGATAGAACCTTCATTAGATTAGGATAGTTTTCAAAGGATTTAGAATTTCAAGGACAACTCCCAGAATAGGTTCTTTTATTAAAACTGGCATAACTCTTGATAGCAAGGATCAATTTCAGTGATTCTTTTTTTCTCTCATTTAAATGCAGGAATATGCTCTTTGAATACATGTTTTATTGGTTTGTCAAATTTGTTTGATCTCTTTAGAAACAAATATTAAATCCTGTACAACTTCTTTTTGACTCGCACTGAATCAAAGAGAAAATGATAATGTAAAAAATACACAAGCTGTATAAAAGTAGAACTCCTTAAGGTTGTTCCTATGGCTAATTTTTTATTTGATATTTTAATAGAACTTGCTGAGTTGCACAATAATCTGACATTTGAAATTGATCGGAGGTACGGTTTTCTAGATATGGCAATTTCATTGTCAAAAATGAAGCAAAATTGAAGCGTTCATTTCTTTTGTTTCTTATTGGTTTTTTGACCCCTAGCTGACCTAGCAAAATAATTAATCTATGCCAAAATGTTTAATTAATTTTTACAAAAAAAGTAAAAATGCTACAAAGCTGAAATTGTGGGAGTTTGTTAATTATAGTTTTTAAAAAGTTTCCTGTGCTGCGGGAGGCTGTAAGACATCTGCAAAATTAATTATACTTAATTATCAAAAAAAAAAAAAAAAAAAAAATTAGGCTAATTAATGCACTTAATTTTTTCAAGTTCATGCACTTTACTAAATGTAATGCCACTTGGTGTATATGTTGGCTATACAACTCTCCTTAATTCCTGTGCTGCGGGAATCTAATGGAGTTTTCAATAAAAAATTAGAGCAAAAACAAAAAACCATTTTTTTATAGAAATTTTACCTAGGGAGTCAAATAACAATATAAAACAAAAGAAAATAAACTGCCCTCTGTTGGCCCAAAAACAATACAAAACAAAAGAATTCAAAATGGATTTTTGACAATAAAATTGTCATATCTAGAAAACCGTACCTCCAATCAATCTCAAATTTCAGATTATTGTGGAGCTCAGCAAGCTCTATTAAAATATCAAATAAAAAATTAGCCATAGGAACAACCTTAATAGCTGAGTAAAGCTTTTGATCAAGAATTGTATTAATTTTACACAGATTAAAATAAGGTATTTTTTACATAATAAAATGTCCAGGACACTGACTTACCTAAAAATGATTGGAATTTATTTTGCAATTCAGGTGTGCCACATATTTATATAAATTAGTTAGGGGTAAGTGGGAAGAAAGAGTTGTCCAGGGTTCAGCCAAAGTGTACTGGCAATATTAGAATTCTGGTGTATTTTTGTTGTGTAACTATATTTATAAAATGAGGGGGAGTCTTTTTGTAATGCAGAATTGGTTAAGCAGTGACCCTGATCATCTTCCATTCACATGTCACCTTATTTGTTATTACAACTAGACAGATACTATTTTTAGGTGGTTGCATTAGCCAGAGCATATTCCTTATTATAAAATGATAGGCCTGTTTCCGACCTTACTACTTGTATCAGTATCGCATGGTGGCTGAAAATTGATTGTCCAGTATCATTTATATATAAAACAAATATTGCATTGTCTTTGCTTGTGCAATAATAATTAAACTATATCACTCCGTCCAATTTGAACTGTTCCATTATAAATTTAGAATACGAAAAAGTCCAAATTGGACCTCGTGATATATTTTGTATTATATAATGATAGGCCTGATTTCAGCCATGTGATAGTTTTTACTATCATTATGGCTAGATATTAAATTTGTGATATCATTATATAAAACAAATATTGAATGCCTTTTGCTCGTGCAATAGTAAAACTATATCACTCTGTCCAATTTGGATTGTTCCATCACACTCGGCTGCGCCTCGTGTAATGGAAAAATCCAAATTTGACCTAGTGAGATAGTTTTTACTATCACACTCTCCGGCATTCAATATTTGTATACTATCACACTCTCAGGCATTGCCATTTGACTCACCTAACGATTCAAGTCCAACTAGACTTGCAAAAAGTTTTGGTCGGTTATTGAAGACTGAACTTTTTGTCATATAGGCTTCTCTAACTGTCTCTATGCTGTTCAACACGACTGCCGATGTTGGACCCATCTGTTATGGAGAAAAAGAGAGTGAAAAGAAGCTAGAAGCATTAGGCACATGAAAGTCAATGTTATGTTTCCGGTAACATTTTTTCCAAACCATAATGAGGCAACTTTTTCATTATTCATTATTCATTATTTGGACCTACTGATTTACCTCCCATATGGTGCAGCATAATGATTGTGAAAACAGCTGCAGTTTAAATTTGACCAATCAGGAGCTTTGGCTTTGTTGTCGGTCAGACTTGCACATATCGGCAGTTTAGTCAGATGTAACCGGAAGTGTCGTGACTTTCCACATCACTTCCGTTCACTTTTTTGCCATGTTCTTTCCCAGTCCTTCGAAATTGGTCCGCCATTTTTAAAGATGACGGCTGTCAGGGTCCAAGGTTATAAATAGACTATTATACGCAACGCAACGCAGTACGCGGGCGTCGTGACAACAAGACAACAGCAGGGCGGAGGAAAGAGGAAAACAAAACAAAGAAAGGCAGAAGGAAATATGATGGAAACAGGAGGGAAGGGCTGTGGGCCTAAGGGCCGAATGCCAATTCGGAGTTCTGGATTATAGACGTGAATGAAACCAAGAGTAAAGTGCCCAGGAAGATTATACCTCACGGAGTTACAATATACTCAGAGAACTTGAGAACTGTAATCCAGGGTACCTCTGCGGCAGATACATACCATGAAAAGTGGATAACTGTTTGAACTGTTTGAACCTTACTTCGAAGAATATGCGGCAGATTCATAGACATTGACAAATGGAGAACTGTCTTGATATTTATACGTCGGAGTTGGATGGCAAACCGCCGTACCTGAAACAAATACGAATGATAAGTGCACTTAATCTTCTTCTGTAATCAGTGATCACTGACCGCGATAGCGCATTGCTTTGCCAATTTCATCATATTATGCTATGTCTGTTATATTAAAGTGTTGTTAATTTAAAGTCTGTCTAGAGTAAAGTGTTTCAATGAATTCGAGCTAACTCAGCTCGTGACAACGGCCATATAGAGGGACGCGGGGACCCAGTGTACCCCCCCCCCCCCCCCCGAGGGGGGGGGGAAGCCATTGCTTGGAGGACCTTTTGGCTCTAAAACAATGATATGTTACGCAACAAAATGTAGAACAAGTCACCCTTGACATATATGTGACGTGATCAAGCGATGTCGGGAATATCAATTTCAAATTATGGGTAAAAATAAGTGAACAATTCTTATGTTTTACCCTGTTTTCTCAGTTGATAAATTGTTTGCAACTTTTAAATTTGAGTTGGGTTTGGATCATACTGTAGCATTTTCAACCTGCTTTTAAAATGATGGACAAATATCAAAATTGAAAACTGCCTACGTGTGACTTATTTCGCTTGATCATGTCACATATTTAATACATGTGTTCTATCTATATGGGTTACTTAGGGGTCATGACATTGGGGAGGGCAGAGGGGGTCAAGACATTGGGGCAGAGAGGGTCAAGACATTCAGGGGGCAGTGGAGCTCATCAGGCCAGGTGTTTTTCCCCTTTGGTCTTACCTTTATTTGATAGATGGGACCATACTTTTCGGTGTACTCCTTCAGCTTATTAATAGGGTTTCGACAGAGAGCAGGAATCGAACCAAGCAGCGGTACACCCCGTGGCCCAGGTAAAGTAGACTTATTGTTCTTTTGATGAAATACCAAGTATATGATCAAGGAGACAACGAAACCAACAACTATTACTGGTTGTACGATAACTGGCCTTCCGTTCTCCAACTTGTGGTCAACAGCAGCGGAAAGTGAAGGGATCAAATCCGGGATCGAATCAACTTCAATGTCACTGCCCATTTTTACCATTCTCTCCTATGTCGTAATCTGAAATGTACCATTAATAAGTTGTGGATGCATTGATTAGAAGGTGATAATCATATTTCCCATCACTTGACACAAAAAGAAAAACCCTGTTTTTTCAGGCGGACGGATCTCTCAGGCTGGGTCGTTTGGTCTGTTACAGAACTGGGTTTTTTCATTACTGATGCAGAGAAAAATGTTTTACAGGCCCGACCGACCCAATTTCTTTTAATTTGAGGTGGGGGATTTGAAACTCCCCCCCCCCCCCACCCCAAAGAAGAAGAGGGGAAAACCTACCTGAGCAGTCCTTTTGGTCTGGTCGGGGGGGGGGGGGAGGAGAGTGTTCATGGCCTAACATAACCATATCAATTTATGGAACTTTTGAATAATGAGATATAGAATTATTTTGCAGTAACAACAACAGCAAGAAAGAACACAGTTTCTAAACACACAATTGTCTAACATGGTTAGAAATTTAACATTTTGATAACAAATTAACGTCAATTTATGAAATTTCCTGGTGCAAATAATTCATTATAAGTGTATGGGTATTTGTTCATGAAAATTTTAACTCTATGGATAAAATAAATTATTGGTATAGCTGTATATTCTGTGCTAAATCAAAGGTCATTGTATATGTACCTGTTTTATTGGTTTAAACAAAACTGAAACTGAAACTGGTCATATTCTTCACACAGAATTCTGATATTTGCTGGAATATACCAATTCTGACCCTGTTCATTACCTTTTATCAAAGAATTTGTCACTGCATCCGTGTGTCCTTTAATATTTACTATCTGGTCCTTTATATCAGGAGTTATGCCTGTTTTTATAAAAGAAGCTTTCCACAGAATTTGGTTTCTTTCTAAAATGAATGGTACAGTTTTTATTGCTGTCTATGCATTTTGTCATTAAGAATTCAGTGGAGCTTGAAAAAATAAAAGTAAAACATGCCCCCCCCCCCTCCTCCCTATGTAAACTCTATGTATATATACATATATATATATATATATATAATAGATGAAAATAGAGACTATTTCATTATTCTTTTGTGTAACTTTATTACCGACAAACTTGTTTCGAAGAGGTGTGTGACACCTCCTCTCTTCAGGGAATGGTGGTTACATAAATATATATATATATACAAAAAAAATGTTGCTATCTTCAGTAGATAGTACTAAAATGATTACACAGAAAACCATTTTGTGTCCTGGCATCCTTGTTCTTGTTTCATATGAACTGCTCACAAAAAGTATCGAAACACTTAGAAATGATCCAATATATAAAATCTCGAAAGGGTATGCATTAATCGAAGCCAATACCCAAGTGCGTAATTTTGTTCTGCGTATTTTAACACGTCGATCGTTGAGATACGATGTTGCGGAGCGGAGTTATTGTCATTTCAATGATCGTGGGTCCAGTTTCCAAAGTGACACTCAATCCTATTGAAAAGCACGAATCTGATCATTCTAAACAGTAATGCAAACCTCTTTCTATAGGATGATTGTCACTTTTGAAACTGGACCCGCGACCATTGAAATGACAATAACTCCGCTCCGCAACATCGTATCTCATCGATTGAGGTGTCAAAATATGCAGAACAAAAATATGCACTTGGTTATTTGCTTCGATTAATGCATACACTTTCGAGCCGTTATATATTGGATCATTTCTAAGTGTTTCGATACTTTTTGTGAGCAGTTTATAAATATGAAATGGTCTGAATATAAAATGGAGTCGGTACTATACTTACTACAAGTTTTAAAAAAAATCATTTTAGATGCATCATCATGGTTACAAAATACCTGTACGGTAATGACAATTTTTAACATATTGTATCAATATAGAAGGTGAGTGATATGGTTAGGTTTTCACTTTTAACATATTTCTTGATTAATTTGATATCAGCCTAATGTTGCTATCTTCAGTAGATAAGTGCCAAAAATGTGGGCACTTTTTGTTCAATATTTTCAAAACTAAAAATAGTTAAGCCAAAAATAAAAATGCGCTCCTAGATAAGTGACATTTTGGAATTTGTAACCAAAAACTGATTTTGTAAGGTTGTCTGAAAAAAATGGCGCCAAATAAGTGATTTTGGGGCAAAAATGTAAAAATCAATCTTTTTGTGATTTTTGATAATCTAATCTAAAAATGGATTCTCTGACTCATTTCATTAAAAAAAATGTATACTTTTGTGTACATCACATTTATAGTTTTAATTAAAAGTTACAGCGCTTGATAAATTTGGCGCCAAAAAGGGTTGACACCTCCCTTGAAGGGCATACGAATATTAAATACAAAATGGTTAATGATAAAAATGACACATTCCACAAAATACGTATTTTCTAAAAGGCCCATTTTTAGTGCTCGTTGTTGATGAAATCAGGAAAGGTTAGAAGAGACCTTTCCTGATCAAGCATATCTGTAGATTGAGAAAAGTAAACACAATCAAATGAACGGCATTTGAAAGCCAATCCTTTCAGGCAGATTAGTTAAATATTTACAGCCAAATACCGAGTAATCATTGAGGGCAATGACGGGGAACATGTGTACCCTTTTTTAGGGACACCCTGTACATTGTATTTCCCGGAGCCATTTCCACGTAAATCTGTTTAAAAATGTAACATTCAGACCATTTCCATGATTACACAGGATTAAGTTTAATCTGATTTGACAGGATATCCACAATTCTTACATGTAAATAAAGATTTTAATCTCTTAGAGATTCTAATCCGAATTACGTTAAAATGTTAAATTCCGAATGGAATTTATTGTGAGGCAATTTAACACACAATCGATTCTCGTGTAGCCCTTTCACCTGACTTTTGGGGATACGGTTAACATTTTCTTTTCAATTTTCAAAAATTATTGAATTTCTAATAAGGAACTTTTAATGGTTGATAGACATAATTAGGTATAACTTGTTACTTTCAAGTGTTTTTATAGAATTCTACATGCTCTATAGGGGGTCTAAATCTCATAAACTTACACATAAAAAGGATCGGTGTAAACGAGAATCTAATCATTAATTTTAAGTGGCCTTAAGAGGTAGATGACCCGATCACATTCCGATTTTCAACTTGAAGTTTTCTATTCTACATGAAAGGTCATCCTTAAAAAAGTCGTGTTCCAAAGTTTGAGTTGCATAGCTCTAATGGTTCTTATTTTAGAAACATGTCGTTTATTTTCATCTTTATATAGGCCCAAACCTCTCTTATCAGAAGAAATCCGTGTATTTTGTTATGGAAGGGTTTCTTAATATAATTATTATCTATCATAGGTAATAAGTTCATGTTTCCAATTTTTTTGAGAAATCTCCCTGCGCCCCTTTCAAACATATTTGTTCTCAACGCACATTTTAGTTTGAGGTACTCTTCTATTGAGATCAAAAGTTCGATATGTTAAATTTAGCGTTGATGTTTTTTACAAGTCCAAAAGAATATCTTACATCTAGATAGATAGGCCTAGCATATAGTTTAAAGGGTAAGTCATGTATAATTGTTTATTGTTTTCCAGTCTATTAAAAAAGAATCACCACCTACATCTCATGCTAAAACTTGAAGAAGAAAAAAACGAGTATAGGCCTAACACCATCTTGATTTTCGGGAATTTGGGAACTCTCCGTGGTTTAAATAAAAGCTAATTTACTATAGTGCGATTATGATTCAGAGCTAGCTATAAACATGATAAACCAGGTATTTATATAGTCATCAACTGGCAATTTGCCAGTTTGCGTGGCCGTGTGGTTGAACATTAAGCGTTCATCAGTTGCTATGGTAGCGAGTTTAATATAGTACTAGTAGTAAACACAAAGAGCGGCTGCAATCGTGTACTTTGTGCTAGTAAAACACGTATAGTACAATCATAGGTGAAGAATTTCGGATAGGAAAATATTTATCCGAAATAAAAGTATAAGTTTGATAGCATGATAGTCATACGTTAGGAAGAAAAAAACAATACCAACACCACTAGGTGTTTAAAACAATGTTCAAACACTATTTTTTGGTCTCATTTCCTATGATTGCGAATTTCAATAAGGCCAACAAAAAAAAAAAGTTGACTTGCCCTTTCCGACCGACCCTAATTTTCGGAAATCTAGGGTCGCTATTTTTTTTTTTTTTTTTTTTTTCAAAAAAAATAAATAAAAAAATTGAAAAAAATAAATAAAAAAATTGAAAGAGGCACATAACAATAAAGAAAGATCAAAACGTGTTTTTAAGTAGTATCTGCTTGTTTAAAAATCAAAAATAAAATAAAATCAAAAAATTTAAAAATAAATAAAAAATAAAGAAATTAAAACGTGTTTTTGTGCAGTAAATTTTCAAAAATTTTCAACAACAACAAAAAAAAATCCGACCGTCCGACCCTGACTTTGACCCTGAAAGGGCAAGTCAACTTTTTTTTTTTTTTGGCCTAACTTGAAAACCCTAGGTGTTGATCAGAGAGTACAATATTGATCCGTAATGGTAATATAAGTTTGGTATAGTAAGCCTATAGCCAAAAACTGCCGTAACTTCTTCAATATTCATTTAATCTTTTTTTGCAGGAAAAGGTTCAATGAATCCAACCATGATAATGAAA
Organism: Ophiura sarsii; assembly: GCA_035610835.1. Lineage (NCBI taxonomy): Eukaryota > Metazoa > Echinodermata > Ophiuroidea > Amphilepidida > Ophiuridae > Ophiura > Ophiura sarsii. Next base: position 37,256,302 of record CM069442.1, read on the forward strand.
TTGACCATTTTGGAAAAATTATAAAAAACACGTTTTTGACCCATTTTACTTAGGTTCTGCAAAGATAACTCAAAATGTATTTTGTCAAATTTTGTCATACTAGCTTTATGATAATTCTGATAACATACCCCAGGGTGCTTTTTTATTTAATAGACCAAAAAGTGCCAAAAATGGCACACACACATTTTTTGGCACTTTTTGGTCTATAATTCAAAAAATTAATAAGATATTCAAAACAACCAAAAAAAACCGTGTTTTTTATAATTTTCTCCCAAATGGTCAATTTCATTATCATGGTTGGATTCATTGAACCCTTTTCTGCAAAAAACTGTATACTTATATAAAGATTAAATGAATATCGAATAAATTACGGCAGTTTTATGGAGGCTGTACCTGAGAGTCCACACGGTGTGGACTCTCAGGACCCCCCTTAAGTTAAAAACAACAAAATACCAACACCGCTAGATGTTTAAAGCACTCAAAAAATTCAACAGGAGTTCCGAACTGATATACGAGATTCTTCTTATCTAGTCCAACTTGGAGGAGAGAAGGGAAAAAAACCTTTTGTGGTGGACGTTTCGGAATCAACCTCAACAACGAGTGACTGAGAAAGAAAACAGGTCCACATCCAGGTCATGATGGTAAAGGGTTTCCTTGAATATTCAAACACTCTCATCACCAATATATTGAACATAACAATAATAAGTAACTTTTGAAAAACTTACCAGTTTCGAAAAAGTATCTACTTATAATACACCGGGCTCGTACACATTGATGAACTTGCTCCTCCAATCCCATATATTTATGTGTTGGTTTTCTGTGAGAGGCAAAGAAAATGCTATAGATCCAAGTAATGACCATTTATATGTATGGCCTTAGGCCCCGTCTTTCGTGTAAACAGGCACATCTTAATCGCAATCTCATCCTTTTTTTCTACGCTCATCCGTCGCGTCCTTCCCCTTCGATTCAGTATAGCGGATTTTAACCTTGCGCAGATAGGCTACTATTCTCAACCAATCAGTACTTGCCCGATTCATCGCGTATATTTAGATGAATGGGCTAACTTCATTGACTGTTTCGCTCTTCCAGGTATGGATATTACGCCCTGTTAAGTTGGTTAAACGAGTAGTAGTGAAATTCCCACGTCGTGGACGGAACGTTCACGGTTTCACAGATCGTAAGTTGTTGCCGCCGCCGGGCAACATGCGCAGCACATGGCTTTTACGGATCAAAGCAAAAACATCCGGTGTTTTGCGGTGTAATGACATAACTATAAAAAAACCTAGTTTGTGTATGGGCGTAACCAGAGGGGGGGGGGGGGGGGGGGGGGGCTCTAATTTACCCCACTGACTGCGTAATCCAAACGAATTTATGAGCAAGTAATTTTTAAATGCCCCACCGAATTTTCTCAAAAACACCTGGTTATAAAACTAAATGTAAGGCAAATACAAGTAGTAAAGCAAAAGACAAAATATGCGGCATAATAGGAAGTTGGCGTTACCATGGAAACAACAATTTGTTACCACCTTGAATATGGAACTTGACCTTTTGACCCATTTAGTTTAGTCTCTAGTTGCTAAAAACTACCCGAATGTCTGGAATCCTTGTGACCAGACGAACAAGTTTGTATACGTTTTTACAGCTTTAAACTTGAAGCAATTTAAATGTTTGATCCGATGGCGGCCATTTTTGGATTTTCGGGGCCCTCACAGATTCCGCCCACCTTTTCGTGAGGAACACCCGCGGTTAATTTGTTAAATAGCAATCTTCCCGAATAAAAAAATATACTGAGAAACGAACCTTCGCTTTCTACAGTCACGGGATCACTCGAGTTGACCCTATGCTAATACTAATAAGCAAACCCTGAATGGAACCCCGGGAATGGAACCTTTTCAACTATTTCTAAAACGCTTTTGATACACCTTATTAATAGTGTCGCCCTGCCTTGCATCACCCGGGCTGGTCCACACCCCTTTGCGGGACTGTCGCAAACTGGCTCCATCCAACGATCATTTAAAGCGTCTCATCTCGGAAGAGGTTACCATCTGTCGCATAATCTAACAGTAATCCATAAAATCCAATTATAGTATAGAGTTGTTTCCATGGACAACCAAGATACAAATCAAGAAGTAATCTACAAAATCTCTACACATTGTTATCTTCACATATACATGACATCGTAGACAGCATTCTACATCTATTGTAGACAGCAATCTACATAGGCCTATCTCATAATTGACATACAGTTGCTAGCTTCAGAAGACAGCAATCTACAAATCTCATTATTGATATACAGTTGCTATCTTCAGAAGACAGCAATCTACAAATCTCGTAATTGACATACAGTTGCTATCTTCAGAAGACAGCAATCTACAAATTTCATAATTGACATAAAGTTGCTATCTTCAGTAGATAGCAATCTACAACTCTCATAATTGACATACAGTGGCTATCTTCAGTAGACAGCAATTTACAAATCTCATTATTGACATACAATTGCTATCTTCAGTAGACAGCAATCTTCAAATCTCATTAAATTGACATACAGTGGCCATCTTCAGTAGACAGTAATCTACCAATCTCATAATTGACATAAAGTTGCTATCTTCAGAAGACAGCAATTTACAAATCTCATTATTGACATACAATTGCTATCTTCAGTAGACAGCAATCTTCAAATCTCATTAAATTGACATACAGTGGCCATCTTCAGTAGACAGTAATCTACCAATCTCATAATTGACATAAAGTTGCTATCTTCAGAAGACAGCAATTTACAAATCTCATTATTGACATACAATTGCTATCTTCAGTAGACAGCAATCTTCAAATCTCATTAAATTGACATACAGTGGCCATCTTCAGTAGACAGTAATCTACCAATCTCATAATTGACATAAAGTTGCTATCTTCAGAAGACAGCAATTTACAAATCTCATTATTGACATACAATTGCTATCTTCAGTAGACAGCAATCTTCAAATCTCATTAAATTGACATACAGTGGCCATCTTCAGTAGACAGTAATCTACAAATCTCATCATTGATATATATACAATTGCTATCTTCAGTAGATAGCAATCTACAAATCTCATAATTGACATAACGTTGCTATCTTCAGTAGACAGCAATCTACAAATCTCATAAACACAACAGTCTATATATTGTATCTCATTTAATCTACAGATAGGGCCAGACAAAAAAAAGTTGTATTGGCGTAACATGCACAACAAAAAATGAATTGTATATAATGCTGTAGGCTATACTATATAAATTACTCATTTGAACTCACAGAGTCAAATAAATCACATAATATTATGAGGCCGTTTGCGATCGTCAGATTTGCTTTGTGTACTCTATTCCTTTTTGATGAGGAGCACCAAAGATCATTTCTTTATTTTGTTGTGTGTTGTGTGTTGTTTTAGTTTTTTTCTGAAAACAAAGTCAGGGTTACCAAATTCTTCTTCTGATCACAAGGATTCACATACAATGTCTTGCTACCGATTTTTTGTCAATCAAAACGAGAAAAAGATTGTTCACCTTGGCAAATAGGATTCAAAAATTGAAATTCCTTACTCTGATTTTAACACCCCCCCCCACCCCCCCCCCCCCCCCCCCCCCCCTTCGACACATCCATATCCCTCTAGCTATATGCGTCTCGGCTGTCCCATGGCCTAGAATTAAGAACCACACCGAACGCCATATATATTAACCCCTTATTTGCGTTGAGCTCGCTTCAGTCGATGATTGACGTTTGAAAAGGCAAATGCTAAACTGCGCTAAAAACATCACAGAAAATATCGAGCTAGTCTACCTGAACAATAATTTTGTGGGCGGGCGTAAAGTTAATTTGCTATGCATAACTTTGATCGTAACAAAGTATGTGGCACGAATTTGTGTCTAAGATCGAAATATAGTCCTCAAAATAAGTAACTGGCCAGGTAAATAATATGGTCTCAACTCCAAAACTATAACTCTTACGTAGAAATATTAAATAAAAATGTAAGGAAATCTCTTTTCTTCAATTTGAGATATTACACGTGAAGATTGAATGAATATTAAGTCAGTTATGTGCCCAAAACCAAAACAAACTCCGTTTTTCATTCTAACAATTTGTTCGTCTACACGCAGCCTTGGACTAATGTAGCAACAGGCAGATTATTGATTACCTGGTAGCGACAACTCACGGGTCGATAGTAAGACGAGGATTGGGGATGCTTCAATTGATCAATATACCCCACGGTCCTGCGTGTTCAAAACCAAAGTGTGAAAATGTAAACTGCACTTAGTTCAATCCTTATCAATGTAATGTTCTTAATTATAACCGATCTTCATGAACAAGGTCTCAAAATTCAAATTAAAGAAAAGCAATTACTATACAATTTTATGATTTAATTTTTTTCACGTAAGAGCTATTATAGTTATATTAACTACCTGGTCAGTTACATTTTGAGGACTGTACATTTATATCGTATACTCTTCTCAGGCCCGTAAGACACTTTTTCAAAGGGGGGCGTTTTCAACAACAACAAAAATGTGAATTTGCACCTATTTTTTGCACGATCGAGGTACATTTTGGCTCTAAACAAGCTTGTAGCAAAGAATATTGCATTTGGGGAAGACAAATGCGCGCGTAGCGCGAGAATTTTTTTCATCTGTGTACAAATTTTCCGGGGAAGATTTTCAAAGGGGGGGGGGGCGATCGCCACCATCGCCCCCCCTTCTTACGGGCCTGCTTCTACACACCGCTGCTGCAGCATATACGTAAAGCACCTCTGGGAACCGCGCCCGGGAAACGTACCAGCTCAATAAGTAGTGGATTAAGGTACCAGTCACACGGCATTATACCTTAATTAATGACATTCAAAATCGTTAAGAGCAGTCATTATTATTAAAATCACGCAGGCGTGGTGGAAGCAACGTTGATAGTAAACAAGTGTACTAGCCTAAAAAAAGATGAGTCCTCTAAGAACTCCACCGATTAAAGCAGTGGCGGCATGGCAGCGACAAGGGATCATCTGATTGATGTATTCAATATTTATTGGACGAGCGAGATGAATTGCCTCAAAGCCTCAAACTCAAAAATAGCAAGTGTATATGGATTTTGTCAGAAACTGGCCAGTTTTAGGGGATTTTTACGCCTCGCCCGTTGATTTCTGTCTTGTCATATTATATAGTCCTTTACTATTTTATCATCTCCCATTTCATCCTCTTATTCTCGTTAGATTTGCTAAATTTCTAAAAATACCAACAACAAAAAACCCCGACGACGCAATTTACGTTAAAGGGGCATTAAGAGATGTGGTGGAGGCAGCGCCCTCAATTACAAAAATATATGATAACAACTGGGATTTGTATATTTTTTCAATTGTATTACATGTATGAACTTACGCCTATAAGGATTAAGAAAAATCAGTCCTCTTTGTACAACAAAACGTCGATTCAAAAATGCTGGTAGAGCCGCAACCAACCAGCATTCCAGCATATTTAAAACATTGTTTTAATCAAGTTTTGCTGGTGTTTTTTTTAGTATAAACAACAGTTATGGCAATTTTTAATGTTCATCTTGAATTCTGAAGTAAATTAATCAAAATTTAAAAAATTCAACATGACATTGTGTCCCTTTGATAAAACCGTAAAATATTCGTTGATCTGAAAATAATATAGACACCACACTGTCATCCTTTGGGTTGGGTTCAACAATTTAGTTCCACGCCGGGAGTACGTTCACTTTTGTTATGACTTGTTTACTACAAATATTCTGTTGAGTTGAGTGGAAATTAATTTTATCCTGCGATGCCGGCTCCTCCTGGTACATTATAAATGGTATCAAGCGGTACCAAGAACGATATCGGAGTTGCGCAGACAGTGTTGTTTATACCTGCACGACCTTCCCCTATACTTTACCCGGCCCTAGTTATATAACCAACCTTGTCCTTAGTTACGTTTACATAAGGCGCATGAAAGTCGAATCGAGTTTCCCGTTACCCGCCCGCATCACTTTTTTCACCCGCGTCAAAATTTCAAGATTTCCCAAAAAAAATCATTATTTATTTTTAAACACAATTGTTGCCAGTATCAATTTGAACACATTTTTCACTTTCTTAAAATATGAATTTTGAGAATTAGGCTCATAAGCAAAGCTTTTTTAATCGTAAACCTACCTTCCGTGAACATTATTTTGATGCATTTATTCGTTTCTGCAAAAACACATCGGGATTTCCCCCGACTCGCTGGCTACAGTTTTCAACCGTATCAATATGAGTTGATTAAACATGCATTTACATGTCAATAATGAAATCTGATCAAATAATGAATTAATGAATAATGAAAAAGTCGCCTCATTACTGCGCCTTTTTAGGGGCCTGGAATCCAGCTACGTTTACGTAAGAAAAAGGTATCTACCATCACCCTGCTCTATTCTGTAAATGTACTTTCAGACGTGTACATATCCGAATACACAGATCGGATGTATATTGCTGTCTACAGAAGATAGCAAGTGTATATGTGGATTAAATGAGATAGGCAGATTGCTGTCTACAGAAGATAGCAAGTGTATGTGGATTAAATATATTGCTGTCTACAGAAGACAGCAAGTTTATATGTCGATTAAATGAGATGTGTAGATTGCTGTCTACAGAAGATAGCAAGTGTATGTCGATTAAATGAGACGTGTAGATTTTCTACAGAAGATAGCAAGTGTATGTGGATGAAATGAGATGTGTAGGGATTGCTGTCTACAGAAGATAGCAAGTGTATGAGGATTAAAAGAGATGTGCAGATTGCTGTCTACAGAAGATAACAAGTTTATGTCGATTAAATAAGATGTGTAGATTGCTGTCTACAGAAGATAGCAAGTGTATGTCGATTAAATGAGACGTGTAGATTTTCTACAGAAAATAGCAAGTGTATGTGGATGAAATGAGATAGTTATAGCTAGTTCTAGTTTATTGTCACCAAATCGCAGCTAAAAAGCTGAATTACATGGTTATTACCTTGGTATAAAAACATCAAATTGCACATAGAAATGTATACAAAGATATCAACAAAATTGAAAATTAAAAATGCTAAAAGAGATTAAAAGGTATCAAAAATACATAGATAATTAAAGGTTGTACATGCTAAGTCGCCCAAATATAGCAAATATTGCACTGTGGGTAACATATAAAAAATTGCTAAGTCGCCTAAATATAGCAAATATTGCACTGGGGGTAACATATAAAAAATTAAAAAACAGCAATTATAAATGACAATTAAAAATGACACAGGGAATGAATCACAAACTTACACAAGAGTCAGATTAACCCCGCCCCCCTCCTTAGCAAGCATATACAGATGTGTAGAGATTGCTGTCTACAGAAGATAGCAAGTGTATGTGGATTAAATGAGATGTGTATATTGCTGTCTACAGAAGATAAAAAGTTTATGTCGATTAAATGAGATGTGTATATTGCTGTCTACGGAAGATAGCAAGTGTATGAGGATTAAATGAGATATGTAGATTACTGTCTACATAAGATAGCAAGTGTATGTGAATTAAATGAGATGTGTATATTGCTGTCTACAGAAGATAGCAAGTGTATGTGGATTAAATGAGATGTGTATATTGTTGTCTACAGAGGTTACAAGTCTATGTGGATTACGTAAGATATATATATTACTGTCTACAGAAGATAACAAGCGGATGTGGATTAAATGAGATGTGTATATTGTTGTCTACAGAAGATGCAAGTGTATGTGAATTAAATGACATTTGTAGATTGCTGTCTGCAGAAGATAGCCTGTGTGTGGCTTAAATGAGGTGTGCAGATTGCTGTCTACAGAAGATAGCAAGTGTATGTGGATTAAAAGAGAGGTGTAGATTGCTGTCAAAGATAACAAGTGTGTGTGGATTAAATGAGATGTGTAGATTGCTGTCTACAGAAAATAGCAAGTGTATGAGGATTAAATGAGATGTGTAGATTGCTGTCTACAGAAAATAGCAAGTGTATGAGGATTAAATGAGATGTGTAGATTGCTGTCTACAGAAAATAGCAAGTGTATGTGGATTAAATGAGATGTATAGATTGCTGTCTACAGAAGATAACAAGTGTATGTGGCTTAAATGAGGTGTAGATTGCTGTCTACAGAAGATAGCAAGTGTATGTGGATTAAATGAGATGTGTATATTGCTGTCTACAGAAGATAGCAAGTGTATGTGGATTTAATTAGATGTGTATATTGCTGTCTACGGAAGATAGCAAGTGTATATGTGGATTAAATGAGACGTGTATATTGCTGTCTACAGAAGGTAGCAAGCAAGTATATGCGGATAGGGGGAGGGGCATTATCAAAAATAGTTAGTGAACTAATCATGTCAACAACGAAACAATCTTGAGCAGAATATCACCAGTTCTGCTCGGTCAGATTTGATTTTGTAAGGAGTACATTACGTACGTAAGAGTAATTACTTAAGTAAAGGCAAATTTGTGCGCGCATTCATCGCACTACTGAGCTGGCAGACCGGGTTTGCATTTTGGCTTCCTCCCCGGAAACGACACGGCCAGGAGGCACTAAACCACCACCCCACCCCAGGGGTCAGGACCCGTATCTGCCTATAACCAGGGGAGGGCGGCCTTTGTGGGGTACGCACTGCCATGTGTGTGCGGCGGCTACTGGGATAAATGTAAACCAGGCCACGTTACACTTCAAAAAGTTTGAGGCAGACACGCCCCCTGGTCATGCTGGTAGAACGGTCTAGCGACGGCACTGGGTATACGCCGTGAGTCAGTGGTATGATTCCTTTGAACTATTGATATTTCACTGTGCTATTTCATCACAACCCTTATGTAATTAAGAAGCGGAACCAAAATCAACAATATTTTAATTTAGAATAAAGACTTGCCCACGCAATAGTCACTTGTTATTGATTCCACTTGTAATTTTACAAGGATTCACGTCTGTACTTGGTAACAGCATCAAATGTCAAACCAGCCTGATAATTAATTTCTGAACTCTTCTATGATTAAATTAAATACGTGGCTCTTTTTTATGATATAGGCCCTATGAAAAATCGGTACCCAGACCGGAAAGCAACCTTATCAATAACCGGGGTTTGGTGGATTGAAGGCATATCCATCAAGAGGAACCCACCCAGCACAAACATCAACCTTATCAATAAACGAGGGAGGTGGATGAACCTAAAGTAAAACAAGTTTAGTGCTACGCCCATTTATTCCCAATGACCGTGATTCTGTTAAAGCGACTATATAGATAGGTTTTATGGTTCAGTTGAAGTCAAATCATTCTATAGTATTGCCAATTTAAAACAATCTTTTGTTCTGTAAAGGCGACTAGAAAGGTTTGAATGTGGCTTAATTGGTCATCTGTCATTAACCGTTACGGCCCTAAATTCTACAACAATACTCTGCCACGTGCCGTAAGCGCGTGGTTCCCCAGTCTAAATTTAGACAGCAATCTACAAATCTCGTTATTCACATACAGTTGCTATCTTCCGTAGACAGCAATCTGCAAATTTCGTTATTCACCTACAGTTGCTATCTTCCGTAGACAGCAATCTGCAAATTTCGTTATTCACCTACAGTTGCTATCTTCCGTAGACAGCAATCTGCAAATTTCGTTATTCACCTACAGTTGCTATCTTCCGTAGACAGCAATCTACAAATTTCGTTATTCACCTACAGTTGCTATCGTCCGTAGACAGCAACCTGAACATTTCGATATTCACATATAGTTGTTATCTTCCGCAGACAGCAATCTACAAATTTCGATATTTACAAATAGTTGTTATCTTCCGTAGACAGCAATCTACAAATTTCGTTATTCACATACAGTTACTATCTTCCGTAGACAGCAATCTACAAATTTCGTTATTCACATACAGTTGCTATCTTCCATAGACAGCAATCTACAAATTTCGATATTTACATATAGTTGTTATCTTCCGTAGACAGCAATCTGCAAATTTCGTTATTCACATACAATTGCTATCTTCCATAGACAGCAATCTGAAAATGTCGATATTTACATATAGTTGTTATCTTCCGTAGACAGCAATCTGCAAATTTCGTTATTCACATAGTTGATATCATCCGTAGACAGCAATCTACAAATTTCGTTATTCACCTACAAATTGCTTTCTTCCCTAGACAGCAATCTGAAAATTTCGATATTCACATATAGTTGTTATCTTCCGTAGACAGCAATCTGCAAATTTCGTTATTCACATACAGTTGATATCATCCGTAGACAGCAATCTACAAATCTCGTTATTCACCTACAAATTGCTTTCTTCCATAGACAGCAATCTGAAAATTTCGTTATTGACATATAGTTGTTATCTTTCGTAGACAGCAATCTACAAATTTCGTTATTCACATACAGTTGCTATCTTCCGTAGACAGCAATCTACACATTTCGTTATTCACATACAGTTGCTATCTTCCGTAGACAGCAATCTACACATTTCGTTATTCACATACAGTTGCTATCTTCCATAGACAGCAATCTGCAAATTTCGTTATTGACATATAGTTGTTATCTTCCGTAGACAGCAATCTACAAATTTCGTTATTCACATACAGTTGCTATCTTCCGAAGACAGCAATCTACAAATTTCGTTATTCACATACAGTTGCTATCTTCCGTAGACAGCAATCTGCAAATGTTGATATTCATATATAGTTGTTATCTTCAGTAGACAGCAATCTACAAATGTTGATATTCACATATAGTTGTTATCTTCCGTAGACAGCAATCTACAAATTTCGTTATTCACATACAGTTGCTATCTTCCGTAGACAGCAATCTACAAATTTCGATATTTACATATAGTTGTTATCTTCCGTAGACAGCAATCTGCAAATTTCGTTATTCACATACAATTGCTATCTTCCATAGACAGCAATCTGAAAATGTCGATATTTACATATAGTTGTTATCTTCCGTAGACAGCAATCTGCAAATTTCGTTATTCACATAGTTGATATCATCCGTAGACAGCAATCTACAAATTTCGTTATTCACCTACAAATTGCTTTCTTCCCTAGACAGCAATCTGAAAATTTCGATATTCACATATAGTTGTTATCTTCCGTAGACAGCAATCTGCAAATTTCGTTATTCACATACAGTTGATATCATCCGTAGACAGCAATCTACAAATTTCGTTATTCACCTACAAATTGCTTTCTTCCATAGACAGCAATCTGAAAATTTCGTTATTGACATATAGTTGTTATCTTCCGTAGACAGCAATCTACAAATTTCGTTATTCACATACAGTTGCTATCTTCCGTAGACAGAAATCTACACATTTCGTTATTCACATACAGTTGCTATCTTCCGTAGACAGCAATCTACACATTTCGTTATTCACATACAGTTGCTATCTTCCATAGACAGCAATCTGCAAATTTCGTTATTGACATATAGTTGTTATCTTCCGTAGACAGCAATCTACAAATTTCGTTATTCACATACAGTTGCTATCTTCCGAAGACAGCAATCTACAAATTTCGTTATTCACATACAGTTGCTATCTTCCGTAGACAGCAATCTGCAAATGTTGATATTCATATATAGTTGTTATCTTCAGTAGACAGCAATCTACAAATGTTGATATTCACATATAGTTGTTATCTTCCGTAGACAGCAATCTACAAATTTCGTTATTCACATACAGTTGCTATCTTCCGTAGACAGCAATCTACAAATTTCGTTATTCACATATCTTTCGTAGACAGCAATCTACAAATTTCGTTATTCACATATCTTCCGTAGACAGCAATCTACAAATTTCGTTATTTACATATACACTGAGCCAAAAAAGAAACTTAATTTTTTTTAACAGATCACGAAATAAAATTCTGTGCATGAAAATGTACCAAATTTGGATACAATATTACTGCAATGTATTGCTTCAAATGGCAGTCAATAACCAATTGTTTGCTTTAATGACACAAGAGAAATCTGCACTCAGACAACGTCTTGCATCACAGGTCACAGCAAACAATTTCAGCAACATAAAGTTAAAAACATTTCATAGAGTCAAAACAAACGTACAGGGTGAGTCAAAAAAAGTTTACTCAACTTCAGCGATTTTTTTTAGAAAAAAGTATTCGTTTGTTTTCAAAACAATTTACAACGGTATAAGGACCAATCAATTAGCTTTAATATGAATTTTATCTGGTTTGGATTGGTTGAGGGAAACTTATTTTACGCTGTTTTGAATAAAAGTGACCAATTTAACGTCCGAACACGCTTCCAGATCTTGACCATTATATTTCATAAGGTACGACCAATAAAAAATTACAATACCGACAGCGAAAGGATCAATTTACATTGCATGGTCATCCTACTCGCTGTGACCTGACTTTTTACCCTTTAAAATAACCTACTTTTTCATGACATTTCATCTTTTCCGGCTTGCGTGTAGCCGAGTACAACGCCCTTCGATTAACCTTTAAAAATGAAGCGACTCGCATAAGTGGTAGTACCGTATAAGTTTTCATCCAATTATTCGAAAAACAGCTTTGTTGATTGAATCGAGAATCGAAAGTTTTTGATCAAAAAACCTAGTTTCTCGTCGAGAAACTTCTGACCGAGAATCTGCGATTTTGTAAAATGGGTGTATATCTGCGAGACTCCAGCATTTGTAAACGTTTTCTTATCGATCCAGCACCCAAGTTTTTCAATTTCAATGTTCAATGTCATTTTAACGCATGTGTAACTAAAACACATAATTTGTCGAATGTCAGACCTAAATAGTTTGCCCAAATCTAAAATAGATACTTGCAGTGAGTGACAGGTTTTGTTAGCTAAAGAACCCCTTTCTTCCCTATTCCAATGGTCATTTAATATGTTCTACCATCGTTAATATGCATGTCAGCCTCATGACATTTGTAATGATTATCTTGATATAGCTCTGAATGATAGCTACGCATTTATAGTAGATGGTAATATAATTGATATTTGTTTCACTCTTGTTCTGATGCTGTCTTGTTCTGATGCTGATACGGAAACGCAAAATCACCCTCAAAATAAATACATTGTTTTTTCGTCGTTTTGTTTTGTTTTTTTCTCCGTATTGTATGGTTAGATATATTATTCTTTAACATGGTAGTCACTTTATGAGTTTTCTTATAGACCTACATGTGCAACCTTCATAATATGTAGTCAATCAGATAGTTAACAGGAGAAAATCATCTCTTCGAGAGTCTTGGAATCCCTCCATTTAATCCTGTATTTTGAAGATCTCTCATCTCAGTTCTTATGAAAAGCAAATATGACCTTTGCAGTGTTCCCTAGAGAGGGTTACTTAATGATTGTCCTAATCTGGATCTGGCTAATCAGGGCATATTTTTCCTAACAAATCAGTCACAGTATTGTTTATAGTTTGTTAAAGAGATATCTGAAATTTAGAACGGTTTTTTTACCGACAGGTAAGTTTTGTCTCTTAAAATTGGCCAAATGATCAGCACTTAAGACACTTTTGCTGTTTACCACCCGTTTCCGTCACACTAAATGGACATTCGGTAAACATGTTAACTGCATCTCCAGAAAAGTACAACCGTTCACCAAAACCAATTTACTATTTACTGCTAATAGCAATGAAACCTTAGTGATATCTACTGCTAATAGCAATAAAACCTTAGTGCTATACTGCTGATAGCAATAAAACCTTAGTGATATTTACTGCTGATAGCAATAAAACCTTCGTGATATCTACTGCTGAAAGCAATAAACCTTAGTGATATCTACTGCTGAAAGCAATAAAACCTTAGTGATATCTACTGCTGAAAGCAATAAAACCTTAGTGATATCTACTGCTGAAAGCAATAAAACCTTAGTGATATCTACTGCTTATAGCAATAAAACCTTCGTGATATCTACTGCTTATAGCAATAAAACCTTCGTGATATCTACTGCTTATAGCAATAAAACCTTAGTGATATCTACTGCTTATAGCAATAAAACCTTAGTGATATCTACTGCTTATAGCAATAAAACCTTAGTGATATCTATTGCTTATAGCAATAAAACCTTAGCGATATCTACTGCTTATAGCAATACAATCTTAGTGATATCTACTGCTTATAGCAATAAAACCTTAGTGATATCTACTGCTTATAGCAATAAAACCTTAGTGATATCTACTGCTTATAGCAATACAATCTTAGTGATATCTACTGCTTATAGCAATAAAACCTTAGTGATATCTACTGCTTATAGCAATAAAACCTTAGTGATATCTACTGCTTATAGCAATACAATCTTAGTGATATCTACTGCTTATAGCAATAAAACCTTCGTGATATCTACTGCTGAAAGCAATAAACCTTAGTGATATCTACTGCTTATATCAATAAAATCTTAGTGATATCTACTGCTTATAGCAATAAAACCTTAGTGATATCTACTGCTTATAGCAATAAAACCTTAATAGCGAAAGCAATAAAACCTTAGTGATATCTACTGCTTATAGCAATAAAACCTTAGTGATATCTACTGCTTATAGCAATAAAACCTTAGTGATATCTACTGCTTATAGCAATAAAACCTTAGTGATATCTACTGCTTATAGCAATAAAACCTTAATAGCGAAAGCAATAAAACCTTAGTGATATCTACTGCTTATAGCAATAAAACCTTAGTGATATCTACTGCTTATAGCAATAAAACCTTAGTGATATCTACTGCTTATAGCAATAAAACCTTAGCGATATCTACTGCTGAAAGCAATAAAACCTTAGTGATATCTACTGCTTATAGCAATAAAATCTTAGTGATATCTACTGCTTATAGCAATAAAACCTTAGTGATATCTACTGCTTATAGCAATAAAACCTTAGTGATATCTACTGCTTATAGCAATAAAACCTTAGTGATATCTACTGCTTATAGCAATAAAACCTTAATGTAATAAATATAAGAGGACCTGACGTTTCGATTCTAACAGAATCTTTATCGAAGGTAAAATGACAGAATACAACATAACACAACATATATAGACAGAGGAACAATAGGCAGGAAGTCAAAGTGACAGATGAATGAATAGGGGAAGATATCAAGCTAGACAGCTGATTGATGAAGTGGATAAAATAACAAAAGGATGACATAGACAAAGGGGAGATTAAAAAGTAAAAGGCAAATGGGATATAAAAATAATGGGTGAGTGAAATCAATAATGGTGATTGATGACTACAAATAGATAATAAAATGGATGGAAATGTATGAGAAAACAAGAAAAAACAAAGTGGGACTAGGCCTATGGTAACAAATAATGGAAATGCACTGGAACAAGTAATGAAAATTACTGTGGCATAGGAGACAATGTAGAAAATAAAAAACAAAGTATCACATAAATCAAGAAGTAAAAAATGAAAAATGGAGTGAAGAAAAAGTGGAGAAAAACAAATGGGTAAAAAATACAAATGATAGGTTAATCAGATACAAATGGTGGAGGGGGGGGGGGGGGGGGGGGGGGGTGGGGCGGGGAGTTGAGTCTAATCATTCCCTTCCTGGATGTTTAGGCCATGGGGCTGAATAGTGAGAAGACGCTTCATCCATAACTTCTCTCTACTGAGACGTACCACTTCTGAACGGCTACCTAAAGATTCAATGCCCTGTAAGATCATATCAGACATAGTGTGGTTGGGAAGGTTGAAGTGGTGTCCGACAGGTGGCTTGTTGGTGTTAACCGTCGATCTGTGTCCATAGAAGCGCTTCTTCAGTGAGTTTTTAGTCTCACCAACATACTGGACTCCACACACTCTACATGATAAGAGGTAAATGACATTAGATGTGGTGCAAGTGATGTGACCCTTCGTCTTGTAGGTGGCATGGGTGGTGTGGCTGGTGAAGGAATCGCCTTCCTTGATGTGTTCCCGGCAAACGACGCACCTGCTGGTCGACTCGCACTTAGAAGTGCCATGCTGCGTGGGGAGAGAATCATCAGTTACCGGGGGGATGGTAGCCCGTACTAACATATCTCGTAGGTTGCGAGGGCGTCTGTAGGCCAGGATTGGTATGTCAGGAACTGCACGACGAAGACGGTCTGATGTGTGGAGAATGTGGTGGTTAGTGTTGGTGATGTGACGCAGAGGAGGAAGGTTAGGATGAAATGTGGTAACAAGGGGAATCTTAGGGGTGGGGTCTTGGTTTCTGGGCTTCTCCTGAAGGACTGTGGCTCTCGGGAGAGAGTGGACTTTCTTGATGGCTTGCTGGACTTTGGTGGAGCTGTGACCCCTGGTAACCAGATGCTTCTTCAAATTCTGTGCATGATATGAGAATCTAGATTCGTTAGAACAAATACGTCGGAGACGGAGAGCCTGACTATATGCTATGCCTGTCTTACAATGGCGAGGGTGGCAGCTTGAAGCATGGAGATACTGGTGCGTATCTGTAGGCTTGGTGAAGAGATCTGTAGATAGTATACCATTCTCAGCTTTCTGTATGGTTACATCAAGAAAGTGTGCCTGTTGGTGGGAGTAGTCAGAAGTGAACTTAATGGTCCTGTGAAATGAGTTCATGTGATCAATGAATGTGAGGAGACTGCTTTCATCACTGGTCCAGATAAAGAATATGTCGTCAATGTACCGCAACCAAATCCAAGGTCGACAAGGTGCTTCAGCTAGCAATTGTTCCTCCAGCCTAGACATGAAAAGACAGGCCCATGACGGAGCCATCCTAGTACCCATAGCTGTGCCATGTACCTGCAAGTAGGTCCTGTCCATGAAAGTGAAATTGTTCTTGGTTAGGACATGGTTCATGAGGCATTCAATATCAGGTATGGGAGGACTGGAATGACCAATCTTAGCCAAAGCTGCACGGCTTGCTTCTATGCCTTCCTGATGGGGAATGTTGGTATAGAGGGACTTAACATCAAATGTGCCAATAATAGCGGTGCTTGGAACTTGGTTCTTGATGGCTTCGAGTTTCCTGAGAAAGTCTGGGGTGTCATGGATATAGGAGGGAACCTGTGAAACAAGAGGCTTGATGAAGTTATCGGCAAAGAGGGATATATGCTCAGTTGGGGAGCCGTTGCCAGAGATGATGGGTCTGCCTATTAAAACCTTAATAGCGAAAGCAATAAAACCTTAGTGATATCTACTGCTTATAGCAATAAAACCTTAGTGATATCTACTGCTTATAGCAATAAAACCTTAGTGATATCTACTGCTTATAGCAATAAAACCTTAGTGATATCTACTGCTTATAGCAATACAATCTTAGTGATATCTACTGCTTATAGCAATAAAACCTTAGTGATATCTACTGCTTATAGCAATAAAACCTTAGTGATATCTACTGCTTATAGCAATAAAACCTTAGTGATATCTACTGCTTATAGCAATAAAACCTTAGTGATATCTACTGCTTATAGCAATAAAACCTTAATAGCGAAAGCAATAAAACCTTGGTGATATCTACTGCTTATAGCAATAAAACCTTAGTGATATCTACTGCTTATAGCAATAAAACCTTAGTGATATCTACTGCTTATAGCAATAAAACCTTAATAGCGAAAGCAATAAAACCTTAGTGATATCTACTGCTTATAGCAATAAAACCTTAGTGATATCTACTGCTTATAGCAATAAAACCTTAGTGATATCTACTGCTTATAGCAATAAAACCTTAGTGATATCTACTGCTTATAGCAATACAATCTTAGTGATATCTACTGCTTATAGCAATAAAACCTTAGTGATATCTACTGCTTATAGCAATAAAACCTTAGTGATATCTACTGCTTATAGCAATACAATCTTAGTGATATCTACTGCTTATAGCAATAAAACCTTAGTGATATCTACTGCTTATAGCAATAAAACCTTAGTGATATCTACTGCTTATAGCAATAAAATCTTAGTGATATCTACTGCTTATAGCAATAAAACCTTAGTGATATCTACTGCTGATAGCAATAAAACCTTAGTGATATCTACTGCTTATATATAGCAATAAAACCTTAGTGATATATATTGCTTATAACAATAAAACCTTTACCTTAGTGATATCTACTGCTGATAGTGATATCTACTGCTTATCAGTGCTAATAGTGATAGCAATACAGTGCTTTGATGCTATCTATTGCTGCTAATGATTAATTTCCGTTTATTGCTGATGGCAAAATTGTTTTCTTGTTTCATATTGCAATAGTATAACCAAACAACGGAAAGCAATGAAGTAATCAAATACTATTTACTATTACTGCTGATAGAAAGAAAAAAGCCTTAGTGATATCTACTGCTGATAGTAATACAAGCCTTAGTGATATCCACTGCTGATAGAAATACAAACCTTAGTGACTGCTGATAGCAATAAAAACCTTAGGGCTCTGTTGCTAATATCAATAAAAGCTTTAGTGATATCTACTGCCGATAGCCATAAACACTTTAGCGCTATCTACTGCTAATAGTCATA
Organism: Ophiura sarsii; assembly: GCA_035610835.1. Taxonomy (NCBI): domain Eukaryota; kingdom Metazoa; phylum Echinodermata; class Ophiuroidea; order Amphilepidida; family Ophiuridae; genus Ophiura; species Ophiura sarsii. Next base: position 37,274,731 of record CM069442.1, read on the forward strand.
AAACACATGAGTGATATCTACTGCTGATAGCCATAAACACCTTAGTGATATCTACTGCTGATAGCAAGAAAAACCTTAGTGCTATTTACGGCTGATAGCAAGAAAAATATTATAGTGCTAGCTGTTGCTGATAGAAATAAAAGCCTAAGTGCTATCTACTGCTGATAACAATTTAAAAACCTTAGTCATATCTACTGCTGATAGCTATAAAACCTTAGTGATATAAACTGCTGATAGCAATACAAATCTTAGTGCTATCTACTGCTGATAGTCATAAATACCTTAGTGCTAGCAGATGCAGATAGAAATAAAAGCCTTAGTGCTATCTACTGCTGATAACAATTTAAAAACCTTAGTCATATCTACTGCTGATAGCTATAAAACCCTTAGTGATATAAACTGCTGATAGCAATACAAATCTTAGTGCTATCTACTACTGATAGTCATAAATACCTTAGTGCTAGCAGATGCAGCTAGAAATTAAAAAAACCTTAGTGCTGTCTACTGCTAATAGCAATAAAAACCTTAGTGCTATCTACTGCTAATAGCAATAAAAGCCTTAGTGATATATACTGCTGATAGCAATACACATCTTAGTGCTATCTACTGCTGAAAGCAATACAAACCTGAGTGATAGCTGCTGCTGATATAAATAAAATTCTTAGTGCTATCTACTGCTGATAACAATACAAACATTAGTGCTAGCTGCTGCTGTTTTACAGTCTGCAGGCGGCTGATATCCTTTGCCAAAAGCAAAGTGAATAAGGCATTGCAATAGTCGAGTCTAGAGGTGACTAAAGCACGGACTGCGTGGTGACATGTTTCTTTGTCAATAAATCTCCTGATACGCCATGAATTTCGGATGTGAAACAAAATTGTTTTGCGCAGGTTGTTTACGTGAGGTGTGAGGGACATATTTGAGACTAGGAAACAGCCAAGGTTTCTGACAACAGGTGAGAGCTTGATAGAATTGCCACCGATTGCAAGTTCAATATCAGCTAAATCAAGGAGCTTCAGATTGTGGTAAGATCCAGTGATGAACAATTCAGATTTAGAGGCATTAAGTTTAAGGTAATATCTCGGTTATACACTCAGTGACTTTAGTGAGAGTGTTTTCCATATCATCAGTAATGCGAGGATCGAAAGAAGCATAAATCTGGTAGTCATCAGCGTAACTGTGATATCTTAGTTGGCGAGAGCGTATAATTTCCCGAATGGGGGTGGAATAGCAGGTAAATAACAAAGGGCCAAGTACTGACCCTTGTGGCACACCAAAGTTGAAAGTTACGGGATCTGAGAGAGTACCAGATATGCTGGATGCCCAACCTTTCAAATATGACTCAAACCAAGCATGCGCAGTTCCGGAAATTGCATAACGCATTTTAAGGCGATCTAATAGAATGTCATGGTCTACAGTATCAAAGGCTGCACTTATATCAAGGAGCAAAACAAAAACAACACGTCTTGAGTCAATATCAGTAGTTATGTCAGATAGAACTTTTATCAGGGCAGTCTCTGTACTGTGACGGGCGCTATAAGCTGATTGTAGCGGATCTGCAAGGCTGTTTGTATTGCAAGTGTTCCACAAGCTGCATGGGTAGCTGCACATTTCTCAATTACTTTGGCAACAAAACTTAGGTTGCTCACTGGGCGGTAGTTCTTCAGCACCTTCTTTTCCAAAGATGGCTTCTTAATAAGCGGTGTTATTGATAGCAATAAAAACCTTAGTGCTAGCTGATGTATTGCTACATATTGCTGATTAAAAATAAGGAGTTTTATTGCTGCATATTGTGATAGCAATAAAGTATTTAATTTCCATATACTTCTGACAAGACTGAAGGTGTTCTTTTATTGTTTTGTATTGCTGATATGGCTTTATTGCTAAATAAAGTTATTAATTGTTGCCTATCAGTGATAATAGTGATAGCAATACAGTGATTTGATGCTATCTATAGCTGAAGATTAATTTCCGTTTATTGCTGATGGCAAAACTATTTTTTTGTTTCATATTGCAATAGTATAACCAAACAACTGAAAGCAATGAAGTAATCAAATGCTATCTACTGCTGATAGCAACAGAGTGCATTGGTGCTATCGACTGCTGATAACAACATAGCTCATTGGTGATATATACTGCTGATAGCGCTAGAGATAATTAGGACTGTCTACTGCTGAGAGCATGAGTTAATTGATGCTATCTACTGCCAACAGAGTTCGTTTGTGCTATCTACTTCTGATAGCAATAGAGTTCATTGATGCTATCTACTGCCAACAGAGTTCGTTTGTGCTATCTACTTCTGATAGCAATAGAGTTCATTGGTGCTATCTACTGCTGCCAGCAAAAAAGTTCATTGGTGCTATCTACTGCTGATAACAACAGAGTTAATTAGTGCTATCTACTGCTGATAACAACAGTTCATTGGTGCTACCTACTACTAATAACAACAAGAGTTAATTAGTGCAATCTACTACTGATAACAACAGAGTTAATTAGTGCTATCTACTGCTGATAGTAACAGAGTTAATTGGTGCTATCTACTGCTGATAACAACAAGAGTTAATAAGTGCTATCTACTGCCGATAACAACAAAGTTAATAAGTGCTATCTACTGCTGATAGCAACATAGTTAATTTTAGTGCTATCTACTGCTGATAACAACAGAGTTAGTTAGTGCTATCTACTGCTGATAGTAACAGAGTTAATTAGTGCTATCTACTGCTGGTAACAACAGAGTTAATTAGTGCTATCTACTGCTGATAGTAACAGAGTTCATTGGTGCTATCTACTGCTGATAACAACAAGAGTTAATAAGTGCTATCTACTGCTGATAACAACAAAGTTAATAAGTGCTATCTACTGCTGATAGCAACATAGTTAATTTGAGTGCTATCTACTGCTGATAACAACAGAATTAATGTTAGTGCTACCTACTGCAAATAACAACATAGTTAATTAGTGCTATCTACTGCTGATAGTAACAGAGTTCATTGGTGCTACCTATTGCTGGTAGCAACAGAGTTAATTAGTGCTTACTGCTGATAACAACAGAGTTAATTAGTGCTATCCACTGATGATAGTAACAGAGTTCATTGGTGCTATCTACTGCTGATAACAACAAGAGTTAATAAGTGCTATCTACTGCTGATAGCAACAGAGTTAATTTTAGTGCTACCTACTGCAAATAACAACAGAGTTAATTAGTGCTATCTACTGATGATAGTAACAGAGTTCATTGGTGCTACCTACTGCTGATAACAACAAGAGTTAATAAGTGCTATCTACTGCTGATAACAACAAAGTTAATAAGTGCTATCTACTTTTGATAACAACAGAGTTCATTGGTGCTACCTACTGCTGGTAGCAACAGAGTTAATAAGTGCTATCTACTTTTGATAACAACAGAGTTCATTGGTGCTACCTACTGCTGATAGTAACAGAGTTCATTGGTGCTACCTACTACTGATAACAACAGAATTAATATTAGTGCTACCTACTGCAAATAACAACAGAGTTAATTAGTGCTACCTACTGCTGATAGTAACAGAGTTCATTGGTGCTACCTACTGCTGGTAGCAACAGAGTTAATAAGTGCTATCTACTTTTGATAACAACAGAGTTCATTGGTGCTACCTACTGCTGATAGCAACAGAGTTAATTTTAGTGCTATCTACTGCTGATAACAACAGAATTAATATTAGTGCTACCTACTGCAAATAACAACAGAGTTAATTAGTGCTATCTACTGCTGATAGTAACAGAGTTCATTGGTGCTACCTACTGCTGGTAGCAACAGAGTTAATAAGTGCTATCTACTTTTGATAACAACAGAGTTCATTGGTGCTACCTACTGCTGATAGTAACAGAGTTCATGATTGGTGCTACCTACTACTGATAACAACAAGAGTTAATAAGTGCTATCTACTGCTGATAGTAACAGAGTTCATTGGTGCTACCTACTGCTAATAACAAGTTAATTAATGCTATCTACTGCTGATAACAACAGAATTCATTGGTGCTACCTACTGCTAATAGTAACAGAGTTCATTGGTGCTACCTACTGCTGATAACAACAGAGTTCATTGGTGCTACCTACTACTGATGAAAACAAAAAGAGTTAATTAGTGCTATCTACTTTTGATAACAACAGAGTTCATTGGTGCTACCTACTGCTGGTAGCAACAGAGTTAATAAGTGCTATCTACTTTTGATAACAACAGAGTTCATTGGTGCTACCTACTGCTGATAGTAACAGAGTTCATTGGTGCTACCTACTACTGATAACAACAGAATTAATATTAGTGCTACCTACTGCAAATAACAACAGAGTTAATTAGTGCTACCTACTGCTGATAGTAACAGAGTTCATTGGTGCTACCTACTGCTGGTAGCAACAGAGTTAATAAGTGCTATCTACTTTTGATAACAACAGAGTTCATTGGTGCTACCTACTGCTGATAGCAACAGAGTTAATTTTAGTGCTATCTACTGCTGATAACAACAGAATTAATATTAGTGCTACCTACTGCAAATAACAACAGAGTTAATTAGTGCTATCTACTGCTGATAGTAACAGAGTTCATTGGTGCTACCTACTGCTGGTAGCAACAGAGTTAATAAGTGCTATCTACTTTTGATAACAACAGAGTTCATTGGTGCTACCTACTGCTGATAGTAACAGAGTTCATGATTGGTGCTACTACTGATAACAACAAGAGTTAATAAGTGCTATCTACTGCTGATAGTAACAGAGTTCATTGGTGCTACCTACTGCTAATAACAAGTTAATTAATGCTATCTACTGCTGATAACAACAGAATTCATTGGTGCTACCTACTGCTAATAGTAACAGAGTTCATTGGTGCTACCTACTGCTGATAACAACAGAGTTCATTGGTGCTACCTACTACTGATGAAAACAAAAAGAGTTAATTAGTGCTATCTACTTTTGATAACAACAGAGTTCATTGGTGCTACCTACTGCTGATAGCAACAGAGTTCATTGGTGCTACCTACTACTGATAACAACAAGAGTTCATTGGTGCTACCTACTGCTAATAACAACAGAGTTAATTAATGCTATCTATTGCTGATAACAACAGAGTTAATTTTAGTGCTAGCTACTGGTGATAACAACAGATTGCATTGGTGCTATCTACTGCTGATAGTAACAGAGTTCATTGGTGCTACCTACTGCTGATGAAAACAAAAGAGTTCATTAGTGCTATCTACTTTTGATAACAACAGAGTTCATTGGTGCTACCTACTGCTGATAGTAACAGAGTTCATTGGTGCTACCTACTGCTGATGAAAACAAAAGAGTTCATTAGTGCTATCTGCTTTTGATAACAACAGAGTTCATTGGTGCTACCTACTGCTGATAGTAACAGAGTTCATTGGTGCTACCTACTGCTGATGAAAACAAAAGAGTTCATTAGTGCTATCTACTTTTGATAACAACAGAGTTCATTGGTGCTACCTACTGCTGATAGTAACAGAGTTCATTGGTGCTACCTACTGCTGATGAAAACAAAAGAGTTCATTAGTGCTATCTACTTTTGATAACAACAGAGTTCATTGGTGCTACCTACTGCTGATAGTAACAGAGTTCATTGGTGCTACCTACTGCTGATGAAAACAAAAGAGTTCATTAGTGCTATCTACTTTTGATAACAACAGAGTTCATTGGTGCTACCTACTGCTGATAGTAACAGAGTTCATTGGTGCTACCTACTGCTGATAGCAACAGAGTTCATTGGTGCTACCTACTGCTGATAGCAACAGAGTTCATTGGTGCTATCTACTGCTGATAGCAACAGAGTTAATTAGTGCTATCTACTGCTGATAACAACAGAATTAATATTAGTGCTACCTACTGCAAATAACAACAGAGTTAATTAGTGCTATCTACTGCTGATAGTAACAGAGTTCATTGGTGCTACCTATTGCTGGTAGCAACAGAGTTCATTGGTGCTATCTACTGCTGATAGCAACAGAGTTAATAAGTGCCTACTGCTGATAACAACCAAGTTCATTAGTGTTACCTACTGCTGATAACAACCAAGTTCATTAGTGTTACCTACTGCTGATAACAACAGAGTTCATTAGTGTTACCTACTGCTGATAACAACAGAGTTAGTGCTGTCTACTGCATGCTGATAGCAACATAGTTAATTAGTGTTACCCATTTCAATTTCTCAATTGGGGGGTTACTTCTGTTGAACCCTGGAGGGCAATTGATATAAGGAGTAAGGGTCAATCTTATATCTGGCCTAAGGTCACCTTTGTGAATATCCTTCTTTCACAAAAAAAATTAAGTAGGATCATGGACTAAACCTCTGACTTATGCCAGGTTTAAAGTTAAGCAACCTTTGTGAATTTCGGCTATATCAATAATAATAACACAGACACTGTAACCAAAATACTGCTGGAATGGTCCCTGACAAGCCAGCTCAATCATTAATACATTATAACAACATAGATGGACTTCTTGGAATGCAAACCAGCATTATATCTCTTTGCTATTTCTGTTTCCTTCAGATTAGCAACAAGTGACACTCATATTATGTATGTATTACATACAATTGATAAAACTGAGCAAGGTTCCCTCAAAGTTATCTAAATAATTCCAAGTAAATGTTGATAAAAAATAACCAGTGACCCTTAAATATTTACTTGTAAGTGTAATGGGGAACTTAAAACGTATGAAACCATTAACAGTGAAACTTAACCCTAACCCTAGAGCGTGGCAGTTATAGTAGAGGAAAAATCAGTCTCGGGAGGCCTTATTTTAAAAGTAACCTGACCATAAAAATAAACAGCATGAATTATATATCAAATTAAAGCTACAACCCTCAGGAATCTCACTATGGGGATGCATTTGTTGATATAGGGGGTGCATCTATGAGTTTTTGGGCCGTTTCCATGGCAACCATCAAATAAATAAATAGCATTTAAAAAAATCGCGTACATCAATATCAATATAAAACCATACAAAGTACCTTTTCCTTCATGATCTTAACTTGTGAGTATTAACCTTTTCTGAAAATGATAAATAAATGTTCTTTTGATTATTATTTTTGTTACCATGGCAACCAAAAACCTTTTTTTGGTTATTTTTAATAGAAATTTAAGATTTTCAAATTTGGTCGTTTATTATATTTCTGAAAGTTTTTGGTCTTTCATCTTTTAGTGTTACTAATCACCGAAAGCAAATGTTTTTTTGCTATAAAATACCCTTTTTTACCAAAATAGCCCTTTTTCCACGATTTTACACATTTTTAAACAAAAATGCGAATTTCCCAATTTTTCATCAAAAAAATATGAAATGCTCAATTTATTGTTGTTCATCTAGTAAATATCAAATTACGCCAATCGAATCACAGGCAAAGAAAATATTACAGCAATTTGGTTTCAAATTTGTATGTCTTACTACAGGAATTTGGTTTTTAGTTTGTTCATATCTCATGATATAAGCTTTTCTACAGGGTAGGGCCAATGTGTAAAAATCTCGACCAAAAATCGTAATGGCTCATGTTCAAATTGCCTTAGAAGTACCTTACCATGGAAAAAACAGTGCAAATAGCACATCAAATTAAAGCTACAACTGTCAAAAATCTTACTCTGGGCTATGCACATGTCATATGTGGGGGCATGCCTCCGTTTTAGGGTCGTGTCCATGGTAACCTTAAAAATTTAATAACAATGTTTGGGAAAATCAAGAACAAATTTCAAATCAATTTTAGTTACCATTTACTATTTCAGATCAAATTTTCCTCTACATATATTACTAATAGTTATTTAATTGTTCTAAATATTGCAAGCATGTGATCTTTAGTTATTTATTTTTGTTACCATGGCAACCAAAATTCCAATTTTAGTCAATACAACCGAATTGTTCTTGTTTTATGATGATTTAATCATTTTACATAAATCAGAATAAAATATTTGGACTTTTATTATTATTAACTAAATAATTAAAATGGTTTTCATCTAGAATATTCAAATGTGACCAAAATTGGCACTTTTTAAATGATTTTAGCCCAATTTTTATCAAAAAGTGCCAATCTAAAAAAAAAATCAAAGAAAAATATGAAATGCTTATTTGTAGATGTGCTATTATATGAAACTTAAAATTAGTCAATTTTATCAATACCAGACAAAATAATCATGGAATAAATGTATAAATTGCATAGCAGGCCATATAAAGTTGGTCATTATTTCATCGAAATATTGAGAAATAAGCACTTATACACTATTTTGTCATTCTGGTGAACTGGGTGTATCAAATTATACTTGGGGTTATTCAAATCTCATTTTAGGTACCTTATCATGAAAAACAGCACAAATGACACAGCATATGAAAGCTACATTATGTACACCTCTCGGGATTATTACCAAGGGGGTGCACAGTTTACATAGGGCATGAAGCTGGGGAGAATCTATGAGTATTTGACCAGTTTCCGTGGCAACGGCAAAACGAATGGAATTTTGCAGGGGTCCAGGTGATCAAGATCAAGTTATCATAACCACAAGGGAGTGATTTACGGCCTTAAGACAAGTGATCATGCTACATTGAAGAATCCAGAGTTATCATTTTACAACAATGTATCATTAATAAACCCAATCGATCATGTTATGATCCGAGTGATAATTTCATGACCCCAAGTGAACATTTTATGTCCCCAGTGATCAATCATGATCCTAAGTGATCATATCATGACCCCAAGTGATCATGTCATGACCCCAAGTAATCATAATTATATTGACCCCAGTGATCATTTATGACCCAAGTGATCATTTCATGTCCCAAGTGATCAATTTATGTCCCCAAGTGACTCTTTTATGTCCCCAAGTATTCGTTTCATGACCCCAAGTGATCATTTATTGAACTGATTGGTCATTTTATATCATTTAACAACACCAAATGATCATTTCATGACCCCAGTGACCAGTTCATGACTTTAAGTGACTTTAAAAAATGACCCGATGTGATCATATAGGGTCACGCGTTATGAACTCGCCTCCCAATAGGGTGGTGCCGTTACATTTTTTAGCTTTATGCTGTCATTTTCCTCAAATATTTGTAAAACCACAAAAGCTATCTCAACAAATTTGGTATCATTTTAAAGCCCTCATAACAAGCTATCTGCCTGCCAAGTGGCATTGGTATAGCTAATACGGTGAGGGAGATACAGCTGTTTGATGTTTGGGGACCAGGGGTGGTGCTGGAAGGGGTGCCGCTGGAAGGGGTGCCGCCTGTACAAACTCAATGGGGATAATCCCATGCTTTGTTCTTTTTACAATAACTAGTCATCCCCTAATGTTAAAAACACAATTTGTGTCCCATTTCAAAGGATATTTAGTAGTCTTTAAGTATGTCGTTCAACAGAATTGTCAACTATTATTAACAACTAATTAATTATGGATAAGACAATGATCATCAGCTTTCTTCCTATTCGCTACACAGTCAACATGAATAATCAGCCTCAATTTACGGGATTTATAAAAATGACTATAACAGAAAAAGTTTTCAACATATGATAGCAAAAGTATACATTTTTGGAAAGCTTGTAACTAGAGGAATTCAGAAATGCAGTTTATATCAGGGAAGGGTTCATCCTTAAACCAATAATTCTGAAAATTCTAAAAATATATAAAATAAAAATTGGAGATATTCACTAGCCGGTATAATTACCATACCGACGTAGTAACTCTGACAAATATATATCATCTAATGGGTAATTTCATGAGGAATTCAAATATGTAAAAAAAATAATGATAGGGGTAGGTATAAAAAATATATGGATCTCAAATGAAAAATGAAAAAAACTCTGATACTTTCCGAACATTTCCGATCATACCATTTTAGTTCTTAATCGTACTATAATTTTAATGGCATATTTGGTTTCCTCATGCAATTTCCCTTCATAAAATGTATACTTTTACTACCTCAGGGGGGTATACAAGCAAATATAAATGTGTAAATTTAAAAATCATGTCGCGAAAGCCAAAATCCGTGTGTAACGCGAAAGGAGGCGAGCTTAAAACACATGACCATAGTTAATTTGCTGACCAGAACAAACCATCAAATAAACTGAAGTGATCATGTTGACGTCAAACAATGACCAAAAGTAATCAATAAATTACCTCAAGTGGTTAAATGCCCCGAAGTGGTAGAGTAATGACCCAAAACGATAATTTAATGATCCAACAGGATATCATTTAACGACCCCAACTGATCATTTCATGACCCCAAGTGATCATTCCATGTCCCCAAATGATCATTTCACGACCCCAAGTGATCATTTCATGACCCTCATCATCATCATTGGTCGTCCGTGGACGAAATGGAGGAAGCATTCGCAACATACTGGGCCCAGACTTTCCTGTCGTTCATGAGTTGGCGGATCTCTGGTGGATCTAAACCCATATCTTTCTTGACAGTATCAGGATACTGGAAGGGTCTTCTGCCTCTGTTAGCTTTCCCACCAGGAGGAGTCCAGAATTGTTGGTTGTTCGCATGCAGTTGCCAGCGAAACATAAACGGTGCTGTCTTTACTATTATGTTATAAGCATGATAAGGGGATATCGCCATATACCAGGCTGTTTGGGATGTGATCCCTCCAACTGACGTTAAATATTCATGTAACAGTTGAGTATAGCATTCGTTGATTCGGTCTTCAATTTTCCTGCAGATGGTCCATGTTTCAGAGCCGTACAACAAAATGCTTTCTACGCAGGCTTTGAAAAATGTGATTTTGTTGTACTCTTGAGATCTGACTTCCAGATCTTCTGCAGTTTAATGCAGGCAACCCATGTTTGTGCTTTCCTGTATTTGAATTCCTGAGATATGTCTAGAACATAGGCCCCCAAGTTTAAATTGGAGACGTTTTCCAGCTCTACTCCTTTGATGGTCTTTACACTGGTTGATAGGGATAGGAATAATGGCACTCACTGACCACTGATGACTGGCATTTTATGGTGAATCAGTGCTCTGTAGCAGATTTCCAGTAGGTGAGATCGGAATTGCTTTGACTTCACAAGAAGAATGTTGTCTAGTCGAATATGGCCCCTCCTAGTTTAGCTTGATTGAGAGCAGACGCCAGTTCATCTAAGGCGAATTCATTGGCATTGATTGGGAGAGTGCCTTCCTCTACTGGTGTAATGTCAAAGACAGTGTCTGGAACAGATGGTGGTTTTGAAAGTGGTGCAGCCAGGTTGTGATCCTCTCAACTGGTGAGCCTGCTAATATTGCTGGCTTTCTTACTTTCCTCCCAATAATTTCATTGATGACTCTCCATGCTTTCGTGTGTTTGTTGGAATGGGATACAAGCTACATTTGGGAGATCCTCTCATTTAGCAAGTTTTCCTCTTCTGAGAGATGCTTTCTTGAGCTCGTGACGGGGTTGAATAGTAGTATCACCCTGATCAATTGCATTTTGAAGTCTACTCCTTGCCGCTCATGAACCTAAGTGACTTTAAAATGACCTGATGTGATCATAGTTAATTTATTGACCCGAACAAACCATCAAATAAACTGAAGCGATTATGTTTACGTCAAACAATGACCAAAAGCAATCAATAAATGACCTCAAGTGATAGTTTAATGCCCCGAAGTGGTCAACGTGATTATTCAATTACCACCAAATAATCATTTCACGACCCCAAGGGATCATTTCATGACCCCAAGTGACTTTAAAATGTTGTGATTATAGATATGATCATGTTGACGTCAAACAATGACCAAAGGGATCCATTTATTGAACTGAATTGCCATTTAATAACACCAGGATATCATTTAATGACCCCAAATCATCATTTCATGACCCCAAGAGACCATTTCATGACCCCAAGAGACCATTTCATGACCCCAAGAGACCATTTCATGACCTCAAGAGACCATTTCATGACCACAAGTGACCATTCCATGACCCAAAGTGAATTTAACATGTGATCATAGTTAATTTACTGAAGTGATCGTGTTGACGTCAAACAATGACCAAAAGTAACCAATAAATGACCCAAGTGTTAGTTTAATGCCCTTAATTGGTGGTAGAGTAATGACTCATATTGGTGTGACCCAAATGGTGTTTTAATAATCACAGGATATAATTTAACGACCCCAAGCAATCATTTCAAGACCCAAGTGATAAGATCCCAAGTGGTCATGTAACAATCCAGGTATTCCTTTAATTTCCCTATGTACATGTAAATATAACATGACTTAAAGAATGATCTAAGCGATTATTTAATCACTGGAGTGACCCGAAAGGTCAATTAATAACCCCAGGGGATCATTTAATGACGCCAAGTGACTATTTATTGATCCAATGTGATATGACTCAAAGAAACCATTTAATGATCCAACGTGATAGTGTGATGAATCCAGGTGATCATTTAATGACCCCAAGTGATAGTGTTATGACTTCAGGCAATCATTTAATGATCCAAATGGTCATTTCATAACCCAGGTAATCATATAATGGCCCACGTAACTATTTATTGGCTCCAAGTGATATTGTAATGACCCCATGCAATCATTGAATGACGTGACCCGGTCAGTCATGTAATATTCACGGGTGATCATTTAATGACCTAGGTGACTATTTATTGACCTCAAGGGAAATTGTAAAGCCCCCAAGTGATCCAAAGTGATAGTGTAATGTCACAAAGCAATTTTTAATGATCAGGGCGATCATTTTAATAACCACAGGCGTTCATTTAATGACCCTAAGTGAATATTTATCGACCCTAAGTAATATCATAATGAACACAAGAGACCATTTGATAATCCAAAGTGATAGTGTAATGACCCCTTAGTAACTGAATGAGTGGTCATTTGACAACCCCTGGCGAGTATTTAAGGACCCCAAGTGATAAGTGATAGTGTAATGACCCTAAGAAATCAATGACCCCTAGCCATTATTTAATAACAAAAGGGGATAATTTAATAACCCAATTGATAGGGTAATGTCACGAAGCAACCATTTAATGGCCCGAAAAGCAATAATTTAATGACCCAAGCAGTCATTTTATAATCTCAGGTGATCATTTAAAGACTACAAAGGACATATGTATTGACCCCATGAATGATTACATATATTGTAATTACCCTAAGTGTTCATTTAATTCAAGCGATAGCGTAATAACTCAAATCAATCCTTTAATCATATTAATAACCCAAGGTGATCATTTAATGACCACGGGTACTATTTATCAACCTCAAATATTATATTGACCCAAAAGATCGGTCAGTTAGTAGACAAACCTTTTCGTTTGATACGAGGGTCAGTCAGTAATTAATGAAAGTGATCATGGTATGGAATGCATGGGTGATTCTATTGAGGGATAATGTAATCAATACAAAGTATGAACCTTTTGTCTTTCAAACAATACACTTTTGGATTTCTAAGTATCATCTATGACGTCATAGCGTTAGAGTAAACTAAGTACACTTGGGACACTGCCTGAGATTGGTCAATATTTGGCTGGTAATAATAAATTGAAATATGGGTTGTCTGAAACATTTGCGTGTATCTCACCAATGCAAGCATAGAAACAGATAACAATTGGTGCATAGTTAGAACACACAATAATCTCTATTGCACACTTTATTTTAGATCCGAATTCCTTAATACAAACAAGAAGGGACAATCTCAAATACGCTTTTATTAAGCAAAATCCGCAACAATAAACCTTAGAAAACAACAAAGGATAAAGAACAATGGAGGGATTATGATTGAGTAAATTGTTGTGGGATGTAAAGCAATAATAGTGGGCATTTCAAAAGGAGCTGATCATAACATTTCCTCAAACGATTGAAATTATGTGACGGTTATTTTAACAGTACACATCTAGTAGCTCCAATGATAGCAGTAACAAGAGAGGTTGTGGCAGCCATCTTTGATTGATATATTCATGTATATCTTCATTTTGATTAGCACAATAATTATACACATTGATAAATGCATTTGTCAATATTTCTGATTAGAATTTGAAGGCACAGTTAGCTTTTATCTGGTAAATGTCACGATTTTAGCCATTTTTGGCCCAGTTCAAAATTATCCGCCGTCTTTTCTGAAAATTTCATGTGAATAAGTTCAGATAATTAGTTAACTATCCTATGGAATCTCCCTAATGGGTTTATTGCTTGTTTTCCCCTAAATTGTTTGATTTTCCGCAATACTAGACTAGTGCATTTTTCAATGAAAATGGGCTATTTGAAATACTGATATTTGTATACCTTTTATTCAATTGCTTCTCCTTACTTTTTTTTCTTCTTATACTACACATTTCAAATTATACAGGGATTAAAGTTATTGTCTTTTGTATCATAATTATGCGAAAGAAATTAAAATTTACCTGCTTCTGATGTCATGTTATACAATCTTCTTACCACGTGTTTCATTTCAACAATTCAAATTTCCCGCCAAATAATTGATTTAGCAGTGTCCCAAGTGTACTAATTTTAAGCTAATGCTATAACGTCATAGTTCATACTTCAAAATCCAAAAGTGTATTGTTTGAAAGACAAAGGTTCATACTTTGTATTGATCACACTAACACTCAATAGATTCGCTTATGCATTCCATACCATGATCACTTTCGTTACCTAATGACTGACCCTCGTACATGTTAAAATATTAAATACTGAACAATCAATTCAATATTAGAAGCAAACCACTTCAAAAACCATGTCCTGGTAAAATTAGTAAAAACATGAATCCTGGTTGCCATGGTAACCACAATAATAGAAGAACATTATATCACAATTTCTGAACACTATACAATATTTACCAAAATAAAAAGAACACAGGAACATGCAGTTTAAATAATTATGCTCACAAATCTTGATTTAAGGGGGGACATAACCCTAACCCCACTAGACCATACAAAATCATCCAAAATAAAACTATCTCCACGCGCGTGCTGCTGCATTGGCTCGATTACGTCACCTACCGCAGGCATATGTGGCCACGAAGTTTGTGGCCGCATATGCGCTGGGGAGTAAGCTCAGTTAAAAGGGGTACAGACTGGGTTGCGAATGGTCCCGGGATCGAATCCCGGGGGGTGCTCGGTGATTTTTCGGGTTAAAACAAATTGTACTTTTTCCCCCTCCCCCCGATACATGCAAAACAATAGCCGTGGGAGTTAGGGTTAAGGGTTTTTGTTGAATTTTGTTAGTGCTGTAATTATTGAACTATGACTCAAATATATATAAAAGTATACTTTTTTGGAAAGGAAATGGATCAGAGAATCCAAATTTGGCATCAATTGTGACCAAAATGTTGATTTCTTTGAGAAAATCACCCAATTTTTTTGAACAAAGCTAACAATTATAATTTTGAGTTAAAATGCCCAAATCACTTGATGATGATGTAAAAACACTAATGAAGGGAAGATTTCTTTTTTTAACCTAATCCAATATTTTTTGAAATGTTGACAAAAAAAAGTGTTCGCATTTGTTGGCACTTTTTGGTCAAAATTTCCAAAAATAATAAATTAGGTTTAAAAAAAAATTTGTCCCTTCATTAGTGTCTTTACATCATCATCAAGTGAATTGGCTATTTTTTACCTAAAATTATTTTTGTTAGCTTTGTTCAAAAGAATTTGGGTCAAAAAAGTGAATCTTGTGATTTTCTCAACAAATCAAATAAAAAAAGTCCCCCCTTAAATGATGTGTGTAATTTCTCAAAACCTTGTTTTTGTTTTGCCGTTGCCACGGAAACTGGTCAAATACTCAAATAGATTCTCCAAAGCTTAATGCCCCATGTAAACTGGTAATAATCCCGAGAGGTGTAGCTTTCATATGATGTGTCATTTGTGCTTTTTCATGATAAGGTACCTAAAATGAGACTTCCAGTTCACCAGAATGACAGAATAGTATATAAGTGCTTATTTCTCAAGATTTCGATGAAATAACAACCAACTTTATATGGCCTGCTTTACAATTTATACATTTATTACATGATTATTTTGTCTGGTATTGATAAAATTGACTAATTTTAAGTTTCACATGATAACACATCTACAAATAAGCATTTCATATTTTTCTTTGATTTTTTTTTAAATTGGCACTTTTTGATAAAAATTGGGGTTAAATCATTTAAAAAGTGCCAATTTTGGTCACATTTGAATATTCTAGATGAAAACCATTTTAATTATTTAGTTAATAATAATAAAAGTCCAAATATTTTATTCTGATTTATGTAAAATGATTAAACCATCATAAAACAAGAACAATTCGGTTGTATTGACTAAAATTGGAATTTTGGTTGCCATGGTAACAAAAATAAATAACTAAAGATCATATGCTTGCAATTTTTAGAATATTTAAATAACTATTAGTAATATATGTAGAGGAAAATTTGATCTGAAATAGTAAATGGTAACTAAAATTGATTTGAAATTTGTTCTTGATTTTCCCAAACATTGTTATTAAATTTTTAAGGTTACCATGGAAACGACCCTAAAACGGAGGCATGCCCCCACATATGACCTGTGCATAGCCCAGAGTAAGATTTTTGACAGTTGTAGCTTTAATTTGATGTGCTATTTGCACTGTTTTTTCCATGGTAAGGTACTTCTAAGGCAATTTGAACATGAGCCATTACAATTTTTGGTCAAAATCTTTACACATTGGCGTTATACTGTAGAAATGCTTATATCATGAGATATGAACAAACTAAAAACCAAATTCCTGTAGTAAGACATACAAATTTGAAACCAAATTTCTGTAATATTTTCTTTGCCTGTGAATTGATTGGCGTAATTTGATGTTTACTAGATGAACAACACTAAATTGAGCATTTCATATTTTTTTGATGAAAAATTGGGAAATTTGCATTTTTGTTTAAAAATGTGTAAAATCGTGGAAAAAGGGCTATTTTGGTAAAAAAAGGTATTTTATAGCAAAAAAACATTTGCTTTTGGTGATTAGTAACACTAAAAGATAAAAGACCAAAAACTTTCAGAAATATAATAAACGACCAAATTTGAAAATCTTAAATTTCTATTAAAAATAACCAAAAAAAGGTTTTTGGTTGCCATGGTAACAAAAATAATAATCAAAAGAACATTTATTTATCATTTTCAGAAAAGGTTAATACTCATAAGTTAAGATCATGAAGGAAAAGGTACTTTGTATGGTTTTATATTGATAAAAAATGATTTTAGAAATGTACGCGATTTTTTTTAATGCTATTTATTTATTTGATGGTTGCCATGGAAACGGCCCAAAAACTCATAGATGCACCCCCTATATCAACAAATGCATCCCCATAGTGAGATTCCTGAGGGTTGTAGCTTTAATTTGCTATATAATTCATGCTGTTTATTTTTATGGTCAGGTTCCAAAAATATATTGGCCAAATTTTCCTCTACTATTAGGGATGGAACGAAGAACAGGGGGAGGGGGTTAAATAAAAAATGGGAAAAATTATGTCCGCTGGCCCCGGGAATTGAACCGGGTCGTCAGCGTGACAGGCGAGATATACAACCCCTCAGCCACGGGGGGAGGGCTTCACAGGCTAAAAAAATCGGAGACCATATATACCTGTATTTTACTGCTACATGAGATAGAACTTGTGCGCGTGCAAGCCAAGTGGTGCTGGCCGTGGTGTTGCTGTGATATGTAGTAGGGTTAGGGTTAAATGATGGATGACACAGTGTTGCTATGTAAATTTGTCATTCATGTAGGTTCTGCTTGAATTATGCTTATAGCTTCTGCTAGAATTATGCTTACCGTATAGGCCAACATTATCTATAATATTTACTCCATGTATATCGGATGCTTGAGACTCGCAACGAAGACTTTTGTTACATTCAAATGGGACAAAATGCTGACAGAATGTAGAACAGACCGGGTGCCAATCCATTTTGTTGTACATTCCACCTGGCAATCACTTAAAGGTATATTATGTGATCTTTCCAGGGAACGCCCTCAACATCGAAAAAAAAATAGAAAGCAGATTTTTTTGCAGATTTACATTTCTGATCATAAATCATGCATACATTCCAAGTTACAGGGCGATACGATTCTTAATTACTTCAAAATCATGGTTTTAGAGTGAAAATAAACTCCCGACAGTTTATATTTTCACTCTAAATTCACTCTAAAACCATGATTTTGAGGTAATTAGGAATCGTATCGCTCTGTAACTTGGAATGTATGTATGATTTATGATCGGAAATGTAAATCTGCAAGAAAATCTACTTTCTAAAAAAAATCATGAATAGAGGGCGCTCTCGGGAAAAGATCACATAATATGCCTTTAATTACATCTCTAAATAAATAATAATGGGAAGGTAGTTGGCCTTAAAATATAGGGCAAGGATGGTCAATACAGTTGTGTTGGATTATTCTTTATAGTGATTAATTAGCCAATTCACAATGAGGGCAAGGTTGGGTTTAAAAACAGGTTTAAATTCAGACTATCTCAAACAGGAATGATGAATTTCATTGTTTGCATTGATCACTGTTATCATCACAGATGTGTTATTGTTCAAATACAAAGAACAAACATAAGACTAAATATTTTAAAAAAAAGTGATTGACCTTAAATACATTTTCTGCAAGGTGATTTGAGCATAGATAATCGACACAGGGATGGTTAAGTCCCGGATTATCTCTATTGAAATGTTGTGCGGAGCTGATCTATGTCTGTTTTGAAAACACCTGTATGACTAGCATTTTTGAAAAGCCCGGTAAACAGAACGGGTATTGATAGTCTATTGCGGCAACTACAGTACCTAATACTAGCTAACGGGATACATAAAATTAGTTTGATAAAAAAAGCAACGGTGAAAGTTAAAGATACTTCTAATATTTGAAACATAACAACTTAATACACGCATTCACCGATGCGAAAGATGTAACGCTATTTGTGAAGTTTATAGACACTTATTTCACCCAGTTTTATATTACACGTAAACTCGAACCCATGATGAGCCCGATGGACAATAGCAATTCTTTTGAAATCGATTCCTAGCGATTTAATGCATCTGGGAACGAGAGTGGTGTATTATTTATGGATGTTAAGAAGTTATTTCATGACAGGGCGAAAGGCTACATCGGCTTTTGTGTTGAGCGACCTTGGTTTGAAACACACATAGCTTCAAACAAAACAGCCACTTAACCATCCCTGTGTCGATTATCTATGATTTGAGGCAGCCAACGGAAGCCAGCTGGTAAGCACCCATATAGCAATAACACTGGTCCTGTGACAAGTCTTTAACTGACAGATGACCACAGCCTGACCGGGGTGGAGGTTGGGAGGGGTACTCAGATATTTTGTTGGTAGGGATGTGCCGCCAGCAAAATGAAAATCGAACCCAAATTTTTACCAATTTTTGGTGGGAAAATGGACCCCATATGTTTACCAGAAACCCATAATTTTCTATATATTTGACAAATTTCGGTGAAAAACAGCAAAATTAAGGATTTTAGACCCACACATTTACCAAAAATGGCTTTGAAAAGGGGTCATCCATTTACCAGAGGGTGAAAAATGGGACCCTATTAGACGGCACATCCCGTAACCTCATGTCCACTAAGTCCCCCTACCCTGGGCAGGACGCTTACAAATTGATGCAAAAGAATGGAGAATTCCAAAAAATATGGATTCCAAAAAACAACATACTTACTTGAGTGTCACTTTTTTTGCAGCCTCTCCACGTGCTGGGCTTCCATTCACCGGCATCCTGTGCGTGTATTCATGGTTACGTGATATTGATATACGCCTAACGCACAATGTGGCACCATTATTCTAATGCGCCCCTGCTCCCCGACGATATCGCCATGGTGACGGCATTAGAGGCGTTGTGTCCCCATAACGGTGTGAAAAACTGCAATTTTCCAACTAATTTGCCTATCCTCCTTTCTGTCCCTTTCCTTTCCCTTTCCTTTCCTCTTTGTCTCCTCTTATCCCTTTCTTTCCCTTCTTTTGCCTTCCCGATTTTCTGCTGCCTTCCCAATTTTCCTAGTCAATTTTTTTTCAAACTCAAAATAACAGGACCAGCACCGCTTGTGCTGGTCCTGTTATTTTTTATTTTGAGTTTGACAACGCCCCCTTTCGTTCATTTCTAACATATTACTACATGGTTATCAAACATTTGGGCAAAAATACTACGAAATTGCAAGCTCTGGTGAGCACATATTATTGGGGCACAGTCCTTTTACGTTGTAATCATTCATTATATAAATAGATAAGTCAATTGTTCCTTCACCTTCCATTCAAACTGGATATTTCTGGAGCAACAACAAATAAAAGTTTCATGACCTAAAGGTTATAAATAATAATTATATAACTAACACTTTAGACTTATATCAAGTCTGTATACGGATCATACAGATAAAGTGATTTTGGGGCAATAAAAAATCATCACTATTTAAAAAAACACTGCAAGTCACGACTTGCGAATCCCCATGGCTGGGAGATTCACCTTAATGGGGTCAAAGGTCACAGAGGGGTCTATAGAGGTCAATCTGGGTACACCTCACTAGTCATCTCAAATCCCCTTACCCAAATATTATTGTCACCAAGTTCAAGTTATGATTGAAGTCTGACTTTTCATATGAGAGAGAAGGCCTTAAAGTTTTGACAAAATAGGTCGAAGGTTATGATCATGTAGGGGTCATTACAGGTCAATTTGGGTACACCCCTTGTATCATCTCAAGTCCCCTTACCCAAAGATTATTGTCACCAAGTTTGGTTGAGATTGAAGTTTGACCTTTCTTACGAGATCCCTAAAGAGCAATAAGTGCAGTTTTGAAGTGTTGACAAATTGGGGTTAAAGGTCATGTATGGGTCATAAGATATCAATAAGTGTACACTCCCATGAACATCTCAAGTCCCCTTAGGCCACTTCAAATTAATTATTAGATTCTTGTTGCCCGGACCTTCGAAAAGTGAAGAGGGAGGGCGGTTTTTATTTTTTTTATTTAACTAAATTGACACATAAAAATGGCTGTTTTCATGCAAAATTTGTATTGCCAGCATCTTTCAGCAGCATAAGCAAAACGGTGAGGCACTTTTTTATGTTTATTATGAAAACACTTGAAAGTGTCTGTTAGTTGATTAATACATAATTAGGCCTATAAACTATTGACATTTCAGAATTAGAAACTCATTAATCTATGGAAACTGATTTTAAAAAAAAGTTTGACCATATTCCAGAAAGTGATGAGGGAGGGCTACGAGAATAGAATATTTTCTTTTAAGTGGCCTTATCTAAAGATTATTGTCACCAAGTTTGCCCAAGATTGAAGTCCGACTTAACATGAGAGCCCTAAAAAGTACAGTGCAGTTTAAAGTATTGATAAGATTTGGGTCAAAGGAAATGTAGGGGCCATTAGAGGTCAATCTGTGCACGACCAAATGAGCACTTCAAGCAGCCTCGTTTAAAGTATTGATAAGATTTGGGTCAAAGGAAATGTAGGGGCCATTAGAGGTCAATCTGTGCACGACCAAATGAGCACTTCAAGCAGCCTCGTTTAAAGTATTGATAAGATTTGGGTCAAAGGAAATGTAGGGGCCATTAGAGGTCAATCTGTGCACGACCAAATGAGCACCTCAAGCCCCCCTCCCCTTACCCAAAGAATATTGTCACCAAGTTTGGCTGAGATTGGAGTCTGACTTTACATGAAAGCCCAAAACAGCAGCAATAAGTACAGTTTAAATTGTGGGAAAAATGGGGTCAAAAGTCATGTAGGGGTCATCTGTGTATACCCCATGAGCATCTGAAGTGCCCTTTACCTTAAGATTATCGTTACTTTTCATATGAGAGCACTGAACAGGCCGAACCTACCCAAAAGGAACACACATACATGTACATACACCCCCCCCCCCCCCCCCACACTCAGGGGAGGGGATGGGGGGGGGGTGTATGTGAGCGTGTGAAAAAAGTACGTCTAGGTGCATCAAAGTGAGGACAAAATTAAAAATTTCACATTAAAAGTGAGGTCTAAAAATTTCCCATACAGAGCATGGACATAGCCCTTCTCCCCTGTAGGCACGGAAAGAATATCCTATAGCAATACTTAACAGCGAGAGGGCAGGACATTTTCCCCTAGTTTTGTCAAAATGTCCTCACTTTGTATGTGTTGTGCGATACTTGTCCACGCTTTGAATGGGCCTACAGTGGCACATACAATATACACACCCCTACATGACATGATCACAATATCCCCTTCTGGATTTTCAAGCCAGGAGGATATAAAGAAAGATATATTTTACTGCTTAACTATTATTTATCATTTAATTATTGATGTTTGTACTTATATGATGATTTTGTACTTAGCCAAATAGCCATGATAGACATAGGGAGAAGATGGGCACATTTCCTTGACACCACTTGTATGGGTACCATTTACCAAAAATGTATTCATTCATTTTTATGATCCTTTAACGCGCGGAGAGATAGAAATTGAATATTTCTCGAATATTTTAGCGCACAGGAATCTTAGCAAAGTCAATTTGGGTCTTCGCTTATTAAAGAGACACAAAGCAGTGTTGAAGATTTTTTTTAAATTAATTTACTTCGGAATTCAAGATGAACGTTAAAAATTACCATTAGTGTTGTTTCTACTCACAAAAACACAGCAACACTTGATTAAAACAATACCATCGCTATTTATTGAACCTTTTCTTAAAAACACCCTCTATGTAAATATGGTTCCCATTATGTATCACACGTGCTGCAGGGGACACTGTCTGATGAAAAATGCTGATCGCAGCTCGATCAGCATTTTTGAATCAACGTTTTGTTGTACAAAGAGGGCTGATTTTTCTTAATCCTTATAGGTGTAAGTTCATACATGTAATACAATTGTAAAAATATAACAATCACAGTTTTATCATAATTGAGGGCGCAGCCTCTAACACATCTCTTAGTGCCCCTTTAAGTTACCTTTATTGTAATTTTTTATGAACAATGTCAAAATTTGGCAAGGTTGCACTAGCCGAAAACCATGTGCGATTGAAAAGTAAACTTGCATTATGCATTGGCTTACTGCTTACTGATAGAACGTGTTGACGATGTCGGAACCTTCGGACGATACTTTATTTTGGGCTACAGTGCCTGACAAGAAGGACGTTTATCAGGTGCTACTTTTTGTAATCCTTGGGGAAAAGGGGTAGGCGCTTATAAAGGCATGGGTACTTAAAAACGAGAATACGGTACTTGATTTTAAATTTTAAAAAAACAGGAGGAAAATCAATATTTTTCACCATCACCCAAACATAAGTAATTTAACTCAACAACAAAAACACACAGACATACATTTTAATTTATACTACCTAAGCATATTTATTGGTGTATAAATAGATATTCTTTTATATATAAGTCAATTTTTAAAATTGTTATTTTTTATAATATATAGTATGTGTATGTACAAATATTATTAATGACATCGCACAGAATGGCAATCATTGCTTTATATTCTTTCCCATAAATAGCATCAGGCCGTATGAAAGGTTTCCACAGAAAAATAATCAACTTTTACTGAAGGGACTTTGGTCTCCAACATTATTTGTATGTTTGATTTCATGAGAATATCTGCAGATAGTACTAGAATAGTAGGTATTGAGTTCTCTTAAAATCCCTATTTTCTTAGACCCCACGCCCCATTTTTTGTTAAAAATTAACTCAAGTATCATTCCAATTTCAGAGACCAGAGCACCTTTACTAAATTGATAATCTTTTGTAGTTACCTTTCCTTATAAATATTTGAAAGTAAATCTTATTTCACTACGGCAAATTTTAAATAATATCAAATCATGGAATGTTATGCTATATTTGTTTTGTTGCCCATTTTCCCAATTGGATTGGGAATGGTAGATTTCATTTCATGCTGAACATAAGGCCAAACAAAAAAAATTGTTATGTTGTCCTCGACCACCCGCTCCGGATTTAGGGCAGCTCCGATTTTTTTTCTTATTTTTTTTCTTCTTTTTAAAAAATAAATAAATCAGATTTGTTCCCCCTTTTTTTCCAGATTTTTTTTCTCCAGATTTTTTCAGATTTTTTTTTCAGATTTTTTTTTAAACAGTTTAAATGGCATTGAATATTAAAGTAAGTGTTTATAACATATATGTGCGACTCTCAGAGTGATTTCAACTTCTTGTTGGCTGAACTTTGAGCTTCCGCTGGTAAAATTTAAAAAAAATAATTAAAAATTAAAAAAAAATCTGCCCGCCCGCCCCTCTCTGAAATCTGTGGAGGACAACATAACAATTTTTTTTTGCCTAATAGCTGAACAACATCTACATCAATATATTATTACTTTATTATCTTTGTATAAAACATCTTGCACTATGTGAATATACACAGTTCAACAAAAATAAGTTCCCCTTTGGATTATGCCTGATATTTTTTTTAATTGAGTTACTCGAAACAACCTTTGGCACACATAATGTAGGTGTTCACAGCAACACTAGAACGGGGCGGGCTATAACTACGTAGGTGTTGTTATGCTTAAATGAGCACACATTGAATGGAGGTATACCTCAATTCAAAAGTTGCTAAATGATGTATTGAAGGAGGATGGTTAAGCAGCTTGAACCAGGGTCTTGACTTGAACACCGCACAGGTGTTGTTCTGCTTGAATGAGCACACATTGAACTTTTAGCAACTTTTGAAATGAGGTATTCCTCCATTCAATGTGTGCTCATTCAAGCATTACAACACCTGCATAGTTATAGCCCCATTCCAGTGTTGCTGTGAACACGTAAATTATGTGTGCAAAAAGTCGTTTCGATGGAGTAACTCATTTTAAAAATATCAGGCATAATCTAATGGGGAACTTTACTTTACACGGAATCAATTACACTTTTTGCGACACTATATAATTTTTAAATTGATCTATAAATATAAATACAAAAGTGCAAAAGAAAATAATATAAGTACGATTCTGTTTCATGTAAGACTAAAATACGACTGCCAAATAATTTTGGGTTAAAATGGGAGAGGTCAACTAAGACAAATATACATTATAAATTGTAAACTAACTACTTCCTCTGATTTGAATGTAAATCAGTCATCCATCCATCACATCATGGTGGACTTTGTGACTTGGCTCATTGCTACCCAATAATAATTCGTCGCTGTTCTGACATAACGACACATAACAACAGAATTAAGTAAACTGATGTGTCGTTATGTCAGAACAGCGACGATATGTCATAGCGATCCCTCTTTGGTCAAAGATGGCAAGGTGGGCCAGTCAGGTATAAGGGTGCTTTTTTCAGCCACAATGCGGGTCCGCCCTAAAGTGCAGGGAATAAGGCGATGTAAAAAAGAAACCCTGCGTGCACACAGACCTCCCAGATTTGGTCGGTCAACCTCTTTTTCTTTTCTTTTTTTTCTTTTTCTTTTTCCCCTTCAAAATGACTGTAAAAAATAAAAAGCTACTGTAAAATGTTGCCGTATTTTGACAAGCCAACAAATTATTTGGGTCGGTATTCATTTGCATGTGAAAATTCTTTTCACCGATTTCAAAATAAATGGGTCGGTCGGGCCCGTAGAACAGAGTTTCTTTTTTTGTTGCCCCTAAGGGTGTATTTCAACCTCGATCCGCGCTAAGGGTAGCTTGGGCTGACAGTCAGGTGTCAACCAAGGAGAAAAAAAGTAGCTCCCAGTTCATGGAAATTTGGTGTGAACCAGGACAGTGGCGTAGCTCGACCGTGCACATTTTTTTGACTTCACCCCCCCCCCACTTACGTGAAATTCACGAGGTGACTGACTGGAAAAAAAATTGGGGCAACCTTTTACGAAAATTTCAAATATCTTGCCCCCACCCCTGAAAAAAATCCTAGCTACGCCACTGAACCAGGAGCTATTTTTAGTTGACCAGGAGCTAGTTTTTGATACAGATGCACTGGTATGTACTTTTTGCCGTGCACATATGAATGAAACATTGGCACTTTCAATCAGGAGCAAGTTTCAGATAAAAAGTAGTTCCCAGTCATGCGTTACAAGAACCTAACCGGGAGCTATGTCATGGTAACCGGTAGGTAAATAGAGCCTAAGACTGCTTATTTTTCTCCTTAGTGTCAAACATTGTAATGAAAAAAAGATAGCCCAAAAAAAGTAGGCTTATAAGATAAATTCACAAACAAAATTGAAACACACAACTTCATTTCAGTCTAAACTCTGTCTTGAGGACCTATAATCCTTTGCTAAGAGTATAATTTGATGAGCTAAATCCATCTTTTTGAACAGTGCATTCACACAGATGGTTACAACTTTTATACATTAGTGCTCCCCCCCCCCCCCCCCCCCCCCCCCCCCCCCGGGCAAATACGGCTACTTGATTCAGTTCAAAATTGGCAAGCCTCCTACAGAGCCTGATCCAAGGAACTTGAGATGTATCAACATTGCGCAGGTAAGCTTGGATCTATACTGTTGTGCTAGGTGAGATAAAAAAACAACTTACATATTTCTCACCATTTTGGGCTAACTAAACCATTGGCATAATTCTGTTAAACCCTTCACACCTTCATCAGTAGTATGTGTCGTTCATAAAAATAATGCACTATGAATACCTCTGTGAAGGGTTTAACAGAATTACTCCAAACCATTAAAGCATAGTTAAACACAAATATATATCACAATTTACATTACAGAAAGAAAATAGTTGGCTCAATTTTTTATAATGGGTTTCAGTATCTTTAAATCAGTATTTTACATTTTTACATCAATTAAACAGCATAACAATTATATACTTGTGTCTAAGCTTGACAGCTGATGCATGGGTGATTTGTCACATCAATAGGTGGAAAACAGTGCCAGGCACGCTTCCATTCAACATTGAATATCTCCACAGGTTAGAATTGAATTTGTATGAAATTGATGCCAGGATATACATACACTGGCAATGAAAATAAAGAAGTCACTTTTATTCTTTACAAAGTAACCAGCTCTCCCATTTTGGACCCAAATTTGAGGGGCATGGTGTACATGTACATAATAAATTGCATCACCTATTTACAAGCTTGGCATCGGTCTATGTAAAAAGAAAGATTAAGGCAAAATAAAAATAAAAACATTTTTAGCGTCCTGACTTCTTCCAAAAAAGGAAGGAGGAGGCCCTTTTTATTTTTATTTTTTTCCCACTTTATTAGTTTAGGTGCAAAATTTCCCTAATTAGCAATAAATTTTGTGAACCTAAAAAAGGAGGAGGCCTTTTTTAATCTGTTTTATTTCATGGTTCTGAGAGGTTGGTCACTACAAAACTTGTTTAAAATGCATATAAGGAAGATACAAACTTGTTAATAAACTTTGAAACACCTGAAGAAAAAAGTTATGACTGAATTAAAAAGGAAAACAAAGACAAATTGAAGTGGACCCAAAAAAGCAGCGGGAGGGGACGCTAAACAGGCTATTTTTTAAATTTTGCCTAACATTATAAGACTCCCCTTCAGCCCTGTCTGAAACCAGCAGTGGCGGTATCACAGCACAGGGGGGAGGGTCATTCCCCCTCCCCAAATAAATTCTTGCCCCCTCCCCCCCCCACCCCAAAAAAAAAATTTAGTTAAAAAAAGAAAAAATAGACAATTTAAGCATAAAAAGGTATTTTTTTCGCGCTGTGCACACATTTTCTTAGTAATTTAGGTTTAATTAGACCAACTGTTTCTAATTCTAACATAAAACAGCTCAATTTTGCACGCCTTTTCATACCTAATTAGTTAGTGTTAGACCATTTAAGCGTAAAATGGCATAACAAATATGTGGGCTTCATTTTTTTCATGCCCCACTAAAAATCTCCCCCCCACTTTGCCCCCCAAAAATATGAGGCTGGTGCCGCCACTGGAAACCAGTACAATAACATCTGTATACTGTTAAATGATAAAAGTTGTAGGAAAAAGTGTACATTAGGTCCCAGATACTGGTATAGCAGTATTGTTCAATACAAATTGTGTTCCAGTATTAGTCGATACTGGAACGTTTTTATGTTCCAGTATTGGTACATATGATACCAGTGAGATTTTTCCCAGTATTGAACGATACTGGTACATAATTATGTTCCAGCGTCGCCCATTTAACCTTTCTTACAACCGGTTATTCAACCTGATTGGCGGCACTGAGAGAAAACACTAGACTTAAGATTGCAGTCAATGCTTCAAACCAAAATTGATGTGGCTAAGTCCACCATTTGTAAGTACTTGACATATGCCATAAACCGAGTGCTTCAACAGACAAATGTTATACAATGTGATTTTTGAAATTGAAATTATTACATTTTTAAACTAATGATTTCATGTTCGGTGCAACTACATGCAACTTTAACAAAGTCATTGACTTGACCTGAATTGAGCCAACATGTGACTTGAATTGACTTAGTGACTCGACTTGATCGACTTATTGAAGAAGAAAAAAGTCAAAACGCTCGAGTCATTCTCCAAACTCAATAAGCTTGAGTCACTGGATAACGAGTTATATCGAGTCATGATTCATCACAAATCAAAACAAAACTTGATTCGACTTGAGTCACATCAAGCTCCTCTCGATGTCAATGACCTCCAGATATAATTTTTCTCCTCTTATATTTTTGATGTTGTTTTCTATGTTTCGGTTTTTATCTTATTCATGCCCCACACCACTTTCATTGGCTTTTTAACCAGCCCAATTGTGTTTACTTGTATTTTGATTATTTTCTGAGTTGCAGTGAACCAATTGATTGGCCATCAGAGCTCTCTGTAGAGAGTTGCCAGTTTGATTTGTAATCACTCAGTTCATTAACTTTGTTAATTTCTGTTGGGCTGTTGTTCACATTTGCTCTTTATATACAAAAAAAAAAATAAAAGTAAGATTTCCTTGAGCTATTTGTCTGACGAGAATCACTATATAATATTCAATAAAAGCAATACAAGTAAGGCTAATACTACTAGGCTAGCCTACATTGAGTTAAAATTGTTTGTCAAAAAACTTCTTGGATTTTCAAAACCTTAATTTTCCTCTAATATTGTTAACATACAATTTTAAAACGAGAATATGAGTGATCTTTTGTACTTAAATCTGGGGATATCATATACTAAAATGCTGTAAGAGATGAATCACAGAAAAACGACAATAGTATATCTTTATTATTTGAATCCAATAAATGAAAAACAAAAGTCCTTAACCTTTTAATTGTGTTTTGCTAAGATTCTTGGACGGAAGTGTGAATACATTTACGGAGAGTTACCACGCATAATTGTATCAGTGCGCACAGGAAGCGTTGAAAAAACAAACAACTTTAAATTGATATACTGTAAAAGCCAATATTTTTGCGTAAAGATATGTTCGCGCATTTTGATATCAAATATCATAGACATTTCGCGAATTGTTTTTTTTTGCGGGCGACCTTCTGGATGCACTGCATGAATTTTGAAAACAATATTTTCGCATGCTCTAATTTGTGCGGAAAAATATTATGCGCGAAAAGCGTAAAAAACTAAAACCACATGAACATTTCAGCTTTTACAGTAGCATTTGATGTACTACGGACAGGTGTTTGTCACAAACACAAATCAATTGAAACCTAATTGGCCATTATGGTAATGTCATTAATTCAACCATACAAAAACATTTCTGAGGATATCATCAACCCTTAATATGTTTTTAACTTAAAGGACATCATTCTTAGTGGAAAGAGTTTTAATTATGTGAAGGGGATATCAATTCACATGTTATCCACCATATTTCAATTTCGTTTTTATTCGAGAAATGAAATAAGAAGCAATTTGTGAACTTATTTTCAGACGCAGCAGAAGACTTTACGCTACGGCACTTGTGAGATACTTCAGGGATATCGTTTAATTTGTGACGTATGCTCAGCTCAACTATTATCTGTGCTGCGCTTATGTCACGATTCTAGCGATATCCCTTAAATATCTCCCAAGTGCCCTTGCGAAATGTCTTCTTCTACGTCTGATGATTAGTTCATAAATTTTTATTTCATTTCTCGAATGATAATGAAACTGAAATATGGTGGATATTATGTGAATTGACAACCCCCTTCACATAATTAAAACGCTTTCCAATAGGAATAATGTCCTTTTAAGGGAGATGTCAACCCTTTTATGATGACATTTATCAAGCACTGTAACTTTTAAAAGTATACATTAAAATTCACTGAAATTTCTGATTTTTTTTTATGGGGGGGGGGGGGGGGGGGGCGGTAAAAAAACCTGAAATTAAAAATAAATAAATCTAAAGACACTTCTGTAGGATCGTTTTGGGGTTTTTTTACATACAAAAATGTGATTTTGTTGTTGTTGTTTAAAAAGCATTTTTAGTACCAAAATGCATTTCCAAAAATGAATACTTTTATATATATCACGTTAATAGTTCAAAAGTTACAGCTCTTGATATATTTCACATTAAAAGTGTTGACACTACCCTTTAAAGGGGACGCCACACTCTAAACAGCCAGTTCCTTAGGGATTTGCCCAGGTTAGAATTTCTCCATGTTAACTCTGTGCTGTTTGTCATCAAGTGAAACAGGCGTGAGGCATTTCTATGAAAAACTGGTCATGGTGGGGATCCCTCTTTAAGAAAGAAAAGGGTTCCTTATCTCAGAATTTCGATATTATTTCGACACAATTTGCTATTGGTATATTCATTTGGGACTTATTTTAGAACAACTATTTTCTCAAATAAAAATGCTCGAGTTGGCCCTCGAGGGGCAACCAAACATTTTGTTTCTATTCCCCCTACATGTACATAACAAAAGATAACACAACATATAATCCAAATGACGATTGTACCCTTAGTTCATTTCATAGCTTACTATTTTCAATATTTCAGGAGGAATACTTAAGTTGGCTTTCATCCTTGAGGAAGTGGCATCCCTCCAAGTGTGTGTTACCAGCCTGGAAAGATACAAAGAAGTAAAGTGAAGCTAATTTCAGCAAGGTTGTTTGAAGATTCAGGATGAAACAAACTGTGGTTTATAATCAGTTTGCTTTTACTGAAGTACAAAAGGCGACATATGTTGGTTAACAGATTAAAATACCCAAATATCTCAAAGAAGATTTCAACATCGCACCCACAATGCATTGCGCCAACTTAGATTTTTTTCCCACAACGCATTTGGATTTCCCCTTATCGATACTTGTATCAATATGATCGATATATCAGTGACCTTTGTAATCAATACGATCGATATATCAGTGACCTTTGTACCCCGAGATATCAATATCGTGGCTTTCTGTCACGCATGACAGTATCGGGAAATCGTTTTGCTACATGATGATGTTTACTGTTCTAAACTATTTCAAAACATGAATGCAATGCATTGTGTTGCTGTCTTAAAACCTTCTTTGCCAATACCTCAACCAGTATTTGGCCGCCAAATACTGGTGAAGATTCCCCTGGAATTCAGCCACCTTTTATACTTCAAAACGGAGAATAATAGCTGTTGATTCTGGTTAGAAATGACTGTCTTTCGGCAGTGTAAACACAAACAGTTCCAGCTGATTGTGTTTGCTGATAGAGAGCCGAAGTAGGCACGATCACATGATTTGACCGTGGACAGCTGGCAATAAAAATAAATTGCACTTGCGCGAAACTGCTTAACAGTCGTAATTGACTGGACAAATGCAAACATTCTTTGCAAGGAGAACAAACCACAATCACGACACACCCGCAAAGCCATTTTCACCCGACACCAAGAACAGAGACGGCGGGCCTATTTTCTAAGTCATGTCTACGACACACAAATCAATGATTTCCTATACCTAGTGCAACTTTGCTGTTGTTATGCGGGGTCATTGAAATCGCCATAACTTTAAAAGTATCCATTCGATTTTGTTGACTGAGGTATCAAACTGCGGAGAAGGAATTTGCTCATTTAATGTATATCTCAGAGGGTTTTTTTGGTACCGACTATCTATTTTGAATTAGCTAACCTCAAAGCACCTGGTCAGGGACTTTATGTGCTAGGTGTATATACCTTATAAAGGATAAAATGCTGTACAGTGCAACAGGTCATAAACACTCCACATTTTCCATTATCAGAACTTCCAAATGCAGTAATTGGTGAGAAATGCAAGAATAAGACATAAATGGGAGCTTCCATGGCACATAAAGTGTTACACATGACAGAAGACAGTCAATAAGTGCCAGAGGATGGATTTCCAGTTGAAGATAATATCAAAACACTCCT
Source organism: Ophiura sarsii (assembly GCA_035610835.1). NCBI lineage: Eukaryota > Metazoa > Echinodermata > Ophiuroidea > Amphilepidida > Ophiuridae > Ophiura > Ophiura sarsii. The sequence continues at coordinate 37,306,881 of CM069442.1, forward strand.
TTTTTGCCTCAAAATTGAAAATCAATTATCAGTTTGGTTTATTTCCTTTTTCCTTGAAATATTACATGGGATGCATTCCATTGAATATATTTCCCCTCAAGTAATAAAGAAACATTTTAAATTGCATGCTTTGGGTAGAAATACATGCATTTCTAAGAAAAATCTGATACAGGTACGGCCAAAATAAATATTTGATAATTTCATCTTCAAACAGTATGCAAATTTCAGAAATATATTTTAAAACCACAACAAACTGGTAGATGCTTAACATTTTTAAACTCAGTGAAAGTCCCAAGTTGATTGGATCATCAACATATGAACCTTGGCCTAAAACAAGCATGTGCAACCTTTTCTACCACCCGGGCCTCATTGTGATTTTGAGATCCATTCACAGGGCCGCAGTGATTGTCAAACATTCCAAAACACATCCGGATACCCGCTTCTCTTCGCCATTTTAACCAGGGGTTTTAACACGCAAAAAATCACAAGTTTGTTCTGATGAAAGGAATGTGCGCACAGCGCGCGCACATTTTCGACTTTACACTTATTTTTGCTATGATTGAGGTACATTTCTGCTTTAAACAAGTTTCTACCAACAAAATCCATTTGGGGGGTACACATGCGCGCATAGCGTGCAAAACAATTAGGTCTGTGCTTTTAACCATCATAATTCCACGATTCCTCTTGTCAAATGAACCGACAGTGCCAATCTCAACCGACACGACAGTCAATATTGGAGGAAATTGCCCCCTCACCCCCCCCCCCCCCCCTCTGGCTACGCCACTGCGTCACCCTACTTATTATAAGGGAGGACACCACTAAATTAATTCGCCAGTAGTGTTACTTAGGGAGTTCCGGTAAAAACGGGCCGCATCATTGGGAATTTTGGGATTGGTTCGCAGACCGCAGATTAAAGGCCGACGGGCGGCCTGCAGGCGGCACAGGCTGCAGGCTGCACACGCATGGCCTAAAATATGAAAATATGTATTTTGGAGTGTTAATAGCCTGTTGCACTGTAGTGTAAACACAACATGTAGATACCCATTACCAAAGTTGAAAAAGTTGGGGTCAATGGTACACAGACCTTTAGCTACTGAATTTGTAAGTGTTTATTTGCTTTTTGAAGGCTCAACTTTATTTAGCTCACATATTTACTAGTCCTTACCTTGCCCTTCCATTATAAAGTAAATCATGTTTCAAGTCTGACACTGTTTCTTTTTTCTGATTATGCGGTTTGTAATTTTCAATTTTATTTTCCATTTGTTATACAAATAGGAGGATTTTTGTTGTTGAAAATTTAGTTATTTTTAATAAAAGTCCTTTCTATGGTGGCAAAATTGTATTAAAAATGCAATACAAGGATACTGGGGCCTGCTCCCAACAAGGTGTGCACCAAGCGAAGGGAAAACTATGCTCAATCAAACCTACACACACATACTATAATTTATATTGCACTATAGATTTAATACAATCCAATAAATTAATATGCACAGGCTGAGGGAGAGCTAATGCATTCATTCATTCATTCATTCATTCATAAGAGCGCTCCGGGTACCGACTGGTACAGAGTACCGGCGATATATTTTGATGCTTATATTTTAACAAGTTAGTGAACTTGAGAGCCATTATCCAGTTAGGGGGGAAAGTAATGACTATAATAGATTACTTAAAAAAGATAACTACACAGAGAGGTGGGGAAGATGCCTGATAATGTTTACAGATCGCTAACTCTTTCTTTCTGTGAAGTGATTACATTGTACTAATTAGATTTAATTAACAAAATTGGATTGAATTTTACAAATAATGGTTTTCATTTCCCCATTTTTAATCTCATTTTACACAGATATGGTAGTAAAATAGAAATAATGCACTCTTTCCAAAATCATGTACTGTAAATTAATCGCAGCTCTTTATGATTTCACCGTCTTATTCCCATATCACGCTGATTTCTTTAAACAAAAAAGTAAATATATCACACAGTAAAATATTATCGGTATATCACTTTAGCCACAACAGAGTAGAGTGGTTGTAGTGGCTGTCTAGGCAATCGTCCGTACTCCCCACAATTGGTCTTTGTATACATTACACGCAACTCTTGAACGGTGCAAGGTACAAGGGGGCGTGACTTACAGTGGGGTGAAGAGGAGCTCTGATCACACACCACTGAAGGAAAATGCATTGACATGAGAGAGATAATAATATGAGGCGGAGCTATATATCGCATGTTCGATTCATATTATTGTTGTTGTTTTTGCCTTGTTTGGAATTTATTTAAGTGTTGAGAGTAGGTATCATCATACTAAATATCACCTGGAATAAAACCGGTGATTATTGGCGAGACATTTGTCTACCAAGGAAAAGATGTCACGCAATCCCGGGGTATCCAGGGTCATTATATAAAATAGGGTATCATGCGCGTCCAAACAAATCATGTAATAAAAGGGTGGTTTTTCAAACCGGGCATGTTACGTAAATTAATGTGAATAAGGTATCATCAAAAAACGCAAAATTGAGAAAAATGATATATCGTCATACAATAATCTTACGTATTTAGTGTCCCTATTTATTCCAGGACGAAAATGATAAATTCAAAATAATTATAAAAAGAATTCTCACTTTTTTTTAAAAAATGGGTTGGTCGAGCCTGTAGTAAAAGTTTTTATTCCGTTGCCTAAAATATTAGTATGACAATATGGCCACTCTGTACCAGGAACCATAGTTTAGGTAATAAAGCATAATATAACAGTATAATATAAAGGTTTGTAATGTAAGATCGTTAAACAGACATCCATGGTGCACATTTATGTAGGTGCGTTTTCAAGGCTCTTGTTGTTCGCCATAATTTGCCCTGGTTTGAGCATGCGCAGTGAAGTGATAGTACCCATGCCCGCATTTGCAGGACAATGAGAATGTGTGCCTTGCATGTATACTGTTCTTTTAACCAACTAGTTGGCATCCAAGGATGGTCAATTGGTCAATGCATGTGAAACCCCTAAAGAGTGACAGACAATTTACACACATTTTCTGCAAGTAGAACCAGGGATTCTATACATTTTGGGATAGGAAAGTCCTATACTGATGTATGTAGGGAAAACGGTCCCTTTTGCATATTTATATAAATTAAGGTAATCGTCCATGACCATCATTTGACGCATTTGACGTCATTTGAGAATAGCGCCACCAAGGCTATGCTGACCAATTTGCTGCCAATCATGTGGTCGTAACATCCATTGTTCATGACGGGCAGAGCGCAGACGACGAAAATAATGGCGACTGCGCCGACTGAAAATGCAGCAGCGAAGTTCTACCGAAAAAGAAAGTATGCCAAGTGCTGTGTTCCCAACTGTTTTACTAAAGAATCATTTCCAGATTTTTCTTTTTATATCATTCCTAAAAAGAGCCATGGTCAATTATATTCCCTGATTTTGTTGTTTTATCGCGGTAACCTTTAATACTATAACTGTTAACAACTCCGCCCTACAATCACGACTTATCAGTATAGCGCCACCATGGCTATGCTGGCCAAATTTTTAAGTGGGTTCTGATCAGCAAGTTGAGTGGCACACCCCTGGTAGAACCTTCACCATTGAAAATGCTCTGAGGTGGATTGAGGTTGATAGAGTGAATTAAGTAAGGCCTGTGTAATATTTTAGTCTCAAATTGAGTGTTACCCAGTGGCGTAACAGCCGGGGGGGGGGGGGGGGGGGGGGGGGGCAGTGCCCCCCTGAAGGTGCTCAGCAGGAAATTCAAACCTACCCACCAGGAAAAATAGGGGGAAGGGAAAAGAGGAAAAGAAGGGGGAAAGGGAAAGAAAAGAGAGAGAGAAAGGAAAAAGGGAGGAAAAAGAAAAAGGAAAAGGAGAAAAAAAGGGGAAAGAAAGAAAAGAAGAAAGGGAAAGAAAATTTCGCAGTGTGCTTTTTGTACCGTGCGAAATGTTGTGACCGTGCGAAATGTTGTGACCGTGCGAATTTTTTTTCACATTATTCCCCCCCCCCCCCCCCCCCCCCCCCCCACTTACGTGAAATTCACGAGGTGACTGACTGGGAAAAATTTGGGGCAACCTTTTACGAAAAATTCCGGGACGGAATTATTCTAACCAGGATTTTTTTTGGCTGTGCCCCCCCCCTGACAACCAACCTCTGTTACGCCCCTGGTGTTACCCCATCTCACCCCAAGATTACTATGACATATGCATAATACACCTAGCACATAAAGTCCCTGACCAGGTGCTTTGAGGTTGACTAATTCAAAATATATAATCGGTACCAAAAATCTGAGATATACATTAAATGAGCAAATTTCTTCTCCGCAGTTTGATACCTCATTCAACAAAATCGAATGGATACTTTTAAAGTTATGGCGATTTCAATGACCGCGCATGCAACAGAAAAGTTGCACTAGGTATAGGAATCATTGATTTGTGTGTGATTACTGTCATAACTGTGTGCTATCTGAACGAGACAGATGAATGGGTCTTTAGTGATAACCGCAATGTGCGGGACAAAGGGTGTATCTGGCTGTGAAGAATACAAGTCTTAGCTGATAAGCTGTGAGTTTTTCAGTGCGTAAATCCATAGACGGGTAAAACATTGATTTTTACCGTTTATGGTAAATCACACACAAATCAATGATTTCCTATACCTAGTGCAACATTTCTGTTGCATGCGCGGTCATTGAAATCGACATAACTTTAAAAGTATCCATTCGATTTTGTTGAATGAGGTATCAAACTGCGGAGAAGAAATTTGCTCATCTAATGTATATCTCAGATTTTTGGTACCGATCATATATTTTGAATTAGCCAACCTCAAAGCACCTGGTCAGGGACTTTATGTGCTAGGTGTATATGGGTGAACATATGAAATGCAAAATCAATCAGTATCCGCTGCAAGCGACGCTCATGGCGCTTCTCTACATAAAAACCAAAATAACATAAAAAGTCATACTAAAAATGCATGAGAACAAAGATGAGGAGAGTCACATCAAGCAAATGCTTCCAAGTACAAATATATCTTCAGGTTTTTCTTTAAAATATGTACAGCGTTTGACAGTTTTACATATTCAGGCAAGCTATTCCATACAGTTTTGGTACTATGACCTGAAAACTTTAATGTCCTTGTTGATGTTTTGTAAATCTTTCTTGAAGAAGCCCTTGTGTTGAAGTGTGTAGCCCACAATGCCCTGGAACATATGATTGCATAAGTTCTGTTAAAGGTAGATGTTCCGATTGCTGACCCGATTTCCAACTTGATGTTTTCTATTTTATATGAAAGGTCATCCTTAAAAGTGTCGCATTCGAAAGTTTGAGTTGCATAACTCCAATGGTTCTATTTTTAGCAGCACAAGGTCACAAAACATTTGCCCATTGAGTCATACACAAACTGGTTGGTGGTTAACCACCTTTGGCAGTAATTCACCACATTTTAGCCTATAATTTCTAAATGGAACATTTCTGGCCCCTAAGATTTTACAGACATAATGAGAAAAATATGGGGATTCTTCTGATATCAAAATATCTTGATGTGAAAAAAAATTATAGCCCCCAAAAAGTGATCGGAACATACACCTTTAAATAAGGGGAAGGGACGAGCCTATTCATGCAAGATCTTGGAAATGATAAGGCATATATCTTGTATTTAAGTCTCTGTTGAATCAGAAGCCAGTGTTGGTCTGCTAATACAGGGGTTATATGATCTGTTAAGGGGTCGTCCATAATTTTCACCATTTTCAGTTACGTACAAAGTGTACGTAAGAGGGGGTCGAAATATACCCCAACCGTACGTAACTTAAATGGCGATCTTGAGAGGCAGGATTTTTTTTTTAAAGTACAAAATAAACTAAAATTTCGCCATTTATTGCGTACGTAACTCGAGGGGGGAGGGGGGGTCAAAAGTTACGTACGCTCTGTACGTAAGTGAAAATGGCGATAATTTTGGACGACCCCTAAGGTTACAAGACCAAAGTGCTATATGAACACACAGGGGCGAGTCAGAAAGAATGGGCACTTTCACCATGAAAATCTTAATTAGGCCTGCATATTTCATTTACATAATTTCTTAAATTTGAATTTGACCATTGCATGATGGTAATGTTACACCAATTTTAGCAGAGGCTGGTTTGTAAAGCAAATCCATGAATATCTCAAGATATCTTCATATTGGGTTGCGAAAAGCTGATGTGTTCATCTTTCCATTGATACTAAATTTGTAGCAATTACTTGTGTCAGAGCTCAGCCACATGTTTGAGAATATATGGGGAGGTCTCAATCTGAATGTGCCAAAATCATCACTATTTTGTCAATAGAGCATCTCTACAAACAGCAAATAATGTTGTTTAAACTTTTCAAACAATGGGGGTTCTTCAAGTACAAGTACCCTACTTTAAACAACTGTTGCATATTTAAGCAGTCATTTCAGTACTTGAACAACGCCAGCTGTTTACAGGTTTTAAACAGCATTTTTACAGTGTAGCTGTCAATGTAACACTTCATTGAACAGATGACAAAAGTCGTTCTTTTGAGCAAGAAATAGTGATGAATGGCATATTTTGAATGAGACCTCCCCACATTCTCAAACAGGAGGCTAAGCGCTGAAACAAGTGATTGCTAGAATGAGGCTTGTTGGAAAGAGGAACACATCAGCATTTCATTGATATGAAACACAATATGAATATTTGTTTAAGTTTTGGCTGAGATTACTTGTATTTTGTGCCACTGCGATCAGCCTCAAAGGCAAAGGTCCACTCTGGCTAGTTAAAGGGACATTAAGTGGTGTTGAAAATTTTAAATGTTTAAAATTTACTTCAGAATTCAAGATGAACATCAAAAATTGCTATTATTGTTGTTTCTACTAACAAAAACACAGCAAAACTTGATTAAAACAATATCATCGCTATTTATTGAAAAACGCCCTCTATGCAAATATGGTTCGTGTTATGTATCACGCGTACTGCAGTGGGATACTGTCGGACGTAAAATGCTCGTCCCTGCTGTACGAGCATTTTTGAATCGACGTTTTCTTGTACAAAGAGGGCTGATTTTTCTTAATCCTTATAGGTGTAAGTTCATACATGTAATACAATTATAAAAATATACTAATCCCAGTTTTTATCATAATTGAGGGCGCAGCCTCCAACACATCTCTTAGTGCCCCTTTAACCCAGAGTGATCTGGGTTACACCTGTTCATTTTGGTGACTGATGAAATAGAGTTAAGAAAGATCTGGCTGGTAAGAGTGGACCTAAGGGTTTAAGTGTAAGTGATTGACAACAGGAGTGTCTTGTGAGCAGCTGGTCCTTACTCAAAAACATAGCACCCCCATACCATCAGTGACAGGTTTTAAATTTCATAGTTCATTTTTTTGCTTCTGAAACACATCATAGGGATGATAGGGGACACTATCTATATTCATTAAATATTTGGAGTTCTGATCAAGAACATTTACTACATTAACCCTAACTCCCATGACAAATTATGAACTTTTTACCCAACAAACCGCCGTGAAACCCTTCGGATTAGATCCCGGACCATCCGCACACTAGCGCCGAGTCCCTACGCACTTAGCTAAGGCCTAAACAAAATACATCGCCGACCTTGAATATTTGAGGGAGGAAAAAAATGTTCAAAAAAAAAATGTAAACAAAAGTAAAAAGAAAAAAACAAAAATATATATATAATATAAAAATTGAACGAAGTAATAAAGTTTTTGACTGTTTGCTTTCTTTCATTTTCGGCTATTTTAAGTCCCCAAAGCAGGGGATTTAAAAATAAATAAATTAAAAATCCCGACCGACCTACTCTATTTGTTTTTGTCATGTTAGGCCAATCAAACCATTTTTTTAGGCCTAAGCTCCCAACGCTTGCCCGGGAAGCGATTTCATACCCACATATATCAGCTCAGACGATAACGTCATCCAATCAATGCCGTAGCATGCGTGTGATTTTGTGATTTTGTAAGATTTAGTGGCGTAAGGGTTAATCTGTGTTGGAAGTAAAATAAATAATGCAACTACAACATTTTCAGGTTGACCCACAAACAAATGATGACTTACCCTTTTAAAAGAGAAAGAAATAGTTGCTCTCTGCAAAACAAGGCACTCCTACATCCTAAACCACCTCCTCCACTTCTATACCCGATTTCATATAGTACTGTTGTAAAATGGTGATAACCACACCCATCGCCGTTGTGCACATCTCCATGTCTTCCTTCAGGGCAAGCATGCACTCATTGGTCACGTTAGACGTCTCCTCCACAAGCATATAACTGACGAAGATGTCGTAGGTTGGCAAGGCCTTGGCGGCAAGCTGTGGAGACCAAAAGTAGCAACAAAATATATTTGGCTATGTGTTTTGAACTCACCACCCAAAAAGGGTGGTGGCGTTGCATTTTTGTTGACGAATCATCCATCTCTCTCTATTAACTCAACAATTAAATGTGGTAGAGCTATGGTTTAGGTGTCATGTGAAAGCCTATTTATTTAGCTACATTGTGTGAATAAATCAGGTCTTTCTATAAATGTTTGGCTGAGATATGATTGATTATGTTGTGAAAGTCAGGGGTGGTGGCGGTGGCGGTGGCGTTGTGTTCAATCTCTATGGGGAATATAGAAAATGTTCCCAATTCTACGTTCAAATCACAATAACTTCTCATCTCTGTATGGTACAAACATGATTTTGCTCTCATTTTATAGATTGTTTTATATTCTTGAACTTGCCCTAATTCAGCGGTTTTACATACATGACTATAACAAAAGAAATATTTAACCGATGATAGCAAAATTATACATTTTTGGAAAGCTCTCAAATAGGGGAATTCAAAAATGCCGTGTAAATCAGGAAAGGGTGTATACCTAAAGAAATATACTTGTAAACTCTAATAAATATGAAATTTAAACGTTTGTGCTCATTTACTTCTCGATATAGTGTATTTCAACATGTTTACCATTGACAACTATTATGTTCTGATGGGTAATTGCATGAGGAACTTAAATATGCACAGTAAAATTATGATTGGGATTGGTATAAAAATATTATTGAGCTTAAATCAAAATATGAAGAAGAAAACAAATCGATATCTTTTGAACATTCCTAATCACAACATGTTACCATTAGGTCTTATCTAAATTCCAATAGCATATTTGGATTCCTTGTGAGATTACCGTTCAGAAAAGATATACTTTTTATGGGTAAAACAAATAGTTATTGCGATACGCTACTTCGATTCTCAGATGGTGTAAAATGTAAAAATCTGGACATGCAACGGTAAGGGTGGCGAGTTCAAAACACACGGCCATTTAACATAAGAGATTTTGTGATTGGCAACACATCTGACATCTGGGATTCTAAAGATGGGGTGACAGGTGACGTCATACCAAACATTTGCCCGTTCCCTCAAGCATGTATCCACAGTCCAGTTGCTTTTGTTAATAAACATTGCTGTCACCCAAGTGAAGATGAGGCCTAATAGTTGGATTGCCCTTCCACCTCAATTTTTGGGGTCGATAGGTCAATTTTTAAAAAGATTTTAGATTCCAAAAAATGTCCAAATCACACTGCAATAGACTGAGGTTTATAATTTAACTAAATTTTGATATCCAGAAGACAAAGTCTGGTGGCATGGATAATAAATATTTCAGAGTGGGGTCAATTGAGGTCATTTAGATGACAAATTTGTAATTTCTAAAAAAAAAATTGTTTTAAATCTTTTTTTAAACTTTTAAAAAAAAAACACCACCCGTGCGTAAGTTTACGCTACACAATCAAGTGCGTGAACGATAAACACGTGGATAAGTGCAGAACGTGAGCCACACTTTTTATTACAGCATGGACCTCAGGCAAATGGGCGATTTTCTTGATAATTTTACCATGAATGGATTACTATGATTAATAACTACAGGTGACAGGCGTACTAAAAACAATGGAAATCGTAGGTTAGAGCCGACCCAAGCATAGGCGTGCGCGGGGGGGGGGGCCTTAAAAATAAATTTCATTGGGTCGCACTGCTATCCGCGGTAACGAGTCTGAGGGGAATGTGCCCCCTTGGACTGGATTTTTGGCTTGGATTGGATTTTTTGGAATATTGGCTATTGTCAAAAGAAAGGTTTAACCGGGAGTTTAATAAACCGTTCCTGAAGCCATGTTGTTAAGTTTGACTGATAATATGAAACTAATTTGTGCGTAGCGCGCAAAAAATGTCTATTTTAACGCTAAAAAGGTCCAGAAAAAAATTTGCTATATGTAAAAATAAAGGTTTAGAAAAACGTTCTTGAAGCCATCTCGTTAAGCTTGAATAATAAAGTCTATTTTAACAGTAAAAAGTTTCAGAAAACGTTTATGAAGCCATCTTGTTGAAATTGAATAACACAAAATAAAAAATAATTCCCGCGGAGCGCGAAAAAATTGGCTATTGTAAAAATAAAGGTTTAGAAAAACGTTTCTGAAGCTATCTTGTTAAGCTTGAATAATAAATAATCAGTCAAACTAATATGCGAGTAGCGCGCAAAAAAATTATATTTTAACAATAAAAAGGTCCAGAAAACGTTTCTGAAGTCATCTTGTTCAAATTGAATAACAAAATATTTAAAAAAAATGGCTATTGTAAAAAGAAAGGTTAAAAAAAGAGCTTGAATAATAAAACATCCCAACTAATTCGCGCGTAGCGCGCAAAAATTTGTTATTTTTACACTGAAATGGTCCTGAAAACGTTCCTGAAGCAATCTTGTTAAGTTTTAATAATAAAACATTGAAAATAATTTGTGCAAAAATTGGTTATTTTAACACTAAAATGTTCCTGAAAAACGTTCATAAAGCCATTTTGTTTAAGCTTGAATAATTAAAAAATGAAACCAATTGGCTCGAAACGCGCAAAAATGTCTAGTTTACTAACTAAAATGTTCCAGAAAACGTCCTTGAAACATGTTGCAACGTTGTTATAAAGCTGGAATATACATGGAAAGCAATTCGCGCGAAGCGCGCAAAAAAATGCTATTTTAACACTAAAAAGCTCGAGAAAAACGTTCCTGAGCGTACAAACTGTCAGTTTTTTAAAACTAGAATGGTCCAGATAAACGTTCCTTAAGCCATCTTTTTATAATTTGAATAAAGAAACATTGCCAAAATTTCTAGTTTTTCCCCCCTAAAATGGTCCAGAAAACGTTCCTGAAACCATGTTGTTAAGCTTGAATAGCAGTGGCGTATAGGTAGGTTATTCATATTGGGGGGGGCGGCGAGAAATGAAAATGAACCGACAAGACTTTTGTGAGCCAAGAAATACGCGCGTAGCGCGCGAAATTGTTCGACTTTTGGCACGATCGAGGTACATTTTGGCTCTAAACAAGCTTGTAGCAAAGAATGTTGCACTTTGGGGACACATTATGTGAGCGTAGCGCACGAAAATTTTTCATCTGTGTACTTTTGACCATCATAATTCCATAAATCCTGTGGTCAAATGAACCGACGTCAATAAATGGTTTTTTTGGGGGAGGGGGCATCGTCCCCACCGTGACAATGATGGGGGGGGGGGCATCATAAAAAATGGCTTTTTGGGGGGGGGGCATCGTCCCCACCGTGACAATGATGGGGGAGCACTCCCTGCTTGCACTGTCTATGCTCGTTACCCTTCCTCCTTATCTTCCTTTTTATTTTTTTAATCTTTTGCAAATGGGGGGGGGGGGGGCTGTTCCGTGGTTACGCCACTGGTGATTCAGAGGGCCGAGTTGTTGGGTTTTAACTTGCTTGGATGACCTAAAACTCTCCTTGCTATCAATATTTACTTTCGTTATAAAACACTCACATGGTTCAGAGACGTAGAGAAAAAGTGAGAGACACTAATAAAAGCTTCCGGCCTCTCCTTTTCCCTCCCCTCCTCCTCCCGGGCACTCAACTTTTTTTTGGTAGGGGTGTGCCACCCAGGGTCTCAATTAGGGGGGCTACAGAACTGAACTGAGTGGATTTTATAACAAAAAATAGGGTCTTAGGAACTGATTGTTTTCTTCAAAAAAGTAGGTCTTGAGAACTGGCCTATGGTTCAATTTTGATTAGCAAGAACGCAAATGTGCGATTTTTTGTGTGCTTAAGAACGCAAAATGTTCGAAGAATTGGGATTTGGAACGCAACATTTCGCGATTTTTGAATTTTCAATCAAATTGGAGTCTTAAGAACTGATGCAGGCTCAAAAGGGGGGTCATAAGAACTAGCAGCAGAGGATGAAAAAGGGGTCTTCAGCGCGGCACATACCTTATTATATCTATACCCTTTTTCCAATGTCAGTGCCCCCGGCTCCTCCTCCCCCTCCCTTCCTCCTCTCCCCTCCTCCTCCTCTCCTCCCCTCCCCTCCTCCTCTCCTCTCCTCCCCTCCCCTCCCTTTTCTCCCCTCTTTTTTTTTACCCTCTGGGGACCCGGGGGGCTTGAGCCCCCAAAGCCCCCCCCCCCCTGGGCACGCGCCTGCCAAGTATGACTTTTCAATATGATCATGAACTGTTTTTTCCATCACCATGATCCCATCTTCAGTAGATAGCAAACTGACACAATCTTCAGTAAAGCAACGTGCATAGTTGACTATAAACACTTTAGTCAACTATGCACCGACTAACAATATAATAGGGTAATTTTACACTTGTTTGACCTCAAAAATGGTCAAATGTTGCCCCCCTTTTTAGTCAGGTTGTGGTCAGTCCTAATGAGGTTAAGAAAAGGTGTAAAATGACATTTTTTGTGGTCATACAATTGACCCCAATTTTTAGTCGGTGGCTCGCGGTGCATAGTGTGTAGGTTTAATTTTTATCAGATTAACGAAGACCACTTCTGGTCGTATGGTCAAATAATAAGGTGCTTTTCTAGGAAGACCTTAAATATGTTCAGGCATAATATAAGCCTGTAAACAATGAAAGAAAAAGGGCGCTATCTAGTGGCGTAACTATTGGGACAGACCTGTGATTAGGGGAGGGGGTCATATCTGACTATTTTTATAAAAGTCTGTCAGTTCATGGGGAGCATCAGGGGGTGAGCCTTCTGGCAGGGGTCCAGTGCCCCCCCCCCCCCCCCCCCCCCCCCCTCCTCTAGTGGCTGCACAAAGGGCTGCACAAACCAGTGACAGTTAAGAATAACAAAGTGCCAGCGCAATATACCTCCGAGGAAATGACACTCGGACCTGGGATACCCTGTAAAACCCCTCCAGGTTGTCAAGTGTAACATTAATTCGCCATTTTTGACAATTGAAAAATATCATGCAAGGAGGGGGGCTCTCTGAGAATTCATGCCCCCCCCCCCCCAATGAAATGAGGAGGAAATATTCAATATGAATTTCCCCCATTACTTATAGCTGAAGTCACAGTGAGCAGAAACATGTGATTCGAGATACAGTTGATGTCAGTGAGGTGTAGTCTTTGTCAAAGACGCCTCTCGAGTGCCGAGCGCAGCGAGGCGAGAACCGGGTGAGGCGAGGTCGTCTTTGCGCAAATAGCTATTCTAACATGTAAGCAGTATGCTTACGGTCACTTACACGATAGCTCCACCTTATTCTATTTACGACTACATATAAAGGTAGCACTTGGGTACCGATGACGTCTCCCGATATAGCATGACATCATTATCAACCAATCAGCAAGCGCAATTTTTCCGGCTAAAATTGTCCGTAAAACAATACGAAACATAACACAGAGAATATTTGCTGAAAGGCTTTGTATTCCGCAAATTTTATAGAGGGCGCTCACACTGTTTTACCGCCACAAAGCCTTGATGAAAGGCTAAGTGAGGTGGGGAAACGTGCAACATATCTGGGGCTGTGGATCTAGCAAGCCCACACCAACTCTTCATTCATGTAACTGTGAACAATTGAATCAAGAGCATAAAGGTGTGTAGTCGACTATGTATACCTTGTATAATTTCACTGTCACACAATCGAACAACACCCTCTGATACTTCCCATCCGAGAACCGACCAAATACAAGGTCTACTGGCATTGGATTTACCAAAGAACTGTGCTTTAAACACACTAGGGTTTACTAGGGACGATGCTTTTTATGCGTCACGATAGTATCACAACCCTTCATAACGTGCTAATATTGAATTTGCTGCATGTACAGGGTGACTCAAAAAAATTAGGACTCTGTTTCATGACGGTGTAATTCTTATTAAAATCATTGGACCATGACCAATTAAGTCTCAATGTAAAGCCCAATCAATTATTATGATATCCTGAAAATATAAGATCAATCCGATGCAAAATAAGAAAACTAGCGTACTTTGCGTAAACCATGTAATTGTATTTACTGGTTTGTACAATGGGATCCCATTGTACAGACCAGTACAAAATAACATGGTTTACATTTCAATACGTTATAATAATTGTCAACACAGTAAATAATCTATTAGTCAATAGTAAAGTTTAGTTTGGTAATCCATTTAATTCTGGCACAAATCAATGCTGGCTTAATTAAAAAATCTGTACTCTCCTCTAACCAAACGTTTAGTGATCCGTTCGAGCCAGGTGCAGATGAGTCCTGACATGGTCAAACACATCTTCCAGCTTACTTGAGAATGATAATGTGAACCCAGAAATTTATAGGGATCATCCTTGATGGAATTAACCTCACTATAGGCACGTTCAGACATGGCTATTTGGTCGAGTTAAGGGCGAGTCGAGGTAAATTCACGAAAATGGTCGAGTTAGTGCCCGTGTGGACAAGAGTCGAGTTAACTTAACCCGACCTTAACTCGACCTTAACTCGACCAATTTACCTCTGACAAAAGTCAGAGGTTAAGTCTTATCTCGACCAGTTGACTCGAGTTAACGTACTGTCTGGACAGCGCCGTGCGATAGCTCGGGGGTAAATGTGACCTTTCGCAAATGTAATTGACCTGCTGCTGAAGACTTCTGGCTGTTTATTTCACACTCGTGCCTTGTTTTTACGCATAGCTCGCTTACTTGCTATCCTTGTTTGTACATATACCACGCGTGTATAATATTTTATATTAGCATACCAAAATAACGGTCGTGCTACTATCTCTTCTTAATAAACATTAACTATATGTTTCGATATAGTTCTTTTAGGATTGACTCCTATAGCTCACTTTTTACTTTAAACATTGGTATTTTAAACATTTAAATACAGACTGGTCTCACTTTTCTTAAAATTGCGCATGCTTTGGTTTAAATCTTGAGCCAAACATGTCGGAAATAGTGAGTTTCCATTACTCAACGTGTTTAATGCCATACAAACATTAATAGATTTGTGTAACACGTGCACCCCCTCTTATTTAACATCCGGAACTTAACTCTAGGGGCAGGTGGTCGAGTTAAATTCAACGGGTTAATTTGGTCGTGATAATGACGTGTTGCCTGTGTGTGGACAATCGGTCGAGTTAGCGAAAATATTTCAGGTATTTTATCACGGGTCATAAAATATTTAACTCGAGTTAAAAGCCAGGTCTGAACGCAGCTTATGGCCAATTGAAAAATAATTGGGGTGGATTTTGCCACTGACAATTGAAAGCGATTTACATTTCACAGGCTTGAGCTTGAGATTCATAGATTTGGTCCAAGAAGATATTTCAGACAAAAGACGTAAGTGTTTTTTATTGGTGGTAATGAGGTTGAATTCATCAGCAAAAGGTTGGTAATATATTTAGTGTCGTTATAATATCAACTCGATTGTATTGTTATGCCTTTAGCTTACTGAAATACTGATAATCAGTCACATTTGTTGTTAATACATTGTACAAGTCATGCCTCAGTGACACCTCGAATGTTAAATCTTTAACCACATTATTATAAAAATAATGTGCTTTAACATGATAGTCACTTTATGTGATTTTTTCTTTATGTGCAACCTTCCGTATAGTCATTCAGATATTCAACAATAGAAAAAATGTCTTAGAGAAACTTGGAATCTCTTCATTTAGTTCTGTATATTGAAGATCTCTCTGTTCATATGAAAAACAATATGACTTTTACAGAGTTCCCTAAGGTAGGGTTAAACTTCAGGGTTGTTCTGGTTTGGTTCTGGCTCATCAGCGTGCATATTATTCATACCACATCAGTCAAATGTAGAACTGTTACTTGACTGATAGGTATGTCTGTCTCTTAGAATTAGCAATATGATTAGCTCTCAGAAGATAGTTTTTTTAATCCGTTTCCGCCAAGCTAAATGGACATTCAGCTTTCACTTCATCTCCAGAAAAGTACAACCAGTACTCAAAGCTACTCAGACTAATTTATCATGAATTCGTAGCCGAGATTCAAAGCTACAATTGTGAAATATTTCATGAGAATGGCTTATATAATAGCAAAGTTATGAGGTAGGAGGTAGAACTTATTGAATGACCCTTGTATTATTACATTGTGGATTTGTGTTTATATTAAAACCCCGGACCCACCACATCTTGGTAATTCGTAGTACGCATCTTGGTAATTCGTAGTACTCAAGAGGGTTAGGGTTAATTGTGGATGACTATCATTATTTTGTAAGCCTATACCTACTCCTTATAACATCAAGTAATCAGGAATATGAAATGATGCTATGGCCATTGCTTATTTTGGATTTTTTTTGTCTTGTGATTTTTAGTCTGCGATTCATGATTCCTTTCTGGGAACCCTGTTCTAACGTTCCCATGGATATTGTAGCCCTACTGAAATTCATACTTTATACAGTCAGACATAAAGCAACTCCCCTAGTCAGTAACACTAAGTTAAGTATGAAGTCTTCTGAGTCCTCTGAAAACAATTTCCTATTTCAGAAAGGACATGACACTGCTGCTTGACAAAGAACCTTTTTTCGAACACAGTATATGAAGTGGTGAGTGACCACCCCCGCGATAGCGTGCCAAATATAAATAACCTGTACCATGCACCATTGTGCTTATTTATATAAATTGTGTAATGGGGTATTTCCAGTTCACTAGCAGACGTAGGGCACCAACTGCCTATTATGCGATTACCCTGTAATGCGGCGAACTACAAGTTATTCACATAATGAGACAAACTTATATCAAAATATTATCAGTGATATTAGGGTATTCCATAATTGTCGCCATTTTAAGTTACGTACAAAGCATATGTAGCAAGGGGGATTGGGTAAAAATATATCCCCAAGCATACATAACTTAAATGGCGATCTTAAAAAGAAGAAATATTTACAAACATACAAAAATAAAAAATAAAGAAAAGGGTAGAAATTATACAGGCATATATAATGAAAACATTCTGGAAAAGGGATAGAGATAGCTATCTTGTCATATAGAGTATCACCCCTAAAAAAACATGTTTGACTCTTTTTATGCTGAAATATCATCATCCGATTCCGGAAATGCAAAAACAAACAAAAAATCCTTCTTCCGAAATTCTTCTTTTTTCAAAAATCCGGAATTCTTTTTTATGGCCAAATTTTCCGGAATTCCGGAAGTCTTGCATCCCTGTAGACAAGAGAGGGACACCACCTAAAACACCACTTCACATGGTTGTCAAGTGAAAATCTAAAAAAAGTCTGAAAATATCCTGAAATAGCAAGCAAAATATAAACTTTATGAACTGTGAAATAGCTTAGAAATTCCCTCAGAGAGTGTTCACGAGGGGTAGGGGGTAAAAAGTTATGTACACTCTGTACATAAGTAAAATGGGCGATAATTTCTATTAAAAATAATTACAACAACAACAAATCACACTTATAGGGTAGATGGTCACAGGTCACTAATAGGTATATCAAACAAGGTGGGATCGTTTCAAAAAATCCTTAAAATCGTGATACGTGTCTCTATTTTAAATAGAAGTTGTCAAAAAAACATAACATTTTTGGTATCATATTAAAGACAATTTATCCAGCTACCGAATAAAAAAAGAATTAAAGCCACATGTTTAGCAACAGTGAAGTTATCAATCTAAACGTCGAGTGAGTCAAGGGTGGGAGCGGTGGATGAGGAGGCGGTGGATGAGGCGCCCATAGGTTTGTACACAAAATAGCGGAAAACTAGAACTTTTGAAATTGATGCCATTTTAAAAGTATACATAGGAAAGTTTTCAAACTTCTCATATGTGTTAATAACATGTGCCTGCTACTATGATTACTAATATTGAATTGTTATCTAGACATTCTCTACTAGAATATGATGTTCAATTCAGGGAGTGTTTTAATGTTAAAAATACACAGTTTTATTCATTTTATTGATTAAACAATGGCCAAATCGCAGTCTCTCTATTTCATTTGTGTGACTCTTCAGTCCTTTTCTACCCTGGGTAGTAAAACATTTAACTAAAAAAGCCAGAAGTGTTTCTTCACAGAATTGTTCATAGATTCATGAAAAATTTGCTATTTAGACCTATTTTGGACCACCCTGTATTCAAAATAAAAGGAACTTTAACGATATCCATGTAGTTCGTTTTGATAACCATTTTCTTTTAAATTAAATGGTCCATGCTAACTAAATTTCATAGAATATTATATACAAACATTTATTTTATGCATTATTTCATCATAATTTTAGACACCCTGTACTTTTCCTGTGTACATTTTGGGCAAATGATTCTTAGCAAATTTGGTAGCACCTTCTGCGGTTGTTCTGATTTTGGTGACTATTTTCAGCTAAACCCTAATTGTACAAACTATCAAACTATTTTGTGAGGAGCAAAAACGATCAAATTTTTTATGTTTCACCCTGTAAAAATTGTACACACCCTGTATAATTTGATTCTTTTTTGCAAAAATAAAAAACCTTGAATCTTAAGCTTTCCAACAATATATAGTTTGTGGGTCATTAAGTATGTAAAACTTAAGTTTTGTCCCGTTTAATCAGAATTGGTGCATTTCTCAACATTATTAGAAGTGAAACTTTTTTTTTGACCAGTTTGTGACTTCTGACCAGATATATAACACAACAATGTAATCAATATAAATTGTGTGACGTGGTTAAACTGTATGACCTATTTCTACACATGGCATGGCACTGGCAGGCACGACCTGGCACTAGCTGGTACCATTGTATTTCCGTTATAGTATTTGTTAAAACATTTTTGAAAACTGTGAAAGCACTAAAAATAAAGTGTAGGCATAACTTCTTTTGTTATGATTTTTTAACCAGGTATGGCAATGACACACATCAAACCCACAACTATTCATTCCAGTCAATATGTCCTGTATCAACACACAATTGATTTGCTATTTTTGGAGGTGAAATTTGAAATGTCCCGGTAATGAGGCATAACAAGATTAAAGAAAACTTTGTCAACTGTGAGTGAAGGTGTCAAGCACAAGCGAAGGTGAAGTTTATTTCAAATACAGTTGCGTTAAATATGATAACATTGATTTAACCAGTGTTGCCGGTTGATGCAGAGAGTAAAAAGTAGCACAATTCATGATAAGGCCAACAACAAAAAAAGGTGACTTGCCCTTTCAGGGCCAGAGTCTGGGTCGGACGGTCGGATTTAAAAAAAAAAAATGATTTTTTAAATTTTTTATTTGATTTTTAAAATTAAAACAGGGAGATACTACTCAAAAACACGTTTTAAAGATTTTTTTGTTTTGTTTGTTTTGTTATTTTTAAACAAGCAGATACGACTACAGTGTTAAATATGATAACATTGATTTAACTAGTGTTTCTGGTTGATGCAGAGAGTAAAAAGTAGCACAATTCATAATAAGGCCAAAAAAAAAGGTTGACTTGTCCTTTCAGGGCCAGAGTCTGGGTCGGACGGTCGGATTAAAAAAAAAATATATATATATATATATTTTTTGATTTGATTTTTTAAAATTTAAACAGGGAGATACTACACAAAAACATGTTTTAAAGATTTGGTTTTTTTAGGGGTTTTCCCAGTGTGTTGTGAGAAATAATGTTTCAGCACCACAGGGCAAAATCAAGCAAAAGCCAACAAAGTTTTTTAATTTAAATTAATGGCTATTGGGGCTAGGTTTTTCGGGAAAATGATGCTTCCCGGAATCAATTCATTTCTTGGGACTCAGTACTCCTGAATTTCTCCAAACACACTCTGGATTGATCGTGGTTGTGCCATCTTTTGTTTCAAAATGGCAACACAGTAAACATGGAAGTGAAAATCTGCAGCAAAAATAAATTCCATTTTAGAGAGCATAAGAGTACAAAAATAATGCAAGGATTCGTCAAAATAAACTCATTTCAAAGGTATATTATGTGATCTTTTCCATGGGACGCCCTCAATCCTCGAAAAATAATTGGAAGCAGATTTTCCTGCAGATTTACTTTTCTGATCATAAATCATAAATATATTCCAAGTTACAGAGCGATACGTTTCCTAATAACCTCAAAATCATGGTTTAAAGAGTGAATTTAGAGTAAAATTTGAAAAATAGATTGTACCGCTCAGTTCAAACCATGATTTTGAAGTAATTATGAAATGTATCGATCTGTAACTTAGAAGATCTTTATGATTTATGATCAAAAATGCAAATCTACAAGAAAATCTGCTTTCATAGTAAAAATCAATGATAGAGGGCGCTACTTGGAAAATATCATATAATATGCCTTTAAGAGCGTGTTTCTGCTGGGACACTTCAAAAAGTTAGCGCTAATAAACGCTAAGTTTCAATCGGTCAGTTTTTAATCCCCCCTGTTTCTACTCGCGAAAAGTTACCACTAAGTTTATCGATCCTAGTCGATGGGCCACAACATTTGACCTTTTGTAAAACCAAACAATGCCACCGCACCTGAAAAAGATTGCTTCACAATAATATGTATAACCCAGCGTGACACGTTTCACGGAGCAAACCGCTAAGAATCACCTTTCTGTTTCTGCTGGGTTTATTGCCGATTATTGCTGGTTCCAAACCTGCTTTGTGAAAGTTTTTGGGATAACCAAAAATACCGATTATTGCCCGGTTCTGCCTGTTTCTACTGGGCAAACTTAGCGTTTATTAGCGGTAACTTGCCCAGCAGAAACACGCTCTAAGTGAATCGCTACATTAAATGTGCATATGTAGTAAGAGTGATTAAGCGGACAAGTTAGGCAATTTCCAGTACACTTATTGTTATTTTGTCAAAATGTGTTATTTTAAAGAATCGCTTGCACCCCTAATGACTATCAATTTTACAGTTGAATGCCCTCAGTTTCCCTCCTCCCTCTCCAGTCTACAAGAAAAGGCTTATATCATTGATATACAGATATCCTGCCAAGATTCAAAACATATACAAGCAACATAACAAATGTTATAACAAAGAACAGGATTTTTAAGTGATACAAACATTCCTTTTTTTAATTTAACTTATTTGTATTTTTCAATTTAGAAAATTTGAAAATGTTTGAAAATTGTCATATTTCATTTTATAATGTTTTTAATTTGTCCAAAATAATCAAAAACACACACAAACAAACAAATTAAAACAAAACAATGACAGGCTGACTGAATGTATCAATGATCTGTCCGCCCTCATGCTCAAAGTAAGTTATTTGTATCTCTTTTCTTATTTTTACCAGATGCTTAATTACACAAATGAACACAATTTTTGGTAACTTCAATACTGCCGACTTCCTTATTTGCGTGGGAAATGTGTGCGTAGGATAGAGGGTGTAAAATCATAAAAGCTATTTTTGTTCTCATGCAATGAATTAGCAGTAAATTAATAATAGACAATAAATAAAATGGTTCCACAATCAGGGAAGTTGTCAAATGTGTGTGCCCAGATTGGTTTATTTTCAGGGCAAAGAAGGTTTTAAAAGACTCCACCACAATGCATTGCATTTTTGCAATATGCCCTTAATCTGGTCTCCAATTCGTCTCGGTTCACATAGACATATGCACAAAATCATGGCATCATAGTGCATTCATCGTTGGAGCTCTTAGATTCTAGTTTACATCAATTAATAAATTAGTTCTCTGTGTTCCTTTTTCGTATTTCTAAAACTTAGAACTCCACAAATGCATCATGTGAAAAATCCTTAGTTGGCTGGTGCTCCCGCCATGCATTGTGGGATATCATTAAAAACTTCTTTGTTTTCAGGGAGTGTTCCGCAGGATAAGGGAGTGTTGGCAGGTCTGCTCCACACAAAAAGGTCTAAACAGTGTAGCATTTATATACACTCGGCAAAAGAAGTTCTTGGACACTTAAATTAAATTAATATTTAATAGAATATATATAATTATATATATGATTATATATATATAATTGTATATCAAAATAAGCAGAAAGTAATCCTCTAACAGCTTAAAATGGAATTTAGACATGATCACTCATGCATGGCAGATCCCATTCACTTGACAATGGCAAGAAGATTGGAAAAAATTGGATAATCCCTCCATTCAAATGACTGTAAATGCTCATTTCTTGCAATTTCCTTTTACGCACCTTACCATTGCTTAATGAATGTGCTCAGCCATGCATGAATGCGTACATCTTAATTTCATACAGACATGATAGAGAATTATTGTCTGCTTATTTTGACATGCAATTGTTTAATTTATATTAAATATTTATGTGAAATATTTGAACTTCAATGAGTGTCCAGGAACTTCTTTTGACGAGTGTAGATACCCTAAAACGAACACAACACTGTGCGAAGTTAAAGCATACACTATCAATATAAAACATCAACAGAGCAACATTTTTAAAACGATACAAACATTTTAAAAAGTAAATACAAACTTCAAAAAGATTTAGCAAATTTGAAAATGTTTTAAAATTGTCTGATTTTTTTAATGATCAGATATTTGTGATAATTTGAAGATATTTGAATACAAATGTTTGAAAATTGTCTGAAGTTTCTAGGAAAATTAAATTTAAAAAAAAATATGAAAGGCTGAACAAATGTATGGAAATTTGTCTGCCCACAGAACAGGCTATTTTTATTTCTTTTTTTTGTATTAATTTTTTTTTCAACCAAAGGATAATCATTACACAGACGAATGGGTATGTCATTTTATATAACTTCAATACTGCTGACTTCCTTATTTGCGTGGGAAACTTTGGTTAAGATAGGGGGCGTAAAATCAAAAAGCATGCTTAAGTACTTACCGCGAACACTCCACGTACGACCCATCCGTGATACGGCTTCAGACTCTTACTGTATGCTGTCACTGTAGGGAAACAACAATGAGAGAAAGGTGTATTACTGGTAAAATGCTGCTTAGCTGAGAATATATGTAAAATCCTTTAAAAAAAGGGTTTTCGTGTGTGTTCATAGGTCATTATGTAGAACCAGATCTGGGGTGCAATTCCCAGACTTAGGCCAACAACAAAAATTGTTTGTTTGTCCACGTCTGACGGACCATGTACAAATGTAAAATAGTCCCGACTGTGTAACTTTTTTCTAAAATAAATCAATAAATCAATAAAAATTTAAAAATTTAAAAACACTTATCTTCAAAGTCATGTGTATGGCCTTAAGGGGGATGTGCACCTTCGCATAGCCTCCGTAAAACTGCCGTAACTTCTTCATTATTCATTTAATCTTAATAAAAGTATACATTTTTTTCCAGGAAAGGGTTCAATGAATCCAACTATGATCATGAAATTGACCATTTTGGAGAAAATTATAAAAAACATGTTTTTTGACCCATTTTAGGTTTGGAAAAGATAACTCAAAATATATTTTGTTAAATTTTATCATACTAGTTTAATTATATTCCTCATGCAATTCCCTAGGAATCGTTTTTTTTTTTTAATTTTTACTTTATTATTTTTTGAATTACAGACCAAAAAGTGCCAAAAAACCTGTTTTTTAACCTCCAAAATCGTGAAAATCACGTTTTTTGGTAAAAAATCATATTTGTTGGCACTTTTTGTTCGATAATTCAAAAAACAATAAAGTAAAAATTTAAAAAAAAAAACGATTCCTAGGGAATTGCATGAGGAATATAATTAAACTAGTATGATAAAATTTAACAAAATATATTTTGAGTTATCTTTTCCAAACCTAAAATGGGTCAAAAAACGTGTTTTTTATAATTTTCTCCCAAAATGGTCAATTTCATGATCATGGTTGGATTCATTGAACCCTTTCCTGCAAAAAAATGTATACTTTCATATAGATTAAATAAAAAATGAAGAAGTTACGGCAGTTTTACGGAGGCTGTACCTGGAGGTGCACAGCCCCCTTAATTGACCCCCACGTGACCCCATACTATGTTTAGTAATATGTGAGGTTTTTTTTGTCAAGATTGGGTCATCCAAAAGATCGGACACGGTTCAGAATTCTGCATGCTTGGTCTAGGACTGGGCCAGAATAACCACTAGCAAAAAAAGAAGTTGGAACACCCTGATACTTTAATTAGTTGGAACACCCTGATACTATAATGTGTCCCAGTTTCCGCAAAATGTACACTATAAAAAAAATAGCTATGGTTATATGATCGCAAAACGATAACTGATCCAGCCAATGTATAACCAAATTGTGAAAGTATAAAGCGTCTATAGTTTGATCAGTTCTAAATTGGCGAAGCCTTCATACAGCAGCGGATGAATTCAGAAGGACGCACACTTGCATGAATGCAACACTAGAACTGTGCATCATATGCGTGACACGTGCGTGCGGCCAAAATGGTGTGCGTTTGGCCATAATTGTGCGTGTACACTTGGATTACTTTTACGCGCAGATATTTCTCGACAATTTGAAACTGATCAAACTATAGGTAATATACATGTACAGTCCCATCCATTCGTTTGAGAACTTTTTTAAAAGTTCTCAAACGAATGGATGGGACTTAAATCTTGAAGTAGGATTTTGATGTGCTCTGTGAAACCCCTTTAAAGTCATCTCATCTAAATTGAAATGTCAGACTCCCCAAGTGATTGAACTTATTGCAAAATTTAATAAATATATATCTCACATAATATCTATAGTTTGGAGATGAAACATATAACAGGCATACTCATCTCATCAGACATTCTTGTTCAGTACCATGACCCCCCCCCCCCCCCCCCCCCCCCAAAAGGACATTTTGCATATTTGAATGTTTGTTTTAGGGTTTTCTAAGCCTTTTCAGAGCGAAATATTAAAATGGTTCCACAAAAAGCTATATTTCTGACCCCTTCATGACCCCCTAGAAAACCCAAAACGACCCCAAGTTAAGAACCGCTGTCATAACAGAAAGATTGAAGCGCGATATTGCATGACATTTTGTCTTAATTTGATACACTACTTTGTTTTCTTGTTATTGTCATTAACAGACGACAATGGTTAGGTTACTGTTTGCATACGAAAAATAATAATCAAATGATTAACATTTGTTTTAATGAATGAATTTTAATATATTTACCATTTTTCATTTGGAAACAGACCCTACATGTATGTACTCTTTTTGTGGCAAAATAAAGTATGAGATGGGTTAACTAAAGAGGTAAAAAAAAGTAAGTCCGCCCCAAAAATTTGATCATGTTTGTTTACATAACTCTACACATATTTAGATGTTTTGAGAGATTGAAACACTTATGAAAAGCAAAAACACTTGGCTACCCATAGAACGTTTCTCCATTTCAATATCATTATTACTTTTTCCAAAATAGTCACATTTCACAAAAATGATGTTTTCAAAAAAGTGGCACTTTTCAAGATTCTATACGAGTTTGTGTGCATAAATCCACACACAATTAAGCGTTTTGACAGATGGAAACATTTATGAAACGAGATAACCCTTGGCTACCCACACAATGTTTCCCCTTTTCAATACCATGTTTACTTTTCCCAAAACAGTCGCATTTCCCCAAAATGATGTTTTCCGAAAAGTTGTGCTTTTCAACGATACAGGGATGTTATTGACGTGAATTGGCTAGTCATGAATGAAATAAAATCAATTTTTTTTAAATTTCAAATAAGGACCAGCAAAAGAAAGAAAAGACCTTCTTTTAATTGAAAATAAAGACAATTCAAATTAATTTTAAACAGCACTCACTGGAGACATTTTTGTAACTTTCTTGCATAAGATTTTGAAAAGTGCCACCTTTTTCTGAAAACATCATTTTGGGGAAATGTGTATGTTTTTGAAGAAGTAAACATGCTATTGAAAAAGAAAAATTTTGCAATGAGTAGCCAAGCATTTTTCTTTTGATTAACGTTTCAATTTTTCAAAAGGTACATTTGTGTGTGGGGTTATGCAAACAGACGCGATCACATTTTAGGGGGGACTTACTTATTTTGACCCCTTTATATTAGTGAATTGAATTGAACTTTTACAACATAACAAAAGGGCTACTTGAATTATAATTGAACTTGATTTCAAGTGATAATTTTTGTCATTTATAAATTATATATAGATGTCAATAAGATTAGGTTATTTACATACCAAACAATCTCATGACCTTGTGTAACTATAACAAAACTTATCAACATACCACGTGGCAATATCAGTTTTAAAGGTAGAAGAGGGCGACAGAAACACTAGGGTCGGTATGCTTATGCACAAAACAAGCTACAATCTTGGAATAAAGGCCTTGGTAGACATCTTAAACAACAATGTTCCCTTCCCCACACACCCCATAAAATAACTCAATGTTGGGACACCTTGAATAACTGCTGAAGACATTGACATTTCTCAACATTGCGCTGGGAGAGGGTGGGGGGTGTCAAGTTTTCTGTTAATTAACAGGTTAGCGTTCCAAGACTTTATTCCAGGATTGTAGACCGGACCGGGGTTAACCAGGATTTGTTCTCTTCTTTTTTTTCTCTTCCAAAATGTTGTAATTTTTGGTTCTATAACCCTAACCCTGCCAAATCCAATAGAATTGAACGAGCCAATGTCTATGTTCCACCCGGCGTGCATGTTTTTCAAGGATAAAATGGACCCAGGCTATATACTTGGCGGACGCTGGTGCTGGAAAAAGTGCCAGAATGGGTTAGGGTTAATAATGCAGAATAACCTCATGAGCATAAAAAGATCCATTCTGGGAGGACTACTCTTCTTCATTATTTAGACCAGGTCTAAGTTATTTTGGGCATACTGACTACGGTTGAAGGTTATCTATTACTCTGAAAACACTCAAATATATCTTAACCCCTTTAATCTCTGACAAAATCCTTCCCTTAATTCTTCCCAAACTTGAATCCCTCCACACAATTGTCTCGTTTGAATAGTACATTTTTAAATAGTTAGTCAAAGGTGCAATTTACAACTACAATTGACAGTATGGTACCATTAAGCCACAAAAACATTGTTAGTCTAATCCTGTTGAATAAAAACCCAAAGGTCCCAAAACCTCAGGGATGAATAACAAAAGAACAGATTTCCGTGCCTGTCACTGCTCGATACCACCACGGAATAGCACGTACAGCGACCCTACCCTTTGCTAATCGCCCCCGCTTTATCGCCCTTGCTTTTCCATTATCGTTGAGCAAACACGGCAGGCAGTATCATAGCGACAGACACCACGTTTTTGCAGTATGTGACTTACTCAAGTGTGAAGAACTGTAACCCTGGCAGTGCCAGGTTTGATTCCGAGCTTCAGCAAGGCCTCTTTTCAGGTTATTGATTGGCCTATTCCTTTCTCCTAAGCCCACCCACATAGGCCAAAAAAAAGAAGGTTTGTCTCAAATGACCCGCGCGCATTCCCGAAACCGCCCCCATTAGCTTTTTTTTCTTCAATTTTTTTCTTCATTTTTTTTTCTTTTTCAATTTTCTCAAAAAAATCTTGCAAATTCAACTTTTTGACCAAACAAATAACGATCAGGTCTAAATTGACAACAACAAAAAAAAATACGCAGACCGCATTAGATTTTCAGTCTCTCATGTCATTTGAGACAAACCTTTTTTTTGGGGGGGGGGGGGGGCTTAGATAACCAAATTTGTATTAACCTGTTTTCTATGTCTGGTTCATATCTGGTAAACATGTTTTTATGGAGAACACACTCATTTATCATGCATTCACTATAGATTCAGTGAAACTTTTACCCTTAATATAGAATCTAAAAAGGTGCTTGACTTTTTGATTATGCGTGTAAAATGAGACGGCGCGCAGTAAATCCCTTACAATCATATGCTGAGACTGCCGACACATTTTGGAAAGAACTTGCTGATAGAGGGGGTAGATGTGTGCTAATGATGGTAAAGCTTACATGAGCAGGGTCCTTACAATAGGTGGGGGTAGCACCTGTTACAAGGCTTGCCTACCTTGATCCCACAAAAAAATGACAACCAAACTCATGTACAGTCATCACAATAAGTAACTGATCAGGTAATAAATGTGCTGATAACTCTAAAAGTATAACTCTTACATAAACATATTAAATTATAAATATGTTGAGAAATTTCTCTTCTTGAATTTGAGATATTACACGCTAAGAATGGCTGATTATTAAGGAAGTTACAATCCCAAATGTACTGTCAAGTCTGATTTTCATTTTCAACACGGGGACTCAGACCGGCAAATTACTTTGTACAGTTGTTGGACTTTCTGAAGAACAAAAAAACGGACGACTAAGGTAATAATACGAGACATTATAACTGTAAATTCATACTACGTATTCATACAACACAGTCAACATGCGGGACAACAACAGTGACACTGATAGCGACGTGTCTAACGCTGAACTCAAGGCAATCATGTTACGCATGGAAAACAGTGTAAACAAAAAACTCGCAGAACTGGAAACAAGAATTGATACAATAAGTGACGCAGTAGACAGCAATGAAGCCGACATTAAAGGTTTGGAATTATCTGTTAAACAGAGTGAGTCCAAAATAATGGATATAATAGAAACTGTCACCAGTTACATGGAGGAACTAAATGATAGTAAAAGTAGAAATACTAGTATTAATAATAAACTGGATGACATGAAGAAAGACTTTGACAAAAAACTCACTCTCAAAGAGATACACGACAGAAAATTGAACCTCCTATTCTACGGGGTGCCAATAAGACAGGGAAAAACACCTTTTCAAGATGCCAGAGATATCTTGGTAGATGACTTCGGTATGTTAAGAGACGACGCAGAAGCCATATTCATTGTAAACGCCCACCGTCTTCCAAGAAGAGTGCCGCCCGGTGGAACACCTAGGCAAGGGCCAGATCCACTGATTGTCCGATTTAATTTTATGGCGGACAGAGATTACGTCTTAGAGTTGCAAACAAAGAGGGGCTTTGTGAGAGATAGACAACCAGCAGTGGTTTACACAGATTTGCCCCCTGAAATGAAAAGAAAAAGGGGACAACTGGCCGCGGAGGCGAAGAAACTACGTCGCGAAGGACAAAGCACAAAAATAAGAGTAGTGGGAGTAGAGGTTATGTTAGAATATAGACCAAAGGAGCAAAGATTCGGAGATTGGAAAAAATTCACAGGCTGAATTGAAAACTTTGAAATCAAACATAAATTAGAAAAAATTCACAGGCTGAATTGAAAACTTTGAAATGAAACATTTAACTATAACATGTCCTATATGCTAAGTGTATAGATGCTTCACCAAAAACAACCTATAAGTACCTGCCGTTAAGAATTCAGTATACTTTCTGCATAAAATGCATCAAATGTCATGCTCAAATCAATAAATTCGGCTGAAATAATTAAGTTTCTTGGAATGTTTTAATTTATAAAACACGATGCCTTCACGATAAGAATACTCGTTTTATAAGGCTCTTTATGTGCATTTATTTCCCTTCAAATATAATTTTTTAATATAGGCTTGGATTCGGCAGCAGGTCGAGTGAGATTGTATTTGTTGTTGTTGGTGGTTTTTTTTTTCGAATATTTTTTTACATTTTTTATTGAAATGTTCAATGACAATCTAATTTTACTACTAGCCATCGTCACAGATGTTCATCAATATCCTTTTTATATCTATTTGTACATGTACTTTTATGAGTACACTTTGAATTTAAATATAACCTCGTGTATTGATATGTACAAAAAGTACCACACAATGATTTATCACATATACCCATTCTCAAAATTGATTGATACTAGAAAGAATTATGCCATGTATACTCATGTCTTTATATTCCGATTGAATTGGATTATTATAATCTTGTCTCTAATTGACATACAAGGTACTATGATACAACCACCGTGTACAACAATTAGTCGCGTTTGGTCATCTTTCAGAGTTCATCAAACCACGTATGAGTTACGTAATATATGGCATGATACCTTCCACTAATGCATTTTTATTGAATGGAATAAGTTGGTTTGAAGTGTACACACATAACTTTATAGCGTCTAATCATGTATACTCGGTTGTCGGATAAAAATAGATATGGCTAATGGTATGCAAAGTAACAATAACATTAAGAAAAAGGTGCATATTTCATTGGCCTCAATGAACTGTAGAGGGATTGCCGCTACTGAAAAACGTAGAGATGTTCTGCATTTTTTACAAAAGAAAAATTACTCCATTTATTGTTTACAGGATGTACATTTTGAAAAAGATATGGAAAATATTATCAGAGACGAGTGGGGTTTAGATTGTTTCTTCAGTTCCTTTAAAAGTAATGCTCGTGGTGTCGCAATATTGTTTAATAATGATTTTGAGTACAAAATATTTAATACAAAATGTGATGAAAATGGAAATTTGCTTGCCTTAGACATTCAGATAAACGACAATAGGATATCACTGGTGAATATATATGGTCCAAATAGTGATACTCCAGATTTTTATGTTGATGTTCAAAATGTGATTAATGAGTTTAATAATCCGCTTACAATAGTATGTGGTGATTGGAATTTAGTGCTAGATGAGAGATTAGACTGCTATAATTATGTTAGGTTAAATAACCCTAAGGCAAGGGAAAGAGTTTTAAATTTGAAGAATGACTTGGATTTATTAGACCCATGGCGAATACAAAATCCAGAAAAAAAGAAATTTACATGGAGACAGTATGATTCAAATAAACAAGCCAGATTGGATTTTTTTCTTATGTCTTCTGAATTAAATTCTAATATTATAGCATGTAGTATTAAACCTGGATATCGTACTGATCACTCCTTGGTGGATATTCAACTAGATTTGAGTAAAATTGAAAGAGGAAATGGATATTGGAAACTGAATAACTCTGTGTTAAGTGATAAAAAGTATGTAGATCTTATAAATGAAATCATCTTAAAAGTTGTAGAACAATATGCATGTACACCATACAACATGTCTAATTTAAAAAACATTAATCCAAAAGATGTTCAATTTGTTATTAACGATCAGTTATTTTTTGAAATGCTTTTACTTGAAATTAGAGGTAAAACCATTTCTTATTCAGCTTACAAAAAGAAAGAATCTGTTCAAATTGAGTGCATTCTTGAGGATGAAATTAATATGCTGTTTAATAGAGTATCCCAAGGGGAGCACCTTTTGGATCCAGTGCTAAAAGCAAAACAAAATGACTTAATTGAAATTAGGAAAACAAAAATGGAGGGAGTTCTTGTAAGATCCAAGACAAGATGGATGGAAGAAGGGGAAAAACCATCTCGGTACTTCTTGAATATGGAAAAAAGACGGTTTGTTAACAAAACAATCAATAATATTGTAAAAGGGGAAGACGAGTCGGTACTTACAGATTCGAAGGAGATTTTATTAGAAACAAGACGTTTTTATCAGAACTTGTATTCTAGACGGGAAATCGATGAATCGGTAGATGTAGAATCAATATTTGATACAGAAAATATACAGACCCTCTCAGATGTTCAAAGAGACAAGATTGAAGGTCCTATAACACATGTTGAACTCAAAAACGCGTTGAAAAAGAGCAAAAATGGGAAATCTCCCGGTTCAGATGGTTTCAGTTACGAATTTTATAAAGTCTTCTTTAAAGACATATCTTGTTTCCTGTTACGTTCACTGAATTATGCCTATAAACATGGCACTTTATCAGTTACACAAAAATACGGTATCATTACCCTGTTACCTAAAGGAGAAAAACCTAGGCAATTTTTAAAGAATTGGCGGCCTATTTCTTTGTTAAATGTTTCGTATAAACTTGCATCTGCCTGTATCGCAGAGAGAATTAAATCTTACCTCTTGAACATAATCCATGAAAATCAGAAGGGGTTTGTAGCTGGCCGATATATAGGGGAAAACATTCGTTTGATGTACGATTTGCTTTTTTTGACTGAAGAAACAAATATACCTGGATTGTTTTTATCAATAGATTTTGAGAAAGCTTTTGATTCTGTGTCACATTTATTTCTGAGAAAGGTTCTTCATAACTTTAATTTCGGCCCATCTATCCAAAAATGGGTTAAGGTGTTTTATAACCAGGCTTCAGCTTCAGTTCTAGTTAATGGGTTTTTGTCAGAGTCGTTCTTGGTTGGCAGAGGTTGTCGACAAGGCGATGGTTTGAGTCCGTATTTATTTCTTCTTTGCGCCGAAGTCCTTGGGTTAATGATTCGTAGCAATGAAAATATTAAAGGAATTTTAATTGATGACATAGAATTTAAGCTGTCTCAATATGCAGATGACACAGTAATTTTCCTAGATGGTTCAGAAAATTCAATGAATGCTGCATTTCGTACATTGGATGTTTTTGCAAACATATCTGGTCTTAAGGTTAATATTGAAAAAACACAAGCAGTGTGGATTGGTTCAAAAAGAGGTAGTAACGATGTTCTTTGTAAAAATATTAATGTAAAATGGGTTAATGAAGATGATACCTTCAAAACACTAGGTATTGCTTTTTCAACTAATATAGAGAGTATGATAAAGGCAAATTATGATGATGTTTTGGAATCAATACGGAAGTTAATACATAACTGGTCAAGAAGGAATCTTACCGTGTTAGGTAGAGTTACAGTAGTTAAGTCTCTCTTATTATCAAAACTTACTTTTTTAATCTTGACACTTCCGAATCCCTCAGAGGTATTTATAAAGGATCTTAACAGGTTGCTCCACAATTTTATATGGAAAGGGATGGATAGGGTCTCAAGAAATCAAATGATTCAAGATTACAGTAATGGGGGAGTAAGAATGGTAGACATCCAGGCTTACATACATGCTTTGAAATCAACTTGGATCAGAAGAATTTTGAAAGCAGGGGATCTTCAATGGGTGAAAATGTTTTACAAAGTAACACAAATTAATCATATTTTGGACATTGCAGGTGGATCTTCAGATATTATTAAGTTTTTAAAACGCTGGAATAAAATAAATTATTTTTGGAAGGATGTTTTCAATGCATGGAGTGAGATTGCAAGAAATAATCTGCCTAAGTTGAATACTGATTTTTTGAGGAATTCCATATGGTATAATGACAACATCAGACTCGGTAAAAAGACAATATACTATCGTCACTGGGTAAAAAATGGTGTAAACCTTGTTAATGATCTTATTGATGAAAATGGTGATTTTCTCTCCCTGGATGTGTTCAGGACAAAGTATAACATTCGGACCAACTTTCTAGAATATGGCGCAGTGATAAATTGTGTCAAAAAATCTTGTAATCATATTCTGAGGAACAATACGATCTGTATTCAGCGTCCGTTTATACCTTTCAATTTTGATATTGTGATACTTGATGATAAAGGATCTAGAAGGCTGTATGAAATCCTGATCTCATCTAGGGAGGTAAAAAGAAAATTTACTGAGAAATGGGAAATTAAGGTGAATACGAGGTATGATTATACCAAATGGTCAATTGTTTTTACCATACCTTTTAAATGTACTCAAGATACAAAATTAAGATGGTTTCAGTATCGTTTGACTCATAGAATTTTGGGTGTAAATTCTTTTTTGGAGAAAATTGGCAGGAAAGATTCAAATTTATGTACTTTCTGCAAAAACGCAGAGGAAACAATTGTTCATGTTTTTGTGAGTGCCCAATCACATTAGCTTTATGGATAGATGTTGTTAACTGGGTAAACCAAAAGATTGATATTCGGTTAATTTTGGATAAGCAAATGCAACTTTTTGGAATTTTAGACAATACCATGGGTGCACTTAATGTTATATTATTAATATGTCGATTCCTAATATACAAGATGAAAATGAAGGAAGGAATACCAACAATTCAATTATTTGAGAGAGATGTAACAAAGTACATCGCTATGGAAAAATATATTTTTATCAAGAATGGGCTTACCGATAAATTTACCAAGAAATGGGATGATTTTTCGGTTTTATGTAATACATTATAATTCAGAGGTTTGATACTTAGGGGGTCGGGACGAGTAAGGTTATCTGTGGGAGAAGTTACGAAGGGTGTGTCTTCATGGCGAGACTGCGAGCGGGCGCATGGCTGTCTCTCGAATTGCTGTGGTGAATTGTATATTAATTCGGGTGACCGTGGTGCGTTCGCGAGTGGTTTCGTCATGGTATTTTTCTTTTAAAGAAAATTGTATTGTTTTTGAAGACGCTTTTTGGGGTTTTTTTTCTTCTCAGAGATGCTTTTGGTCCTGACCCCTTGGGAATGTGAACCCAATATGTGATTTTATTATTGTACTTATATCTGTGACGTGACATTTTAAAGCAGGGGTCTGGGGACCATTAT